>BPTQ01000001.1:188161798-188203563 GCA_019973895.1 Chrysanthemum seticuspe | reverse complement strand
TCCTTGAACTCACCAAACCTTTCAACTTCATGTCACGCAGTGACCCAGGTACTGCAGAACAGAAGTTATGGCTACAATGGTAGTCATCGTATAAATAACTTGGGCCATAGACGGGATTCCAACTTATTTACCTCCCGATAAACAAAAGTGGGAAAGAAAGTAAGTCAAGAAAAATTAAGAAGTTGGGGAAGTCACGAATGGCTCTGAAGTATCGTTCTTGGAACAACCCAAACAAGGTCATGAACGAGATATCAACAACCTATGTCATTGATTGAGGGGGAGAATGATTTCAATTAAATTAAAAAGTTATTTGGCATTAAATTGTTTTCAAAAGATGTACATGCATGTTCTTATCAGTTAAAACGCTTTCATAATCAAGTCACAATTCCCCTTAAAAGCTTTCAAAGTCAATTTAAATCAATAAGAGATCACAAATCTCAAATGATTTGATAATTCTGATCGGGGGAGAATGTATGATTTAAATTGGATTTAAACTGATAATTAGGTAAATGGTTTTATAAAGATGTACATGCTATCCTGCCCACATGTGACAAACGATTTCAAATTTTCCATGCACATGTTGAGGGGGAGCATCTATCTTAAACCTATGATTTGAAATGTGATCAACTTATCTCAATGTGCAAGGTCCCTCTAGTATGTGCAAAACTCTTTTCAAATCTCGAGGCACATATTGAGGGGGAGCGAATTTATGGAAACCTCATCCTTCCCGGAAATGCTATTTCTACTTGATTTGATGTGGGAAGTGATGTTGATATCTTTTAGAAAATGGTAATCAAAGAAGTTAATTCTTTCTCTTGCCTCCGTGTGCAAAACATTTTCAAATATTTGATGCACATGTTGAGGGGGAGTTCTCGTTCTAAAAATATCAAAAACAATTCAGGTACAAAATGCTTTGATAATATTACACAAGTATCTGAATTGATTTTCAAATGGTTTTCAATTGGATCCAATGGCAGATGAACAATACCAAATAGACCGACCAACTTTACTTTATGTACGGTGATATAAGGATGATAAGGTTAGGTATTGGTTCCCATGATCCGCCAGAACCGGAGGGATCTACCCAGGGACAATCCACTAGTTAGTGTAGAAGTCCTTAGGTATGATGATAAAAGGAGAAAAGTGAGATATGGGAAGAGTGCGGACTGAGATAGAGCAAGTACTGGAACAAACCCAACAAGGTTCTTGCTATGAAGTCTCGGTAAGCACTGAAGGGGTTGAAGAATTAAAAAGAACTGAATGAAAGAAAGGGTGAAAACAAATAGCCCTCCATTTATTCAACCTTAGGGCAGATACCGGGTTCAATAAATATGCTACTGATGGTAACATCGGTATTGAAGACAAGACGTCATGGACCCAGTGACGCACTGTACTTCAACTTTCCAAACCACTCAAGTTCCTCTTAAAAGGACTTGTTTCATTCTCACGGGGAACCGACATTATCTATCGACTTTCTCTTAGAGATGGTTGATATTGAAGACGGAGACCCTCTTCCTAGTCTCCGGCACAGTATCCAAATATGCACATATTGAGTCTAGAGCCACGAGATCATCAATAAATCTCATTAGGACACTTTCAATGAAGACTCTCTGTTTCACACAATGTGGAAAGAGAGATTATATCTTGAGTCCTACGCATTATCCTTGTGGTATTGCCAGAACATCTGAGTGATGTGTTTACATATTCACTATGAAGATGGAAAGCCTTCTGGAGCCAACATCAAACAAGCTCCTGGTAGGTGGCATGTGAGATCTATTATATAGATCAACCATGTGACAACTGAACAGAAACAATGGGGCGATTCAATCTCTTGAATCAATCCTGGTTCAGGTTATGGATTGACGGATACCTTTGAAAAACCGGTCTTTGTGCTTAACAACTCTTTTCTTTAGCACATCGACCGTGTACTCATTTTTCAAACCAAAAGGTGTTTTTATGATTGATAATTGATTTTCAATAAAACCTTCGTTGTATTGCAAAAACAATTTCTATTGAGCAATTCACGATTGTTTTTCAAATCTCTTTTTATCAATCAGTGGACTTAAAATTCGCTGGTTCACTCACTCCGTGTTGTCTTCTTTGAGACGTTCCGGTTTGAGAACAGCTAGAACAGCTGCGAAACCCTGTCAAGGAAATTCTTCGGAATTATACCTTATCACAGGCAGTACATGTACTGATCAACGGGGAACCGTGGGCCGTGTACCTCAATTCAACGAAAGTGATCAAAGACACTTTCGTGCGATTTATTGCTAACTGTTGTATGCAGGTACACCCGACGTTTGTAGCTGATCAGAATGAAGCGGTCAATCCACAGCCGCATGCTCACTTAACACATTCAACTCAAAGAAATCATGATTAGTGCATCAATGACTCTGATATTTTCACTCCAAGCTTCTGCTACGCTGCTGCCAATATCATGATTCAACAAATGCTTCCGCTACTCTGATGAGAAGACTTCATGATCCAGAATGTGAGCATGTCGGTCCTAAAGTCACAACACCACAAAGGATGTATTAGAGATTTTTGATAGTTGATGATCTCAAAAGATGGCTCAAAATTATTATCACGTGGATCAGTAAAAGACCTCCACTTGGAGTATCCATACATGCTATGTGAAGAATCAATGACTACGAGCTTAGAAGCAAAGGACTACATCAAGAATGCAAGAACAATTTTTAATGTAATATCTAGTTGTATTCAATGTAATTTTGGTACATAATTGAGGTGACCTCCCTTAGGGGGAGATTGTTAGGAATTAGAAATTCCCAGTATTAAAGAGTCGGTCACCTCAAGTATATGTAATCGTTAGAAAGCTCGTAGTCGTAGTTATCTTAAGTTAAGTAGTATTTAGTTTAGTATCACCGTGGAGGACGGACGGGTCTTTACCCACTGTATGCCTGATCCACAGCCCGATGTGTGGCATTTTATGTAAGACTATAAATACTCTCTACCTTCCAAGGTAGAGAGTTGGAGCTCATAATAATATCTTTCACTTTCTCTCACTAAGTTCCCTAAACCTCTAACTTTCTCTCTCTAGAATCCCACTTATTCGCCACCTTGTTGTTATGGTTTGATGTGTATGTGAAAAGTTATATCTTACACAAGTTCTTTCTTTCGACTTCATTGTATTTGAGTTCCTGTTCATAGTCATTGACCTCAACTATCATTGCATCAAATTCCTTTTCCATTTCTTTAATATCAGAATTAATTCCATTTTGAAGGCTCTCAAATTGACCTTTTAATTGTTTAAAGAAAGGCATGACCTCAGTTAAATAACATTCTTTAGTTTGCTCAAAACCCCTTTCCCCCTCAGTTATCCCTGTAGGTGTGATTCTCTTCTTACATGTTTTCTCAAAATCAACAAACAGCTGATAAACAACATACAGGCTGATTAAGGTCTTGCTATTAGTGGAAATAGATCTAGGAACTAGATGCATTGGTGTATTTGGAGGATACACAGTAGCACGCTGTTCATAAATAGCAACTTGTTCTTTATAGGCATTTAGTTCAGAAATAACAGAATCCTCAGGGGCACATGCAGTGTATTCATCAAAAATATAGTCATCATTGACTGCAGAAGATACATCACTTGGTACAGTCTCACTTTCACTTTGTTTCATATATTGATCATATGGGACAACATGTATATTACCCATATTTTCAATATCTGACTCAAAAGTTTCAGTTGATTGTACTTTGTCATGTATCTTTTGCTCATCAACATCATCGTATAGTTTTAATACCTCTGAGATGATTGATTCTTTGGATGGACCAGCTTGCTTTGGTGAGGGGACCTTTGGAGAGACCACTGGAGAAATGCTAGCCATGAAAATAGTCTGTGCAGTAGGTTCATCATCAACGTCAGAGTCGTATGCATCACAGTCGGTGACTTGAAAGGCATTATGATGATTATGACCTATCTCCTGAATTGGTTGCTCATCCACATCTGCATCATATGTCTTTGCATTGCCATCAGCAAGAAACAACAACTCCTCTACATCCAACACAGCTCCATTATCCTGAGCTTGCACTAGTAACATCTTGTCTTTGAAGTACTCTGCATTTTGAGGGCATTTTGGAGAAGTGCAGTTCCGTGCTATGTGTCCATCACCACCACAGTTGTAGCACTTAATTGGCATTGCTTGTCCATGATTGTCATTCCTTCCTCTATTCTGATTTGCCACATACCCTCCTCCTACTCCACCTCCTTTTTGTTCATATTGTTTCCCTTGAGTTGGTTGCACCGTAACCTTTTCATCTATGACCAAAGCATGATTGTGTAGATTGGATGCAGTCCTGATTTCATTGTTAGTGTGAAGACGATTAGTATGTGGTGTGAAGGTTAAGTTTTGTTTAACCATGAGAGCCAGTTGATTGATGAAGTGTTCCATGACTGCATTGGCATCAGGTTGCTTGAAACTTGGATTGAGAATGAGTTTGTGATTTCCATTTCCCGTGTGTATGACTTGAGAAGCTTTGGTGGTAATTCCAACATTTGTGTAAAAAGTTGTTGAATCATTTGATGAGCTTGTTTCTCCCTGGTTGGTTTTGAACTGATCAAGAATCCTTTTTTCAAACATGGCATGTCTCTCATTCTGAAGAAGGAAGGCATACAGCTGCTCATAGTTTGTATTCTTCAATCCTTTGGTTAGCTTCACAGAGGTGACAAACTTGTGCCATTCAGGATTCATGTTGTTCACAAACTTTGAGTTCAGCTGAATTTTTGGCATGGTCATTTTGATGTTTCTCATCTCATTCACAAGCTTATGGAATCTCACTTAGTACTCATAGACACTCTCATCTGGTTTCATTTCGAAGTGCTCAAACTCATCATACAGTTGTGATTCTCTGTCTTCCTTGGTTAATTCAGAACCTGAGAGAAGCATCTTGACATTATCCCATACAGCCTTGGCTTCAGTGTTGTGATTGATAAGCTTGTAAATATCTTTTGGAAGACCCTGAAGTATAATGTTAGAAGCCCTGATATCAGCATCGAATCTCTTTTTCTCCTTATCATTGAGCTCATCATACGTCTTTGGTCTATCTATTCCATAGATCATTGTTCCATCTGCAGTTGTATCAATTAAGTCTCTTGTAGTCTCAATCTGATAAGGTCCTTCATCAATGGATTTGAGAATGTTGACCCCATTTTCCTTTCCAAGACAGTACAATCTGATTCGTTGAGCCCAAGAGTCGTAGTCAGTTCTGTCAAGCATAGGTGGACGAGTATCTGAACCAGCTGCTTGAACATCCTCAGCAACAGTGGAGATAATTGTAGGTACGTTGGTAGACATGATTACAAGTTCTACGGGATTTTACAATTCTTTGATTAAACCGGGAAATTGATTCTTTCACGGGATTTTACTAAACCAAAAGAACAACCGTAAAGATGGAGTACGAAGAAGTAACAAATCTCAATAGACAAGTAGCTAAACAGTCAACTCGCTTAGTTATCAACTCGCTAAACGGACAACTCGCTTAAAGAAACAAGTCGCTTAAAGAACCAACTCGCTTAATAGCCAAGTCGCATATAGAGACAACTCGCTTAATAGCCAAGTCGCATATAGAGACAACTCGCTTAATAGCCAAGTCTCAAACAGAGACAACTCGCTTAATAGCCAAGTCGCAAACAGAGACAACTCGCTTAAAGAGACAAGTCGCTTGAAGAACCAACTCGCTTAATAACCAAGTCGCATATAGAGACAACTCGCTTAATAGCCAAGTCGCATATAGAGACAACTCGCTTAATAGACAAGTCGCAAACAAAGACAACTCGCTTAATAGCCAAGTCGGAAACAGAGACAACTCGCTTAAAGAGACAAGTCGCTTGAAGTAACTTGCTAGTTGTACAACTCCCTTAATAGCCAAGTCGCTTTAGAACTCAAGTTGCTTAAAGAAACAACTCGCTTACAACCCAAGTCGCATAAAGAGTCAACTCGCTAAATAGCCAAGTCGCATATACCAGCTCGCTTCCAATAACAAAGCAACTCGCTTCGAAGAAACAAAACTCCGAGACTCAACTCGCTTCGTACAACTTTCACAAATAACCACTTTATCAATAAAAAACAACCAACCACAATGATTTAAGCCTTCCAATTCAAAACCTAAACACATATGACGATCCTAAACACAAAAGTACACACAAAATTCAAACTTTAACACTAGAATTTGTCCAAATGATTCAAACTCTCCTAAACACTTAAAACCCCAAAAACCTTATGAAATCCACCAAAACAAAGAGCATGAAAGATGAGTGATCAAACCATGGCTCTTGATACCAATTGTAAGATATAGGATTTCACAATCACACTAAACCATAATCATATGAGGCGTTCAAGATGTTTAGAGAGAGAAAGTTCTAGAGAGAGAAAGAGAAGAGAGTTGGGAACTATGTGAAACAAAAAAAAATGGTATTGAAGCTCCAACCCTCTACCTTGGGAGGTAGAGGGTATTTAAAGTGTCTTACAAATAAACGCCACCTACGGGCTGTGGATCAGGCATACAGTGGGTAAAGACCCGTCCTTCCTCCACGGTGTTACTTAACAAACTACTTACTAACATAACTTGACTACGACTACGAGCTTTCTATCGAATACATATACTTGAGGTGACCGACTCTTTAACGACTGAATTTTCTAATTCCTAACACCTTCATTTTGAACCTCAGTGGGTAGGCGATTTAAATAATGTTGAATTCAAAACAAAAAACATTATAGGCACTTTTGAATACCCCCTGATGTCCCAGCCTATAAGGGAATAATGAAATTTATATTTAACTGCCCACTCAAACAGGCCTTTACTCAGTCCCCTTCTATTCTGTACCAAAACCTCCTCAGGGAGTTTTGGGCAACAACTATGGCCTATGACTCGATACCCTTTACTGATGAGACTGACCTCAGATCACTCAGGGAGTATCTCATCAAATTCAGTCTTTTTAATAGGGAAAAGTCAGTCACCCTGGACTATAAAACATTTTGTACATTTACAGGGTTAGACTATAATTCTGGTAACTATGTTGCCCATCCTGAACCCTCCACAGTTAAGGATGGGTTAAAACAAATTGTTTTAGATCCAAAGTTTTTGGACAGAACCCCAGTCACCAAGAACTCATTTCCTGCGGCTTGGAAGATCCTGTTCACATTTGTGATTCAGGTTCTCGGCAGGAACCACTCATCCACTGAACAAGTTAACTCTATTCAGTTGATGGTGGCATATTGCTTGATGACAGGGGTCACTGTCGACATAGGGGAGATCATTTACTGTGATATCGTAACCAAGCTACTGAGCAAAACTAGGACGAAATACGTTTTGTATCCTAGGTTTGTCTCATGAGCTTTGCAAGTGTTACTGGGTTGCAATTATCCTCAGGAATACAAATATTGTACTTTACCTGGTATCCTGAGTCAATCAAATTTTCAAAGAGACCCATCCCAAGTCACTAAAATCGAATTGACGACCCATATGGTTGCTGTAAACAACCAGAGGGACTCAGTGTCTCCAAACTCTACTCCTAAAAAGAGAAAGGGGAAGTCTCAGACTGAGACTAAGACCAAACCCAAGTCTTAGGGCCCTGAGGCTTTAGGAACACAGCCTAAAAGGAAACAAAAGCCCAAGATTGATCTGACACCCAAAGGAGACCAAACATCATCCACCCCGATGACAACGAAGGACACTGATACATCACAGTCAGTGCCCTTGGTCCCAACTACTACTCCCCAAGATCCAGAGGGAAACATACAACCCGCTGGTAGGGGAGCGCCTTCCACACTGCCCAAGGATGACACTCGCCAATCACAACTTTTGTCTGATGGCCAAACGAATGATCCCAAAGACTCAGGAGGAAACACACAACCCACTGATAGGGATCTCACTGCCACCGCTTCTAGGGATAGCACTGGGAATCACCCACCAGTCCTTGAAGGAGCACAGGGGGACAAAGACTCAGAGGGACAAATACCACCCACTGATATGGAACCCATCACCACCACTGGCTTATTAACTATTGCTGAGGTCACTAATATATTATTCTCTGATGAAGAGCTTGCTAACAGTGAGGAAGAAATACTTTCAGCAGGAGAAGAAATGGACGCTGATGTTCAAACTCAAGAACAAGAGCATCAGCCTGATCCAAAAGAGACGGAAGAGTCACCTGCTCAACCTGATGAAAATGACTCTGATTCCTCTACTTCATCCTGTCCTGAAGAATTTAAAAAGTTTGACAACATTCTTCCTCTGACTGAAAGACAACTGGTTATGTGGATTAAACAGGCCTCAAAGAAGTTATATTCTGGTGTCACTGATACTCTATGGGATCAGCATGTTGAAGCAGCTGCTAGCTATGCCGATTTGAAAGCTAAAGTAATTGTTACCCATACAAACACTGATGAGCACCGGGATTTCATGTATAATAATTTAGAAAGGCTGGATGACAACCTGAAGAAATTTCTCAACAACCTTCAGGAGTCTCACACCAAGCTGGATGAAATCAAGGATTCTGTTAAAGAAGACCCATCACTCAACTCCAAAGTGCTGGAGGCTACTAAAGCTTACATGAAGAATTCCTCCAGCCTCGCTGAACTGATCAACATGCTTAAATCTGCAAATGTTCAGGGTCTTCAATCCTCTATTCAATCTCTTCAAACAACACTGGGTTCTTTGGATGCTCAAGTTACAACTCTGACTAAGGCATCGTCTTCTATGGCCTGGAATCTTGGGCCTAGAATGACTACCCTGGAATTATCTCAGGCCAATCTTGTTGAACATGTCACCAGTCTTCAACAAGATACAACCGACATCAAGGCCATGTTTACGGAGATATACCAAGCCTTCAAAGGTCAAGCAACTCCAACTCCCCCAGTATTCCAGGAAACTCTTGCTCTCACTGATGTTGCAGCAACAATTGAGGGGGAGAGAGCCACTAAAGAGACTCCCTCTCACACTGAGGGGGAGCCAGCTCAACCAATATTAGCAACTCCTGTCTCATCAGTCCCACCATCAACAACAACAACAATGACAATGCCAGTAACAACACCACCACCAATCATCACAACAACACCTCCATTGGTAGCATCTTCTTCTTCAGGCCAAGATAAAGGAAAAGCCATAATGAAAACACCAGAGCCTGAGAAGATTCCCTATGTCATCGGCAACACCCAGTATCTGCTTACTCCACAACAGCTAAGTGCCTACCTTGCAAAGGAAGACAGGAGAAAGAAACTGGCTGAGGAAGAAAGAAAAAGCAGAGAAGCCCTGGTACAAGTTGTAGCTGAGGAAGTTGGAAACATTTGAATTGATCCCAAAAAGCTTGAAAAGGGTCAGGCTGTACAAAAGTTCAAAGATGCTCAGGCTGCTCAAATGGCTGCAATAAGGAAGAATCTGGATAAAAAGAACAAGAAAGTTTCTGCCATCAGGCAGGAAAGGATTGACCACTACAATTGGTCAATGACAAGCAGAACGATACCTGAAAAGATCACTGATGTGAGAATCATCCCCAAGTCCAAACTACTGGCAATGAATGTCTACAGGGGGGATGATAAAAGGCACTTTGAGGTTCATGATCCCATGAAGTTCACTGACTTTGGGATCACTGAACTTGATGAGCTTGGTCCCATCATATCAAAGAAGCAGAATGCAATGGTCAAGGAGCTGATGAAGTCCCCAAGTAAATGGTATGAAAGACTGAGGAAAGTAGCAGCACAATTTGGGATTCAGCCAGCCTTAACTGCACCTCAAGGATCTCAACCCCAATCATCCCAAGGCAAGAGAAATAGGGTTAAATCTGAGCCTGAAATCAAAGTACCTTGCCTGGACTGCAACAGGGAGCTACCAGAAGGTGTGAAGTTTGTTAACTGTCTTTGCATAGAAGAGCCTGAAAGAGGACTCTTCTTTATTGATGTCTATGGAAACCCAGCATTCCAAAGGTTGAGTGATATTGATCTTGCAGGGGTGGGTACAATGGCAAGTTATCTGCCAGTGGCCTCTCAAATCCAAACTCCAGCAAACGTCAGGTTCTACAATGACTTGAATGCTAAGATAAGAGAGCACCCAACAAAGAAACACTCCTCAAGAAGAAACCAAAGCTAGAAGCACTGGGAATCCATCTTGATTGACATCTTATTTTGTATCATTTATATTTGGTACTAGTGATAGGGACTATGTAACCTGATCAATAATAATGTATACTTTGTTAAAATATTCAGTGTTCCTTATTATGCTCATTAGTACATTCAGTATAAGAAGAAGCCATTTGCTCACTTACACTGATCAAACACTTAGGCTATTTGTATATCCAAATAGGGGGAGACTGTTGGGTTTAGTAAATACCCAAACCCCTTAAGTATAGGATTTGAATAGAAAATATCCTAAATGTTTAATCCTTTAAACATTAACAAGTCACTGAGTGCATAGTCTTTCAGTGAGCTATCTTCAGGATACTCAGTAAGAGACAAAGAAGAAGTCTCTCCACTCAGTAAGGCGAAACTTAAGGGGTGAAGACTGAGTCAAGAAGAAGATGGTGGATTCAGTGAATGATGACAATAACTCACTGAATCCCGAAACTCCTCACCAACTACTAATACTGAAGACAAACTAAAGACTGAAGACTGAAGGCTATGAAGACTGAAGAATGAGAGGGACAAGGCGAGATAAGTTTGAATAGATAAGACGAAGTCCTTATCAACCAAAGTCAACTTTCCCTGAATGGCTAACTATCAGGCTCAGTGTCATCACTGACAAGAAGAAAGCAGCCTTGTCACTTACCCAATATAGCCAATGTAAACAGAGAAAAAATACATCATTATTTTGTCTTTTGTAACCTGTCAGTTTGTCCTCTAGGAAAGAGTTAAAAACCATACTTGTATAAATAGCATAAGAGTTGGAGTGGAAGATTTTAAGCTTGTGGATTAATTGTAAAACACACACACAAGCCATCTTCCACTCCTCAAAATACAACTCTGTCCCTGAGATAGCTCAGTGGTTCCTTTGTAGTTGTGCTCAGACTTAGCCTGAGCTTAGTGAGGAGATACCATACTTGTCGTTTCAATCCCAAGTACTATTCCGCAAGTACTTGGGTAATGTATTCTTTTTGATTCATTTCTAATAAATAATATAAACGTTGAAAATTTATTAGTGTATTTTTACTTACGTCTTTTCAGTCATTGTTCACAATTAGTTATCTTTAATGATTTTATACGATTGTGAAACGTGAACAATAGATTTCAAAGTCCCCTTGCCTCCATGTGCTAAACAATTTCAAAATCACAAAGCACATGTTGAGGGGGAGCATTTCTAAATGATCAAAAACAATTAAGGTACAAAATGTTTTGATATTATATCACAAGTACCTTGATTGATTTTCCAAATGATTTTTCAATTGGTTTCAAGAAGGAAAGAACTGTACCAAATGACCGACCATCTTACTTTATGTATTGGAGTTATAAGCATGAAAAGGTTAGGTATTAGTTCCCACGATCCAGCCAGAGCCGGAGGGATCTACCCAGGGACAATCCACTAGATAGTGTTGAGTCCTTAGGTATATAGAGAAAAGGAGAAAATGAGAATATGGGAAGAGTGCCGACTGAGACAGAGCTAGTACTGGAACAAACCCAACCAGGTTCTAGTAATGAAGTCTCGGTAAGCACTGAAGGGGTTGAAGAATAAAAAAGAAATGAATGTGAAAAAGGGTGAAAAGAAATAGCCCTCCAATAATTCAACCTTAGGGCAGAAACCGGGTTCAATACATATGCTACTGGTGGTTACTAAGGTAACGCTGGTATTAAAGACAAGACGTCATGGACCCAGTGACGCACTGCACTAAACTTCCCAAGACACTCATGTTCTCTTAAAAGGACTTGTTTTATTCACACGGGGAACCTACATAATCAATCGACTTTCTCTTAGAGATTGTTGATATTGAAGAAGGAGACGCTCTCTCTAGTCTCCGATATAGGAAACCAAAATGCACTATTGAGTCTAGTGCCAAGAGATCATCCACAAAATCTCATTTAGGACACAAAATTAATGAAGACTTGCTGTTTCACACATTGTCGAAAGTAAGAATACATATATTGAGAGTCCTACGCATTATCCTTGTGATATTTCCAGAACATCCGAGTGATATGTAAAATATTCACGATGAAGATGGAAATCCTTCTAGAGCCAACCTCAAACAAGCACTTAGTGGGTGACATGTGATATCTTTTCTAAAGATCAAGCTTGTGACAACTGGATATAAACAATGGGGCGATTCATTCTTTAATCAACCTTGGTCCAGGAAATGAATTGACGAATACTTTTGAAAAACCGTTCGATGTGCGAATCTTCTTTTCTCTAGCACATCGAATGTGTTTTCATGTTTCAAATATAAAAAGTATTTCTGATTGAAAATTGATCTTTCTCATAAAACCTTCGTCGTATTGCAAAACTCTTTCTTCTAAGAAATACGCGATTGTTTTCAAATCAATTTTTCATCAATCAGTGAATCTCAATTCGCTGGTTTACTCACTCCGTGTTGTCTACTTTGGGACGCTCCGGTTTAAGAACGGCTAGATCAAGCTGCGAAACCCAGTCAAGGAGATTCTTCGGAATTCTACCTGATCATAGGCAATATTTATACTGATCAATGGGAAACCGTGGTTCTTGCAACTGTATTCAACGAAAGTGAACAAAGACACTATCGTGTGTATTATTGCTAACTGTTGTTTGCAGGAACATTGGACGGTTGCAGCTGATCGATATTGAGAAGTCAATTCACAACCGCATATGCTCACAGCATACACATTTAATTAAAGAAAATCATGACTATCAAAGAGATACAAAGATGCTTCCGCTACTCTGATGAAAAGATGCCATGATCCAGAAAGTGTGAGCATGTTGGTACAAAAGTCACAACATCACATGAAGTATTCGTATTAACAGCTACTATAGGAGGAATGTTTTGATTAATCGCCAGAGATGGCTTAGAACCAATCGTTCTGGCTTTAGATTGATACAAAAACTACTTTTTGTGCAACACAATAAAGGGTGATCCAGAGATTTACTGTGGCTGATGTTCTCAAGGAAAGCTCAAAGATCATCAAGACGTGGTTCAGTTCAAAGACCTTCATTAAAAGTACAATGTATTCGGACTTTGAAGAATCACTACAAAAGCACAAAGATTGCGGAAGTGAAGAATTGAAGTCTACGAGCTCAGAACTGAAGATAAAATAGAATGCTAGGATTTAAAATGTATATCATGGGGTGACCTCCATTAGAGGGAGATTGTTAGGATTTAGAAAATCCATAGTGAAGTGTCGGTCACCCCAACTATAGTCTAGCATATGTTACCTCGTATACATATCGTTATTTACTAGTTAATTAGTTAGTTATTAGTTTAGAGCAGCACCGTGGAGGAAGGACGGGTCTTTACCCACTGTATGTCTGATCCACAGTCCGACAGGAGGATGTTTAGGTTGTAACTATAAATACCTGTTCCATCCTTGGAAGAGGTGGTGATTCTTAATCTAACCTTTCATTTTTTGTTTTTACTTTCTCTCTCAAGAACACCCTCTCTACTCTTTATCTCTCTAAACATGGCATACTTGTATTATCATCATCCTAGACCACCCGAATCATCAAACAACATAAAAAGCATGATCCTACAATGCGACTTGGATCAATTCGTTTTACTTCACAATCCATGATTTCAATAGGTTCTTGAATATAGTTTAAACGTTCATCAATCCAGATCTCTTCCAGCAAGGACAAAAACTGTCTCATAAGCATGGTATTTCTTCAGCTTACAAACATGAAAAATGTTATGAACAACTAAGTTCTAACAATGGCTCGAGTCTCTAAGCTACCAGTCCAACTTCAGCAATGATTTCAAAAAGGACCAATACAATGAGGATTAGGCTCTCCACGTTTAACAAACGTATAACGTGATTCCATGGTGAGACTTTAAGCATAACTTTCTCTCCAATCATGGTATCTCAAAGGTTTACGTCCGTTTCCAAATCATGTCCCATGATCGAAGCAGTTTGCACTCTGATTTTGATCCAGACAATCTCTTGGCGGTTCCATGAGCAAATTCAGGATAGCAAGTTGGATATCCCCCACTTTAATCTAACAAATTATTGTGCGGTATTTTCAACCATAAAGTGCCTCGTACACCGTGGCTATGGTTACAAGAGATTCCGACCAATGGGGGGTATGTATCCCAACCTTTGTTGAAATTGATCACGCGGACACGCAACATGTCTACTAACATTTGAATGGCTCTTTTACTCTAGCCAACAATCTATGGATGATACTCAGTACTCATACCAAGACTTTTTCCCATGGCTCTTGAAGTGATTACTAGAAATTTGACGTGAAACGACCTTCACGATCAAAATGATAGAAGTCGACACCTCACAATGTACAACAATCTCCTTCACCTACAAGCGATCAAGGTTGTCCATAGTGTTCGTTTCTTTTATTAGCAGAAAAACGAGCAGATTTTGTAAATCGATTTGTAAAATAGCTTAGAGGATAACAGGAAAACAATTCATCATTTATAAAACGGTTGTAAGGTCAAAAATTTTGATTTTATGAAATAGAAGTAAAACATTTTGCAGGATGGCCGTTGTAACACCCCCAAATCTGGTTTAGCGGAAGCATTCAGGTCATGGGGTGCTACTAAATTGGAGATCACAACACAAGTAATAAAGAAAGGAATACATGTTCTGTTTTAATACATTAATTGTTTTAATAAAGTTTACAATCAAGTTCAATATGAAAAAAACGGCCCATAAGTTTAGTTGTCCCAACAATAATTCATAGTTATGTGTAAAAACACTTCGGTAGGTAGTCCACGACCTTTGCCTTGTCAAACCTTGCATCAAGCTAACAGATTAAACACTAGAGAAAAATATGCTAAAAAGTCAGCAAAAAGCTGGTGAGTTTATAGGTTTATAGTTTAATAGTATAGAAGGACCGTAAGAAAAGAATATGCACATTACAACAAATATAATGCCATATGAATGAGTCTCTATTACGCTAGCACTAAGTTCATGCAACCGAGGCTACGACAGTTATGTATGCCAAATGTAGTCATACTAATGGGGCCCATTGCGAGTGTTTATCTCGTTACACTCGGTTCCGACATGGTATACGCTTGGCCTTAACCCATGTATGGCCAACCGAACGAGGGAGTCACCCCCAAAAGATCTATTTATAACATTCGCGCTCCCCAGTAGGAATTGACGGTTCATGAAGGTGGGCATTTTGGGACTTAAGGGCTTAGGCTAAACCACGTAATAGTAATCATGCAACAGTTTTGGTCCTTAAAAGTTTTTGCATCACCCCTTAGTTTAGTAAACAATTAATGAAAGCACAAGCGGGGCTATAAACTCACCTCAGCGCACAACAGTCTGATGGTGAAAGTCAAGGAGTATTGTGTAACCGTACCGACACGCGACCTATATAAGTAGGGCAAGTTTAGTTCATAGTTCAAGTTTAAGACTCAGCGAAGTGTGATTACATTCAAATGTTTTGAAATGTTTAGGTTAATGTTGCTTGTGTGGCAGTATGTGAGTCTGAAATAGTTTTTGAAATGTTTGCAAGTATTGGCTCTTTGAAGTGCATGAGTAGTATTAGGAACGTAACGATGATGAACGAATCTTCAGTTCGATGACGGCCGAAAGGCGATGTACGAAAAATTTTTACACGAAATATTAGACGGTAACGGGTCATGTAATGTTATTAACGAAGGCTTATCTATATATATATTTAGTCATACATATAGATGTACATTTATACTACTATCATTGAAAATAAAGAGACTCAAAATCTTAACTTTATTTAATACGCTTGCGTTTAGAAACTTCAATATGTGAAAGGTGTAAAATTTCTATTGTTAATTATTACAAAAATATAATAAGTACATATACTTTTTTCGAAAACCAGGCATGACTCGTGTGTAAATTTCTATTTGTCAAAGGTTTGATTATTCAAAGTAGAATTAAAACTAAACGTCTAAAAATAATAACTTGATTTTTAGAGTATGAGTAATCCGGAAAATATCCGTTTATGTTTGGTATAAAAACTTGTTTAGGAATCATGTTTTCATAGTTTTGATTAGCGTTTAGGTTTACTTGTTTAGGACTTTAGTATAAAAAAAAGTTTTCGAGGCGTTGCATTGAATGGCTACATGTTTATGCATGTAACGAGAAGTGTCGTTTGGAATGGATCACGAAATGAAATGGCGCTACGAACAATGATTGGACAACCAAGAAAGTACACGTCAATTGGTGAAACGTGAGACGCGAACAATGCTCGACGACTCTTAACATTACATTTCATCTATGCGTTTTATCCTTTCACCAAGTTTTATGCATTTATAATTTTTTTGGCATTTAAACGAACACACCCTTATTTATGTGATGGGTTGTGGCCCGGTGGGGTTTTGTATAGCAAATGGACTTCGGCCCATAGATCAAACAAACACACCCTTAATCTTTTACGGGCTTTGGCCCAGCTGAAATCATTAACAGGTTTTCACATTTGTTTTTAACTTTGAAAAGTACTAATTTTTGAGAAGTTGTTTTGGCGTTAACTCTCGATCGAACATGCCATTCAAACGCGGTTTATACTCATAAAACAAATGGAACACACGAATGCTAATCTCATACGACCACCCTTGTGGCCTCTTACCAACCGTAAGTAGCAAACGCCATTCGTGGGTGCTTTTCCCTTATGATCCAAGGCAATACCGGCACTCCTTTGGGAGCTTTCAAGACACGCAAACATAACAACATCTAACAGATTAGACTAATACCAAAACAAAACAACAATATCACTATCGAGCAAGCTAAATGAGTATGACCCATCTTTGTCTTGCGTTAATCAGGTACGACCCTACTCGAATGAGTGACTCAACACAATCACACCCTTACGGGTTCTGTGATGGTTCAGTATGTAACAAAGAGATAGCCACTCTCGATGTGGGTTCTTTTCCCAGTCGAACAAAACAAGTAAGCCAATACTAAGTAAATGCTAATGAGCAAGACCGAATCAAAGTAAGCCAAACGACATGAGGACTATCCAATCGAGCCTAAAGTTTCAGTTTTTGGTTCATTCATTTTTCATTCGCCACACTTAACAAGAATAACCAAGAAGTTATTACAAACATAAACCGTTTACAGATTTATGAACTAATCGACATAAAAATAATTTATACACGAATTCATGAATCAAAAAATAGTAAAATACACAAAGGAAAAGGGACTAAGGGAAACCTAATGGAGACCTTTTTGTCGATCGACTAGGAAGAAAACCAAAGGTATTTCATTTACAAATGTTCCAAACTCAAATCCAAACAAGAATCACACCACAGCTTTCCAACGAGCACCCTTAAACCTTAAAATATGCTTGTGACTGATTTGATGGGTTTGTATGGATTTCTTGAGGATTCGGTGGCTAAAATAAAAAGGAAAAGAAGAGGAATGGTTAACCCTTGCTTTCTTGTTCTCGGATCTGTGGAGGGATAAACTCGGCAAAGCTCTTTGTCAACCTTCTTCTCCAAAGTGTAACCATGACTTATCTTGGGGAAGAGGAGAAAGTGCGATGGTGATGTTTGATGCATATAACCCCATGCTTGAGTGGTTTTACCTTCATTGGGAGCGAGCAAAAGAAGACAAAAACAAAGAAGTGGGGGCGTTGGGAAGGTGGGGAAGAAAGCAAAACACATAATTTCCATTTTGATGAATCTGCTTTTGGTGGCTAACCCTAGGATAGGGATGGGAGATGATTTGTTTGATATTTGGGTGTGGGTGAGGGAAACGAGAAAGACAAAGCACAAGAAAAAAAGATTTAATATAAAGGGGTAGTGGTTAGGATAAGTTTTATTAGTCACATTTTAAATGTATTATGTACCCCGTGTCCAGCTGAGTTAAACTGTAACTGCGGTACCCCGGTTTAGTAAACTTTACGAGATAACGTTTCTGAATACGTTTTTGCGAACATATTATAATCACAAAATTTTCTACTCCGGAAATTTATTATAAGTTTGGTCTGCCACTACTATAGTGTCGGTAGGCGTGCCGTGTCAAGTTTTTAACAGAAACGAGATAACCTCTCGTTTTAAATTTTTTAATCATTAGTAAATGTCAGGAAATAAAAACTTTGCAATTCCTAATGTAATTATACAATGCAAATGATTTACTGTAGGCTACAGTGTGCGGGTTAGCTACCTGATTTAGTTATGCAAGCTCGTGTATGCTTACTTTAATAGGTTTAGTAATAATAAATTATTATTTATTATTAAATAATAGTTGGAAAATTACCGTGTGTCACAACCTCCCCACCTTAAAAGGAAAACCGTCCTCGGTTTTCAGTTACAGTTACCTGATGAAGTTGAAAAGAGGTGAGGGTATTTACGCTTGATTTCATCCTCACGCTCCCACGTAAATTCGGGACCTCTTAGAGAGTTCCAACGTATCTTGACAATAGGAATTCATCTTTGCTTAAGCCGTTTGACCTCTCGGTCCATGATCTCAATGGGTTCCTCAATAAAGTTCAGTCTTTCGTCGATTTGGATTTCTTCCAGTGGATTAGCAAGAGTTTCGTTAGAAAGACATTTCTTCAAGTTGCATACGTGAAACACGTTGTGCACAGAGCTGAGATCTGGTGGTAATTTGAGTCGGTAGGCCACCGGCCCGGTTCTGGCGAGAATTTTGAAAGGTCTAATGTAATGGGGATTCAGCTTCTCACGTTTTCCAAAATGGATAACGCCTTTCCATGGTGAAACTTTTAGCATGACCTTGTTTCCAACTTGGAAATCAAGTGGTTTTTGCCTCTTGTCAGCTTAGCTCTTTTGACGGTCACGAGCCGCTTGCATTCGGCTCTTGATTTGCACTATCTTCTCAGTAGTCTCTGGTATCAGTTCAGCACCAATAAGTTGACAGATATGTTTCAAAGAGTATATAAGAAATATCAAATTACGAATACCCGTGACAATTACAAATAAACCGTTTTAGAAAAAAGGTCGACACGCAAAACCCGCGAATACTCGATAATTGATATCGGGCAAGTGATTACCCGGATCGTTTCCCAACGAGGTGTGAATTGACGGTTACGTTTGAGGTTTGTTATTAAAGTGCTTGAATGGATCGGGAATTTACGTTTTGGTTATGGTTTGCTAAAAACAAAGCACGGGAATGTAAATAAGGCACGTAAATAAAGTAAATAACTAAATTAACAACTACTAAGCATAAGAAACACTAAAACGATGCTAAACTATGTCCTAAGGCACTAAAACTAAAAAACGCGAAAAACCGGGAACGCACCGAGCCCTAAAAGTGAAAAATTTGCAAATTAAGGCCTACGGGTGCAAAAACAATTTTCCTACGTTCGAAACGACTAAAAATAATTTTAGGAAAAAGCTGGGCTTATTTTTCGACTTTTATTTTATTTAATATGAATTAAAAACCAATTTAAACGAATTAATTAATTAAAAATACTAAACATTTTTAGAAAATCTGAAAAAATTACAAAAATTACTTTAAATAAAACTCTACACTGCTTTTGGAATTCAGTAGTTAAAAAGCTAAACTAGTAAGTAAGCTAAAGAACTAAAAGGTTACTCAAATAATAAATTATGTAAAGTAAAACATGAGAAAGACCCAAGGGTAGATGGTATAAGTGTGTGGTGTTGTGTCGTTTGGGTGGGCAGGAGGTCTTGGGCTCAAATCCCACCTTCGCCCTTTTTGTTATTTATTTATTTTTTTTTTTGGATTTTTCTTTTTTGAAACTAATGTAAGGACTAAAATACACAATGTTTTACAAAAACTTTAACTTGAAAAAGCTTGTAAACAAGTTGTTAACAACTTATATCACCAGCAGACTACCCAAATAAGCTTAAGGGTCTGTTTGGTTCTAGTTGCTGCCAAGGGGTACATAAGCTACAAAAGGCTTCTAAAATAAGCTACTACCTAAAGAGAAATAATATAAAATTGGTCAACAGAGACTTTTGACCCAGAAACTATGCAAATCCAAACACCCTTTACAGGGCAGAACACAATGAAATTTGTAAAAAGAACTTTGTTGCATCAATGACACAACCTCAAACTGAGTGAAAACAACTTTAACAAACAATTTTAGAGCACAAGAAACAGAATTTTAAGAACATGAAAAAAAATCAAGACTGCATACTTAAAATAAACTGTATTAAAAAACTGAAATTAAATTGCTGTTAGGATTTAGAAAATCCTGTAGTTAAAGAGTCGGTCACCTCAAGTATATGTATTTGTTAGAAAGCTCGTAGACATAGTTATTTAGTGTTAGTAAGTAGTTTGCTAAGTAACACCGTGGAGGACGGACGGGTCTTTACCCACTGTATGCCTGATCCATAGCCCGTAGGAGGCATGCCTTGTAAGAACCTATAAATACCCTTTGGCTAGCAAGGAAAAGGGTTGGAGCTTTTCATAATATCATTTTTCTTTGTCTCACTAAGTTCCCAACAATCTTCACTTTCTCTCTCTAAACCTCATATCATACGCCTCATATAAGTGTGTGTTTGTGTGTTTATGAAAACCAATATGAGCCAGGTTTGATCACTCATGTTTCATGTTCTTGGATTTCTAGTGGTTTTCATATGGTTTTTGGGTTTGAATGAGGTTAGAGTAGTTTTCATCATTTGGATCATTTGGATAGTACTTTTGTATTTAGAATCATTATAAGTGTTTAGGTTTTGGTTTGGAAGGCTTGAATCATCGTGGTTGGATTGTATTTGGATTGAAAAGTGTTTTTTTGAAATTTTCATGTATGCAGTTTGACTCTCGAATAGAAATTCTTTGATGCGGTTTGTCTTGAAAAGTATGCAATTTGTCATAGTTTCGTGAAGCGGTTTGTCTAGTATGCGGTTTGTCTATTGAGACAAAACGACAAGAAAGGACAAAGTAGTGGAAGTAGTGGGTGTACTTGTGTACTATGCCATTTGTCAACTTATGCGGTTTGTGTGTTATGCGTTTTGACTGTTAAGCATTTTGTCAACTTAAGTGATTTGTCTCTTAAGCGATTTGTCAAGTAAGCGGTTTGACACTTTAGCGTTTTGACACTTGACCGATTTGTCAGGTAAGCGGTTTGACACTTAAGCATTTTGACACTTAAGCGATTTTTTTGGAAATCGATTTGAGTAGGAAGCGAGTTGACTAAAGCGGTTTGTCAAGGGTGCGATTTGTCTTGCATGCGATTTGTCTTTTGAGACTTATCATCTTTGTGATACGTTTTACGGTTTTCTCTTGATTTAGTAAAATCCCGTGAAAGAATCTATTTCCCGGTTTAATCATAGAGTAGTAAAATCCTGTGGAACTTGTAATCATGTCTACAATCACTTCTTCCATTGCTGATGACGTTCAAGATGCAGGATCCGATACACGTCCTCCCATGCTGTATAGAACCGACTATGACTCTTGGGCTCAAAGAATCAGACTGTATTGCTTAGGAAAGGAAAATGGGGTTAACATACTTAAGTCAATTGATGAAGGACCATATCAAATTGAAACTACTAGAGATATCCTTGAAACCGCTGTTGATGGTTCAGTTGTATTGGGATTGGATAGACCAAAGATGTATGATGAGCTTGATGATAAGGAGAAAAAGAGATAGGATGCAGACATCAGAGCTTCAAACATTATATTTCAAGGTTTACCTTAGGATATTTACAAGCTGATCAATCACAACACTGAAGCTAAGGCAGTATGGGACAATATTAAGATGCTTCTCTCTGGTTCAGAATTGACTAAAAAAGACAGGGAGTCTCAGCTGTATGATGACTTTGAGAACTTTAAAATGAAACCAGGGGAAAGTGTTACTGAATATTATGTGAGATTCCACAAGCTTGTGAATGATATGAGGAATATCAAAATGACAATGCCAAATATTCAGCTCAATTCAAAGTTTGTGAACAACATGAATCCCGAATGGAACAAATTTGTCACTGCAGTCAAACTGAACAAAGGATTGAGGAACACCAATTATGAGCAATTGTATGCCTATTTTCTCCAAAATGAGAAGCATGCCGCATTTGAACGAATGGTCATGGAAAAGTTTAATACCAGTACTGGTGATGCAAGTTCTTCAAATGATTCAATTGCATTCTACACTAATGTGGGAATAACCACCAAAGCATCACAAGTCATACCTACTGGGGATGGTAATCACAAACTCATTCCAGATCCAAGTTATAAGCCTTCAAACTCATTCATGGAACAACTTGTCAATCAATTGGCTCTAATGGTTAAGCAAAACCTAAACTTTACCCCCACATACCAACTATCATCTTAGAACTGCTTCTAACCTTCACAATCATGCTACGGTTAAATATGGAAGAGTAGTTGTGCCAAACGTGCAGGGAAGGCAAAATGCTTATCTTCCACATAATGAGTAAGGAAATGTTGGGGTTGGTTCTAGTTATGGGAATGCTGGTATAGGTAGAGGATATGTGGGTAATCAGAATCGTGGATGGAACATGGCCCAGGGACAAGTAAAGCCAATCAAGTGCTACAATTGTGGTGGAGAAGGACACATAGCAAGGAACTGCACTCTTCCAAAACGTCCACAAAATGCAGAGTACTTCAGGGATAAAATGCTACTGGTGCAAGCTCAAGATAGTGGAGCTATGTTGAATGAGGAAGAATTGCTATTCCTAGCTGAAGGAAAAGCCAAAACTTATGATCCTGATGTGGATGAACAGCCAGTGCAGGGTATGGGTCAGAACAATCCTAATGCATTTCAAGTTGCAGACTGTGATGCATTTGACTCTGATGTCGATAATGAACCAACTGCCCAAACCATCTTCATGGCTAGTATCTCACCAATGGTCTCTCCAAAGGCTCCTTCACCACAACAGGCCAGTCCCTCCAAGGAATCAATCATATCAGAGGTACTAAAACTATACGATGAGGTTGATGTGCCAAAGATACACGACAAAGTAAAATCAACTGAAATCGTTGAATCAGATATTGAAAATATGGGTAATAACAATGTTGTCCCATATGATCAATATGTGAAGCAAGATGAAAGTGAAATTGTACCAAGTGATGCATCTTCTACAGTCAATGATGACTATATTTTTTATGAATACACTGCATGTGCCCCTGATGATTCTATAACCTCTGAACTGAATGCCTATAAAGAACAAGTTGCCATATATGAACAACGTGCTAAGTTTGAATTGACTACCCGTGAGCAGGAGATGGATAACCAAATACGTACAGTTATTATAAAAAGTAATTTTAGGGAAGAAATGTCAAAACAAGAGTTAACCTCCTAACAAGAAAAGCTTAATAAAACTGTTAAGCAAAAGCAAGAACTTCAAGAGAATGTAAAAGTGCTTAAACAGGAATTTAATGCTAAGGAATCAAAACTTTTAAATGATTTTTCCAACCTAAAAACTTTAAAAAAACAAACTTGAAAATAAACTGTACGTATAAGGGAACATCATTCAAACTGCCCACTTGATCAATAAGCATAGAGTGTTAAGTGATGAGCACAATACAAATCTAGTAGAGGAACCCAATCCTGAGGTTGGTAAAAAAGCAAAAGCTGCTCAAAAGGTAATCTATGATGGCCATGAGATCCTTAAGCCTAGACAAACACTATCATGTATAGAGGGCACTGAAGAGGATAGAAAATTAGAAGATGCCTCGAAAGAAAAAATGGCAAAGAAACTAAAAGATCCTTGGTGTATAAAGAATAATATAACGCTTAAATCCCATGATTACACTAAGGAAAATTGGATTGCCTTGAATAAGTTTAAACCTCAAACTCAATTGACCCCTGAGCAAGTGTTCTGGAAGAAAGATTTGGATAAGAAAAAAGTTGATAATCTTATTGAGAAGAATCACCCTTGTAGGAAATTGCCTCCAGCCACTGTGTATCCCCCAAATACACCTATGCATTTAGTGCCCAGAACTCTTTCCACTCAAAGCAAGACCTTAATCAACCTATATGTAGTTTACCAATTATTTGTTGATTTTGAGAAAACGTGTAAGAAGAGAATCACACCCACAGGGATTACTGAAGGGGAAAGAGGTTTTGAGCAAACTAAAAAGTGTTATTTAACTGAGGTTATGCCTTTCTTTAAAAAACTAAAAGAACAATTTGAGAGTCTTCAAAAGGGCATAGATACAGAGATTAAAGAAATGAAAAAGGTGTTTAATGAAATTGAAATTGAGGTCAAAGATTATGAACGTGAGCTTAAAAGTAATGAAATTGAGAGGAAAAATCTGCATATCTTAAATGATAACTTGATTTCTAGATGTGTTGCTCAGGATGTGTTCTACACTGTTACAAACTATTCTATTACTGCTTCTCAATTTCATGAATTATCTATTTCCTTGAAAGTTTCCCATGATCGTGTCATTGAGCTTGAGACCACAAATTCAAAATTGTATGAGAAAATAGAACGGGATGATCATGATAACTTGGTCAAACATTTTTCTAAATTGGAAGTTGAACATATTGCTTGCAATTAAAATATCAACATCTAAAAGAAAATGTTAAAACCTCAAATGCCAAGACATCCTCGGATGCTCCTGAGTTTGATGCAGTTTTTGAAATTAGCAAACGTGATAAATAGATTCGATCTCATTGTAACACGATCAAAAGATTGAAAACCCAAATTTCACAATTAAAGAGTGAAAAGAATGATGTGACTGGCTCCCAAATGCCTCCTCTATTAGATTCTCAGAATTATCATAATTTTCATCTTCAAAACATCATTAATGCATTACAACATGAAAATGAATGCTTTCTAGCGGAAAATGAAAAGGTTAAACGGCATTTCAAAGAGTTATATGAATCATTTAAAGTCACTCATGACAAGAACAACGAAAAGGTAACTTCTTTGAAAAATGAAATTGAGAATCTGAAGAGTCATGTAAAAGGGAAAATGCCAATCACCAATTGTGAAACTACTGCACCAAAAGTGCCTGTTTATGCTAAATATGCTATGACTGTGAAGTATATTCCATCTCATCTTAGAAACAATGAACTTGCATGTCAAACATATTTTTCGTATCTTATGGATAGTCTAGAATGTCTCCATGAGATTGTTGAAGAGGATAAGATAGAGAAGCCACTTGATAGTGCGATTAAGGATGCATGCTTATATGCCAAACGATCTCATGAACTTTTAGAATGCCTAATAACTATATGTCCTAAATTTGGTACTATGAAAGATAGAGTCGTATTGCCTTGCTCTATGCCCAAAGTCAAGCAAGTGACCTTTGACGTGCCTACTAGTACTTTAGATCCCAGCACTTCTAGACGAAGAATGCAGAAAGTAGTGAAACCAACTAATGTTCCCATCGTTCCCTCTACAGGAGTAATCAGTGACACTAAGGCAAGCAGGTCAAAGCCTCCAGGCAATACAAAGCAAGATAGGACCTCGCAAGCTAAGAGTGATCAAGGGAAGGAAGTAGAAGACCACCCTAGGAACAATAAGTTTGAGTTTAATAAGACGAATCGTGTTGATTCTAGTATTAGCTATAAGCGTACTGTAATTAATCTGAATTCTGCTACAATTTGCAAAACATGTAATGAATGTTTGGTCTCTGGTACTTATCGTGAATGTGCTGTGAATGAACTAAAATATGTTGCTAAGTCTCCAGTCGAAACTGTTAAAATTTCTAAACAGGTTAAGGATGTCAGAAAACCAAGGTGGAAAAAGGTTAAAAAACATTGGAAACCCACATGAAGAAAATTTAGTAACGTAGGTTATCAATGGATACCTACTGGTCGTAAATTCAATCTTAATGAATTGTGCCCTAAATTATCTAGATCAATGCCCATTAGGAAATGGATGCCCACTGGTAGAATTATACCTTTAAGAAGTGAACACACTTTGAATAGATCTACTATCACTACTAGTCCTGCATCTACCTCTAATGATATCATTGATTCTGCTTCTGATGTGGGTGTTCCAATCTCGTTTACTAACCAAATGGAACCCATTCTAGCATGGGGATCCAAATTATCCAGTCATCCATACTTGTCTGTGTTCAACTGCAGGTCGTACAAATCGTTCTGTGGTATTTGGACTCAGGTTGTTCCAAGCATATGACTGGAGATCGCTCACGGCTCATGAACTTCGTGAGTAAATTCATCAGGACTGTTAGATTCGGGAACAACCACTTTGGGGCAATTATGGGTTACGGATATTATGTTGTTGGTGATAGGTCTATTATGTTGAAGGTCTTGGTCATAATTTGTTCTCTGTTGGTCAATTCTGTGACTCTGATCCAGAAGTGGCATTTAGAAAACATACTTGCTTCGTTAGAGAACTTGATGGTTTTGATCTTTTAAGGGGAACACGTGGAACTAATCTTTATACCATCTCTATCGAAGACATGATGAAGTCCTCTCCAATCTGCTTATTGTCAAAGGCTTCGAAAACAAAGTCATGGTTATAGCATCGTCGTCTCAATCATCTGAACTTCGGAACCATAAATGATCTTTCTAGAAAGGACCTCGTAAGAGGTTTGCCCAGATTAAAATATGAGAAAGATCATCTTTGTTCAGCATGCCAATTAGGAAAAAGAAAGAAATATGCCCATAAACCCAAGCCTGGACACTCAATTATGGAAGTTCTTCATACTCTTCATATGGATTGTGCGGACCCATGAGAGTGCAAACCATAAACGGGAAGAAATATGTGTTATTCGTGGTTGATGACTATTCTCGGTTTACTTAGGTTAAGTTTTTGAGGTCAAAGGATGAAACTCCAGATGTCATCATCAAACTTAGTAAACAACTGCAGGTTTGACTTAATAAAACAGTCAGGATTATCCGAACAGACAATGGAACTGAGTTTGTAAACAAAGAACTAAGTCAGCTTTACGAAAGCATTGGAATCAGCCATCAAAGAAGTGTTCCACATACTTCTTAATAGAACGGTGTAGTTGAAAGACGAAATCGGACTCTTGTAGAAGCTGCAAGGACTATGCTGATTTACTCAAAGGTTCCAATGTTTCTCTGGGCATAAGCTATTGCCACTGTATGCTACACCCAAAACCGTTCCCTAATTCACACTACTCATGAAAAAACTCCTTATGAACTTGTCCACAACCGGAAACCAGATCTTTCCTTCCTTCGTGTATTCGGTACCTTATGCTATCCAACGAATGATGGTCAAGATTTAGGAAAGTTAAGAGCGAAGGCGGACATTGGAGTTTTTGTTGGTTATGGACCAAACCGGAAGGGTTACCGAATCTACAATAAAAGAACCCGAGATATCATGGAAACTATTCACGTCACGTTCGATGAGCTGTCCGAACAAATGGCTCCTGGAAAATCTAGTTCTGGACCGCATTTCAATAATCATTAAGTAGTCCCATTAGTTCTTCTCTTGTACAGAATCCCTCACCTACAGTTCCATATGTACCTCCTTTTGAAGAAGATTTGAAGAAATTGTTTGATCCAATGTTTGATGAATACTATGAACCTCTTGATAATGATCATACTGCACCATCTATAGTGGCGGTCTCTAATCCAATCAACACAGATAATCCATATGTTTTTGTGTCTCTATCTAAAGAAGCACCTGCTGCTGATCACTCATCATCATCCTCAAATCCTCAATCTTCGAGTGTACATCATGGAAATGCTACTGACCACTTTGACGGAGATAACCCCTTTGCCACTCCAGAAGATGCACCGTTTGAAAATATATTTGCCCCTGAACCAACACCTGAACCATCTTCATCAGGAGATCCAAACTCTGATACATCAGTTCCTCATCACCAACCACATGAACATCTCAGAAAATGGACACATGATCATCCATTGGACAACATTATTGGGAACCCGTCTCGTCCGGTATCCACTCGTAAACAACTTGCCACAGATGCCTTATGGTGCTTCTTCAATTCTGTATTATCAAAGATCGAACCTAAAGATGTCAAAACATCAATGTCTGAGGACAGTTGGTTTAGTGCTATGCAAGAAGAAATCCATGAGTTTGATTATGTTGATGTATGGGAATTCGTACCAGCTCCAGATTATGCTATGATCATTGCTCTCAAGTGGATCTTTAAAGTAAAGCTTGATGAGCACAACGATGTTCTGAAAAATAAGGCAAGACTGGTGGCTAAAGGATACCGACAAGAGGAGGGTATTGACTTTGAAGAATCATTTGCTCCGGTTGCACGAATTGAGGCTATCAGAATCTTCCTGGCTAATGATGCTAGCAAGAACATGGTGGTATATCAGATGGTAAAGACTGCTTTTCTTAATGGAGATCTCAAAGAAGTAGATTACGTCAGTCAACCTGAAGGTTTTGTGAATCCAGAGCATCCTACCCATGTCTATCGCTTGAAGAAGGCTCTTTACGGCTTGAAGCAAGCTCCAAGGGCATGTTATGATACACTGTCAAAGTTCCTACTGACAAATGGATTAAGCAAAGGAGCAGTTGATCCCACATTGTTCACCAAAAAGTCAGGCAAACACTTAATTCATGTTCAAATTTATGTTGATGACATTATTTTTGCCTCGACCGACCCTAATGAATGTGACCGTTTTTCAAAAGAGAGGGGCTCCAAATTTCAAATGTCTATGATGGGACAAATGTCATTTTTCTTGGGATTACAAATTTCACAAAGTCCCGGAGGCATTTTCATTAATCAATCTAAATATGCTAATGAAATTTTAAAGAAATTTGGATTTGATTCTTATGACCCTGTTGACACTCCCATGGTGGAGCGCACAAAACTAGATGAGGACCACTCAGGGATCATGGTTGATCAAACAAAATACCGAAGTATGATTGGATCCCTGATGTACCTCACAGCCAGTAGACCTGATATTCTGTTTGTTGTATGCATGTGTGCTAGATACCAGGCTAAGCCTATCAAAAAGCACCTTGAAGCAGTTAAACGGATCTTTAGGTATCTTCAAAGAACCATTAACATGGGACTTTGGTACCCGAAGGACACCGATATGTCACTAACAGCATATGCAGATGCAGACCAAGCAGGGTGTCAAGATACACGTCGAAGTACATCAGGAGGTGCTCAGTTTTTGGGAGATAAGTTAGTAAGTGATAAGGTTTTAAAAGGTACCTTTTTGAGGGGTCATTTAAGCCCTTATTCGATCACTTTTGTATCCGTTATTGCTTAATATCGTTCCTTTTCACTTTTTAGGTCTCTTGAAGGCAAAATGCTGGAATGATGCTTATTTGGACGAAAAGGCGCAAATATACGAAGAAAATGGCCAAAGTCAGAATCGAGACACTCAAAGCTGCTGAAACATAAGGCGACGGCGTCACTGCATATCTGCGACACCGTCGGGAAGGAATTTTGCGACGGGTCAGAAGCGAAATTGCATGTTTTCAAGGGACGACGTCAGGTTCTAAAGGAGTAGGCCGTCGCTACTCAGACGGCCTAGATGCAGCCAAGACGGCGTCAGAGCTAAAGGGGACGGCGTCACAGTCATAAGGTGACGCCGTCGCAAGGTTTACGTGGCCAAGACGAAACCCTAATGACGGCGACACGACGGCGTCACGAAACATAAGGTGACGCCGTCGCGGATGTAATCTTATATATAGAATCCGAATTTTTCAGTTTTGTGGGTAGTCTTTTGGAGTAAAAACCTAAAACCGAACCAAGGCTTTCTTGTGCAGTATTTTAGGGTTCTAAACCCTATTATACATCAAGATAAGTATTTACTTCATTAATTTAATTATGTCTTTGATTATTTGTGTGTATGCTTGCATGTTCTCCATGTCCGGCTAATTTATTTGTGTGTTTGCTTAGGGAATATGAAACTTAATTATTGAATATTGATTGGTTGGTACTTATCTTAGTTGACTAATGATCTAGAGTGCGCTAGATTATTTGTTGTGTACTTAATGCTTGACTTTTCTTTGTGAACTTTAGAATATAATTATCTAGGTAATTGTAGGATAAAGTATTCAAGGACAACCGTAGAGTAGGCGTCTATAAATCACTAGAGGATTTGTAAACAAGACCCTTTGGTAAATTCAAAGAGTTAGGGAAACAAGCACGCCCTATAGCCTTAGAATCACAACGCAACTAGGAATAAGGACGTGACAAATCAACCATCAATAGGAGATAATTAAGGAGTAGTAAAACCTAAGTAAACACATCTTTAAACTATCATACGAGTACACATCAATTAGACATAGACTATCACAACCTTAGTTTAGATAATTAGATAATAGTAGAGTAATCGGTAGCAATACCAACCCCCCAAATCCAATACCCGAGATTCGTACCTTTTCAATTTCTAAAAAAATATAAAAAGATAAAAAATAATCTTCCTCAACCTCAACCTTAGCGTAGTAACTTCTCACTAGCATTCCTATTCCCCTAGAGAACGATATCAATACTCGTGGCTTACCCTAATTACTACACTACAACGATTAGGTTCACTGCCTAGGGTGTTATAAAACTTGCTCGAAGAAAAGGAAGTTTCCTTGACCCCGAACGACGCGTGTAGCGTTATCAAGTTTTTGGCGCCGCTGCCGGGGAATAGAATAGCTAGTTAGTAGTCCACCTCGTTTAGGTTTCTTTGCTTGATTCCTATCAAGTAAATTTTTCTCATTTTTTAGCTTCCTCTTAGTCTATCCCCCTTCTTCGTGACCTTTGTTCGTAACACCCATCACTTTTCATCATGGAAGGTGGTAACCAACCAATGTCGCTCAAAACCCAATCCAATAACCAACACCAAAGTCGAAGCCGCTATGTGAGTAGAAACACCGACCTTCCGGATTTGCAGAAAACATTCGATAGTACAATCAGGGAAGCTGTTGAGAAAGTAGTCAGCGCTGCTATAGTTGGCTCTATGATTAGCAGTAATTCGGACAATGGCATAACCAACAACAAAGTGGACGAGGAAAATAGTGCGTACTTCAATCTTTACCCCACTAAGGAAGAGGTTGCGTACCATCAATACATAATCAATAATCCACGATCACCTATCATTAGGATATGCCCTAAGATTAGGAGAGGAAATCCCTGGAACCTAAAAATTCCTTGTATGATCGGATATAGGAGTATCGACCACGCTTACATAGATACGGAATCTCCCATCAATATAATGTCGTCTGCTGTTTACAATGACATTATGAATGAGCGACTCAATATTAGGAGAGACCCTAATTATCCGGGAGGAATTTGCAACTTTGTGGGAAGAGTCAAAGATGTGCATGTCTTTATAGGAAATTTCACCTACCTTGTTGATTTTATGATCCTAGAAGATGTAGGATGCGTCATTGACTATAGCCTATCCCGAGTAGTGCTAGGGAAACCGTTTGTTGAGACATCTAGGATGGGCCATAACAAGCATGATGGAACCGTTAGGTTTAAGGAGGGAACCGATGAGATTACCTATAGGATGCCTTGGAAAACAACTGAGTATGGCCACTTGTCCATTTATGATCGAGACAACATCAAAGCTTTTGAGGACAAAAGCAAGGAAGATGTTGAAAAGGGTTATAAATTCATGTGGGAAAGAAGGAGGCATTATTATAAGGATTGCTTGACCCTAGGGCCTAGGTATAGAATCGATGAAAATTTTGTCAACATGATAAAATTCTCATTGAGAATGCAAAACGAGGCAACGTAGGGGTAGGACTACGAGTCTAGCTACAAGACTCTTAAATAAAGAAAAGCGCTTCGTGGGAGGCAACCCATGCTTAATTGTTTGCTTGTTAGTGTCATATATCTTTTATTAATTGTTTGTCCTCATGTTTAAATTTGTAAAAATGCTTTATTTTGTTTTTAACCTCGTCTTAATTACATATAAAGGTATTTTACATAAAGGATAAGTGTAGGGAGTGTTAGGAATTAGAAAATTCCATGTTAAAGAGTCGGTCACCCCAATAATGGTCTAGCATATGTTAGCTCGTAGATTTGTCGTTGTTTACATTATTTATCAGTTTATTAGTTAGTCAGTAGCGTAAAATAGTTTAGTGCAACACCGTGGAGGAAGGACGGGTCTTTACCCACTGTATCCCTGATCCACAGGCCGATAGGAGGTCGTGTATTTGTAACTATAAATACCCCTTCCATCCATGGAAGGGGTGGTGCTTGATAATCTAATACTCTACAATTTGTGTAACTCTCTAGCAAGAACACCCTCTCTCTCTACTTTCTCTCTCTAAAATGGAAAACATGTATTTTGATCTCCCAAGACCACCCGAATCATCAAACACAATAAAAATCACGATCCTACAATTGGCATCAGAGCCTGGTTAGTGTGTTTCGATGATTTTGTGTGATTTTGTTACATGTTTACTTAATACTGGTTTGTGTACTGTTTTTGTGTCGGAACATTTTTTATCTTCTGGTATTGGTAAACAGCATTTAACATGTCTTTATGTATTCTTTTGGTCAAAAAGTGTCTTGGTCCCTTCATTGTTTAAAGTTTACATCTGTTTTGTGTCTGGTTTGGTCCAAACAGAATATATCAATTTTATTGGCATTTTTTTTGTTACCAAAGCTGTGATATAGATGTGGTCAAAGTCTTTTTCGTGGTCAAAACGGGTCAAATATGCATGTCTTTGTGATGCTTTTCTGGATTTTATAAATCTGATCAGATTATTGGTGATCAAACTTTGGTCAAACTGGGTAAAAGATGCAGTTTTTGTCACTTTTTTCTGGGTTTGTTTGAATATCGTCGGATTTTGGCCGGAAAACTCATCGGAAAAGTCAAAAGTTTTAACTCATGCTTCTTAGCGACTTGTTCAGTATCCAGATACATTGTACCTCATTTTCTAGCGACTTTGGTAGCGAGTTATACTTTGAAATTGTTAATGGTAGCGACTTGTCGACGGTTTGACTTTTGAGTCAAACTGAAATGCTAGCGACTTAGTCTAGCGACTTAGTCGCGGCGACTTGGTCTAGCGACTTAGTCGTGGCGACTTGGTCTAGCGACTTAGTCGTGGCGACTTGGTCTAGCGACTTAGTCGTGGCGACTTGGTCTAGCGACTTAGTCGTGGCGACTTGTCGTTGTGACCCTTTGACTGATGCAATTTGACTCGACAGAAAGGTAGAAGAAGATGTTGACCTTGACCACAAAAATACCAAACCACAACATGACTCAAGAACCTCAGTTTCAATCACTAAACATCATCAGCCACATATATGGAATATCAACACTGACCCTAAACTCTCACAAGTAATTAAAAGAAGGATCTCAGTTTCACTTTCGTTTATTCATTGTTGCATCTAGGCTGTCTAAGGCCTTCACACGAAAGTGTAAATCATCACAGATCCAAATGTATTTGTTATATTCAAACACTTAAATGATAAATCAAAACTCATGAGTTCCAACTTCATCATTATTCCAATCGTGACGCTATTCGAGTTAAAGAAAGGAGTATAACAATTGTGTTATATCACTTTCCTTGGTTCGTTTATGGTTCTTAATCAAGAATAAGCAACAAAATTAAACCTACCTTGTATCAATTTGCGTGATGTTGTAGCTTTTCCAAACCAACATCTATCCTAGACCTAGACTCAACACGATTCAACAACTCATACAACTTTCAATCTTCAAAACGAAATAACATCACCAACTCATACAACCCTCAAGACTCATGCCATGACCCTCTCAACACTCACTCATCCAATGACTCGAAACATAATTAAGATAATGATATCAACGATCTCAGTCAAGTTTTTTTTTCTTTTTCGTGCTACTCAAAGTAATATCAAGACCTTGAAGGTCGTGTACACGAGAAAAAAAAAAAAATTTAATACATCACAGATCCATTTTGTTTTGAAGATAAAGCTTCTTGATTTATTATCCGAACACTTTAAGAAAACATATTAACAAATCTGTTAATTGTATTTCTTTGGCTCGTTACATCTCATGTTCATTGTTTTATTATGTGTTTCAACTTACCTGGACATCGAGTTAATAACATCTCAAGCCATCCCTGTGGCGAGATACTTCGGAACAACGAGACAATAAAGTTCTCAAGAGGTCAATTTGTGTTTTGTTCAAGTAGTTTTGATGAAGATGGATACCATCGTGTTGTGAGTGATGCGCATATCTTCAGATCCTAATTGGGAGCAACTTGAGATATTGGATTTAATGTGGCGTATTGTTTGAGATTGTGAGAGAAAATTGATGGGGGCGGATTTTTAGAGAACGATTAGGGTTATGATGTGTGGAGGTTATTTAGGAGATGGATGAGGATGTGTAGAGAGAGGCGCAGTATTTCCAAAGTGTGGTTAGGGTTTGCTAATGAAGAGTGATATTAGGGTTGAACTTTATATCTGTGTGCTAAGTATGGATTGGGTTATGCATTTGGATCATGGGCCTCACTCGGATATGGTTGCAAGTTCATGTTATGGTGGGTGCTATTGTTTATGGGCCGAGTTGCAAGTTTTCTATTGGATCGGATTGTATATCTCATGGGCTGCAACTGAGTGTGACTTATGGTGATATATTCACGGGTTATATTACTCAAGAGTTTGCATGATATTTTCAAGTTGTGCCTTATGTTGACAAAAGTCAGATTTAATTCACAGGATGGTTATGTTGGGATGATTATGTGTTATATGGTCAGACATATTGGTTGTACACTTATGGATCCTTTGACTACCAGGTTAGAAGTAATTAAGTGGGATGATCAATCATACATTTAATTTAATTGCTTGCTACTTTGAATGGTGGGACTCACTTTGTAAACAAAATGGTATCTCAAATCTATGTCGGATGCATTTTGTTTAAATCATTGTGATATCATGTGCGGCAAGTCAAAGAGTAAGCCCAGTTATATGCTTGAAGTGGTATGTACGATTTATTTTCGGACCGGGTGCTTTTCTTGATGGATTGGGCTGATAATGTATTTGATGAATTGGTTAATGGTTTGTTGGGCTTCGCAAAATTGGAACATGTTTATGAGTTTTGGACAAGATGAGATTTTGGATTATATAAGTTTTGATGAGGAGCTTTGTTGAAGTGATTTAACGACATGTTTTGGTATGATGCTGAGATGTGTTGGGTTATGTTGTATGGTGCTTTGGTGTATACATCTTCACGAATAATATTTTGTCACGGCTCGAACTGAAAAGTAGAACATTATTGACTACGAGGTTGTTTGGAGCGGTATTTCTCATTTGAATTTGAAGAGAGGTTTTTCCGGACGCATTTACTTATTTTCGTCTTCTTTCTCTCTACCCTTCCGCGAAGATGACTTGTTTGGGCTTTTATTGTGTGTGATAAAGACTTGGCTATTTAGGTACGGTTGTAATTCTTTCTCGATTTACCCACAACGTAACTATCACTCTGGTGTCTCACGCAGTTGAGGATATGTCAAGAGGTTTGGTACATTGGGTACACCGTTTCTTCTTCACAAGGTTTTGTACAAGCTTAAGTAACAAATATGGGGAATTTCACTTCATGATCAAGTTTGACATATCGGGTTTACTTCACCAAGTAGTCACTGTAATAGCCGACAGGATGCGTGAATGATGTGTTTACCAAAGTATTTATTGGATGGTTGATGATATTGTTGATGTTGGATAATGAACCACTGCATGTTCCCCTAAAACAGATATTCACCGAAACCAATGTTGTCATTACACATTCAAGCTGACATTGTTTACGGTTTTGTCTTGATTTTGTAAAATCCCGCGAAAGAATCTATTTCTCGGTTTAAATCATAGACTTGTAAAATCCCGTAACAATAGAAATATCCTGGTAATAGTAAAGTGCATTTCCGGATCTATCTTACGGTTTACTCTTGGTTTTGTAAAATCCCGCGAAAGAAACTATTTCTCGGTTTAAACCATAGAGTTGTAAAATCCCGTAATGATGGAACCATCTTGGAGAAAGGAAAGTGTATTTCGAGATCTCTTTTGATGTTGGTGCTACGTTTTCTGTTTCGAAGAAGGGATAAAAGAGTGTACTTCATGAATTGGATGTGTGTTTGGATATTTGTCATGGCAGTTTGGTTATTACATGGTTTTACGGGGTTATGTGCTTTTAACCTTGGTCGGGATGAAACCATTATCAAAGTTCATTTAAATGTCAAAGAAGGCTAGATTTGAGCAGTTAAGAAGATGTGACATCGGAGTTAAATCAGTATTATTTATTTGAGGTTGAAGTGAAACATCACGGGCGAGTGTACTTAGTATCTGAAGGTATCGGGGATGGATGGATGAAGATTCTTCATGATCCTTGTTCGAGCTTATTATCAAAAACGAAGACTTGGGAATCTAGTTATTGTTGGGTGGCTTTTACTTTTTCTTTTACCACTTGGGGGAATTGGGCTCTTACCACCACAAAATAACTATCACTTAAAGGAGTTACGTTGTAGTGCTCAGTGTCACATTCAATTGTGGATTTTCAAGAGGTAATGTACGTCTATTACTTGATGGTTGGTTGGTTGAGGAGTATAGAGTACTTAGAGATTCAAATGGGCATGAAGTCTCGGCACCGCTCTTTGTTACATATGTGCAAGTATAAGTCACGAGTTCGGGTTAGTTTACTTCAGGGTCAAATTCATCATATTGGGTTTTCTCCATCAGCTGTCACGACAAAGGGCCTACTGAATGATAATGGGGTTGATTACATGTTTTGCTAAGAGAGCTGAAAAGAGAGAGATTATGATGTATGAACACATCAGTTCATGCCTCGTACTCTAAAGAAAAGAAATGTGTACGTTTCAGTGCGTATTATCTTCCAAAGAAGAGAAATCTTCTTATGACGTTTGAACACAACAGTTCAAGCCTCGTTCTTAAAGAAAAGAAAAGTGTACGTGTCAGTGCGCTTTATCTTCTGAAGAAGAGAAATCTTCTCTATTATGACCATTCTCATCAACATGCTTCATATTTTTTCCATGCGCTTCAGTCATTAAGTGAACCGGGCTACTGTTGATTGTTTTCTGATTCCACTTTCTCAACTATAATGGCGATGACGACATACTGTGCTGATTTTGCGGGGGAGAAGTGTGAATAGACTACAAATGGATAATGTTCACTTATTTAGTCAAGAATGGCATCTCCGTATGCAATTCTTGAGGGGGAGAAGAAGTGTGAATTTTTTGCATGGTTGATTGATATTAGAGAATACAAATGGTCATACGGCTCCAAACTCATGTAAGAACCGAGCTTCTTCTTATCGGGTCATCTTCACATGGAGTTTTTCTCTTCTAAGAGCCGTTGGTTGACATCTTCACTCGGATTGATGAGTTTATCGACTAAGTGCCTCCGGTTAATGCTTCACGTATACATCAACATGATGATTCCGAACAATCTCTCTGTTCTTGTTTGATGTGATTGGTAGTTTGGTGTTACCATCTTGTGTGTTCGTTGAGGCCTGATTGCTGATTTCCTTGATGAACATCTTTCTGTTCTTGTTTGATTGGGAGGGATTTTAGTTAAGGGGATTTGCAAGATGTAAGTTAATTGGGATGCTTTTTGGTGGGATGCTTTTTGGTGTGAGTTGAAGATGTTAACTATCTATTCCCCAACTGCACAATCTTGAAGAAGGTCGAGTCTACAGTCTATTCTACATTTTCTGCTGCATGTTAGAAGACTAAAGACGAGTTGCATTTGATAATCCAAAGACTTCTTCTTAATTCAAGCATTCATCATAAAGATTGTCGGTTTAGGGGAGAGCACTAATTGGGGGAATGTGATATGTCGAATTTAATCCCCAATTAGACTTGCTCACATTATTCAGCATGTTGATTCTCACAAAGACTTCAAGCGATCTTCTCAACAAATTTCAAGTATTTGGGCATTCAAAGAGTTGCTGATTCTGAAGTGTCAATACCAGCAAGGAGAAAGGAGACTCACATATAAACACAAAGCGAGTAAACTTGATGAGCTTAATACTTCTAAGTGATTGAAGATATCCCGGGAAAACAATTGTCATGACCGCAGAGAAACTCAAGGTTTTACTCATCAAGGCTTTTTGTGTTAGTATTTCAACTACGTGAGGGAAGTGATGTAATAGAAAGTTTATGAAGATAAAAGAGGTACAAAAGTGTGTGATGATAGAGATTGTGTACATTGGGGATGCTCAGCTGTCTCACTTGAGGGCTTAATCTGTGATTCAGAGATATAATCACTTATTCCGGTGTTGACATCCGCAGAGATTGTCACCCGCAGAGATAATCAGTGATTCGGCCTGCTTCTTCAATGTTATCGGTTGTTCTCTCTTTGGGCATTCGGGTACTTCGGGTTCTTGAGCTTCATGCACCTTCTTCAGGAGGAGAGAAAAGTATACATCGGGGTTATTCTTTAGCTATTGGACTTAATCTGCTACTTCGATGGTATAAGTTTCTTTGTCTTCGGGTTTGTGTGTTCGGGTTCGTGAGCTCTAGTCTAAGAAACTGACTGCATCAATTCAACTACGTGGGGGAAGTGGTCTCTTGACACCTTTTTGGAATGGATTGCTTCAGACTTCAGTGGTTAAGAAATTTGAGAAGATTATTTATGTGTGGGATGAAACGTTGCTGTTCTTCTTCTTGATGATATAACCCCGAATGGAGATCCTCGATTATCGTTCTTAAATGGAGCAGCGGGATTTATGATAATGGTGTGCTTTCTTGTGCACCTGGCTAAAGCAAGCTTGAAATAGAGCTTCGTATCTGCTCATCTAAAGGATTTTCGGTTTGGGGGGAAGCTACCAAAGTCTCTCTTTCTCAAAGGCTCATGTTCTATCTTCTATTCTGGAGCCTCGGAAGCTTTGGTGGTGGATGTTTAAGAGATGACGAATTCTATCTTCTACGACGTGCTGCTCGATATCCTTATCTCGGTACTCGTATCATCATCCTCTTTAACTATATCATCTATTCTATCTTTGTATATATTTATTAAAAAAAAAAAAAAAAACTAAATACAAAAATATAAAACCAGCAAAACAAAATAGAAAAATATAAAACCAAGAAAAAGAAAATAGAAAAATATAAAATCAACAAAAACCCATAAAAATCAGAAAATTTGAAAAAGTCCAAAAATATTGTTTCTCTAAGACATGTCTTCTGGTATCGATAACATCTACGGTCTTAGAAATGTCATTCAATAATGGCACGGGACCATAGATGAAGTTCGAGCAGGAGGTGTAAATATTCTTTTCTAAACATGTCTCCAAAAATGGCTTACAGTTATTTCTGACTGTAACCCGCGCTTCAAATTATGGCTTGCAGTTACTTCAGACTGTAACCCGTGCTTAAACGATGGCTTGCTATCATTTCAGATAGCAACCCGCTCTTAAAAAAAAGGAAAGTGCTACGCTTAAACGATTTTCAAATATTTCGTGCACTTATCCTAAAATACATTGAGGAAAGTATGTCGAAGGACTGCTGTTCCTACACAAATGTTTTTCCGTCTAAAATTCTTCAGAAAAATATTTGCTGTTTTTCTAAAATGGTGGTAAATGAGTTGCTTTAAAAACAATCAGATTCAGAGTTTTTGTGAAAATTAAAAACTCAATCAATGACTTCAGCGCTTTTAATCTTTTCAGAAAATAAGTCATTGATTGAGGGGGAGAATGTTTTCAAATTTATATCATCTAACGGACTTTCTTAATTATCCTACGTGCTTATCTGGACAAATATAATTGCCTATGTTGAAGGACTAGGTTTCTAGGATATGATTGTTAGGTTTAGATGATTAGAGTTTGAGAAACACATTATTCCCATACCTTACATGATCTGATTGATATGTTGGATTGACTTTTATTAGTCGATTGTTGTTTGGGTGTTGTCGACCACCATATATTTGTATGTGTGTTCACTAACATATGCAGGTATATTGGTATATAAGAATGTTCCCAATCCGGATCCCACAAATGAACATGATTGGATGCCGCAAGGAAAGGGTAACGATATCTTGGGTTGACAAATGAAGAAACGGAGCTTAATTGGACTTCAATGGAGAGTTGGCATAAATGCAACGTAAGAGGTATCACTGCATCAGCAGATGGTTTTCTTCTAAGTGATTGAAGAAACGGAGCTTAATTTGACCTCAGTTGGCATTCAAAATGCAACGTAAGAAGAAGTCTCACTGCATCTGCAGACGGTTTTTCTTCCAAACCCTACAGCAACAACAACAGAAGCTTCTCAACCACCTAACGTATCTTTGTGCAGGATACCATTTTTAAACAATTTTGAATAATTTGATTAAATTGTTTTGAAAATGGAAAAATATTGTTTTGAAAATAAATTTGTCTTAATTTTGAAAATCACCGGACTTCATTTTATCAAAACTTAAGTCACTCAATCATCGACTACTGTCATGGTTTGAGGGGGAGAGTGATTTTGAATAAAATATTTTCAAACAATATATCTTCAAAAGAGTCCGTTTGTACGCTAAAATGTGGTGATCTAAAGATTTAATGTTATGTCATGGTATGGTTTTCTTTAAAACTCAAAGATCTGTCAAAATGAAATTTTTTCTGTTCTTGTTTGATTGTGAAATTGTTTTATTTTACTTAAAGATCTCTTAAAAACTATCATACCTGACACTAACAATCTTTAATGTCTAAATCTGGTCCTTTTCTGTCATTTTTCAAAATTAAATCTTGCCACGTCTTTCCCCAAATGTTTTAAATGATTTAAATCAATTGGGATCACAAATCTCAAAAGGTTTGAAATTTTGATCGGGGTAGAGATCGTGATTTAAATCTCAAATCTGTTAAATGGAATTGGTTTTAGTCCTTTAAAGGCACTCCTGCCTCCATGTGTCAAACGATTTCATACATAATGCACATGTTGAGGAGGAGGATTTATCCAAAAACCAGATGAGTATTTAAACAAGGCCACACTTTCTCCCATGTTTTCTAAACCTAATTAAATCACTTGGGATCCAAAATCTCAAAGGATTTGATATTTTTGATCGGGGGAGAATTTGTGATTTAATAATGAAATTTGATAAAAGGTTATCGATTTGATGAAATTGTGCAGGCTGCTCTCTCATATGTGCTAAACGCTTTTGAATCTTGAAGCACATATTGAGGGGGAGCAAAACCATCGAGGTACAAAAGTTTTTTAAAAGAGATTATAAAGTACCTTGATTGTGTTTTCAAATGGTTTTCTTAATGGATTTTGTGATTGTGGATGTGCTTCAAAAGAACTCTTGCCTCTATGTGATAAAAATGATTTCAAAAATCCTATGCACATATTGAGGGGGAGAATTTTACCAAGAAAATCAAATGGCTTTTTCGTATGAAAATTGTGATCAAAGAAAATATTTCAAAGTCCTCTTGCCTCCTTGTGCTAAACAATTTCTAAATCATACGCACATGTTGAGGGGGAGGTTTTCTAAATGATCAAAACTATTAAGGTACAAAATGCTTTGATCTCGTATCACAAGTACCTTGATTGTTTTTCCAAATGATTTTTCAATTGGTTTTAAGGAAGAATGAACTGTACCAAAAGACCGACCAATTTACTTTATGCATGGTGTTATAAGGATGGTTAGGTTAGGTATTAGTTCCCACGATCCGCCAGAACCGGAGGGATCTACCCAGGGACAATCCACTAGATAGTGTAGAGTCCTTAGGTATATTGAAAAAAGGAGAAAAGTGAGATACGGGAAGAGTGCGGACTGAGACAGAGCTAGTACTGGAATAAACCCAACAAGGTTCTAGTTATGAAGTCTCGGTAAGCACTGAAGGGGTTGAAGAATGAAAAAGAACTGAATGTGAAAAAGGGTGAAAAGAAATAGCCCTCCATCAATTCAACCTTAGGGCAGTAACCGGGTTCAATACATATGCTACTGGTTGTTACTAAGGTACAC
>BPTQ01000001.1:188129988-188158240 GCA_019973895.1 Chrysanthemum seticuspe | reverse complement strand
CGAGAACTTACAACTTGTAACAACATCGTCACTCGTTACCGTGAAGACAATAGTGCTATGTCTCCTTGAAACAACTTATGTTTCGGTATCAGTCTATTAACCCTAGAGTAGATATTCTAAACTCGTGGTGTACTACTGTACCGATACATAAGTCGGAGACATCTTCTATATCTTCAAGAGTAAACAAAGAAACTTCTGGTCGAATGACTATTGCGATGTGCGCAGCAAGCCCCAGTTCCTTTGAAGGAAAAGAAGCTCGTTCAAAATATTGTGGGATCCGTCACTTGGATTAGCAACATCACATCATTAATCCCATTCGGTGCCCATAACTATAGCAAGAGATCCCCTTATCCTTACGATCACTCTTCAATGATGCGATTCCAACTCCAACTCCTTCTAATAAAAAATAGAAAAATATAAAAAAATCTTTAACTTTTCCATGCTTAGAGCCCATAACCTAAACCCCCCAACCATAACGATGGCTAATGAGATGATAATAGATTAATAGATTTGATTCCAACACTATCAGATACAGATTAACTACACATGAGCATACTATCAAATTTCTACACAAATGAATCCAAAATGATGAGGAATTAATAGAGGATAACTACCAACTAAACAGTGCAGGAATAAGGATCAACGCAACACTAAGATTCCGATATCCCGCACGAACAAAGGGATTGAGAAACTTAAATGGTTTCCCAGAACAAATGTTTAGGAGATCACTAAATATCTGCGGATGAGATGCCAACAGGAACTTATGAAATAGGATGTTAATGGATCTATTAATATAAGATTTCAAGTGTTTCTTTTCAGTTCGTAATTCATGTGTTGTTTATTAGATCGCGTGAGATCTAGTAATCAGTTGATTCTATTCATGGTTGGTTAGTTATAAGTTATTAATTCAAAGTATAAGGGATTCGTTTGTGTGTTTATTTAATCGGCCTGTACCTCTTGTACGTTCGTATGTGTGTTTATTAGTTTCTGTATTAATTTAATTACTTCATTTATGAATAGAACTACATATTATCCCAAATCTTGGGATTTTATGACGTGTTCTTTCGGAACCAAGCCAAAATCCAAAAATGAGGTTTTCTGATGGGTGTTTTGACTTTTTAAGCCTAAGATATATATTCTAATGTAGACGCTGCCGCAGTGGAATACAAAGCACTGCGGCAGCACAGCGGCAGTAATCCCAAAGCAGAACCGGTGCATTTGGAACGCTGCCGCAGTGGAATACTGACACTGCGGCAGGGGAAGTCGAGACTGCGGCAGAACCGACGTAGATCCGGCAGACTCATCGCTGCCGGATGAGGAAATCTTGGACTGCAGCAGGGAACTTTTGTACATTAAAGCGAAGACTGGGCAGCGTTTTAAGGAAGGGCTGCCGCAGCGTCTATACGTCACTGCGGCAGCGGAATACAAAGTCGTCGAAACTCACAGAGCTAAGACTGAAACCGGTAAAAGAAGCATATAAGCGCGGAAAAGCAGGTTTATTCGTAGTAAGGTCGTAAAACGGAAGTTCTCTGGATTTTTCACTTTTCCTTGCTATAATTCGTTATTGCCTATGTTTTCACTAGCTTATTCCCGAATTTACTGGGGAGTTTTTCCATGGAAAATTTTGGAATAGTTTATAGGGATGTGAACCATAAACGAACAGGAGTTCGTTTACACGAAAATCGGTTAATTAAATATTCAATCCCCAGTACTTCGTAAAATAATCTTCCTCAACCTCAACCTTAGCGTAGTAACTTCTCACTAGCATTCCTATTCCCCTAGAGAACGATATCAATACCCGTGGCTTACCCTAATTACTACACTACAACGATTAGGTTCACTGCCTAGGGTGTTATAAAACTTGCTCGAAGAAAAGGAAGTTTCCTTGACCCCGAACGACGCGTGTAGCGTTATCAGTAAGCTGGTCTTCAAAGAAACAAATGAGAACTTCTATATCTTCTACAGAGGCTGAATACATAGCCATGTCATCATGTGGTGCTCAAATCTTATAGATGAGATCCCAATTATCTGACTATGGCTTTGTATTCAACAAAGTTCCTCTGTATCGTGATAACAGAAGTGCCATTGCTCACTGCTACAACAATGTTCAACATTCAAGAGCAAAGCACATTGATATTCGACATCACTTCATCAGGGAACAAGTGGAGAAAGCTTTGGTTGAACTATACTTTGTGAGAACTGGATATCAGCTGGCAGACATCTTCACTAAAGCTCTTCCTTGAGAACGTTTTTAGTTTATCCTTCCACGACTTGGCTTGAAGAGCCTACAACCTGAAACACTCAAATGTCTTCAGGAGGAAGATGAGGAGTAAAGGTGTTTCTTCATCTATTCTTTGTAAATATTTTATCAAAAACCAAAATACAAAATTATAAAACCAACAAAAAGAAAAATAGAAAAATATAAAATTTCAAAACCCATAAAAATCAGAAAATTTTGAAAAAGTCCAAAAATATTTTTTTATCATGTTATCTGGTTTCAATAACATCTACGGACTTATATTTGTCATTCGAAGAATTACACGGGTCTTTAGATGAAGTTCGATCAGTTGTAATAGATTTAAAAAAAATGAGATGGAGAAAAATGATGGTTTATTGTCATTTCTGTCAGTAACCCGTTTTTAAAGAAAAAACAGAGCTATACTTCATCCAACTTTAAAACCTCTCTCTCTTATTCTAAAAACAAAATTTTACAAGGAATATTTGTCGCCAAAACGATAAATGTTTCCAACCAAATATTTTTCCTTCTAAAGATTCTTCTGAAAAATATTTGTCATCTAATGAAAAAAAAATTGCTTTGAAAATAACTCGATCTTTATTTTGAAAATCATCTGGACTTATCATCTGTCAACATATCTATCACTCAACCAACAACTTACGTCATTGATTGAGAGGGAGAATGATTTCCAACAAATCAAAAAGATTGTTTTTCAAACAATTGGCATGTAAACGGGCAAGGTATAATTTTAAATAATCAAAAAGAAATTCGTTTTGTACAATTGGATCCAGACCTTGGCTAATGTTATGTTTTCATAAGATACTTAAGCATGTTTAATTATTGGAGTTTAAAGTTTCATAATCTGATCCTTATCAGTTAAATATTTTCACAAACAAGTCACTCTTCTCCTTAAAAGTTTTCAAAATTAATTTAAATCAATAGAGATCACAAATCTCAAAGGATTTGAAAATTGTGATCGGGGGAGAATTTGTGATTTACATTGGATATAATCTGATAATTTGATAAGTGGTTTAGAAATATAGTAACAAGCTCTCCTCCCTACATGTGCCAAACGATTTCAAATTTTCCATGCACATGTTAAGAGGGAGCATTTATCTTAAACCAAAAAGAATTGAAACGTGATTAATTTGTCTCAAAGTGCAGGTTCCCTCTAATATGTGCAAAACTCTTTCGAATCTCGATGCACATATTAAGGGGGAGCAATCATAAGAAAACCTCATCCTTCCTAAAATATTTCATCCAATGTACTTAAAATACAATATTTGATCGGGAAGTGATGATGATCATTTTAGAAAATGTTAATCAAAGATTGGACCTTTGATTCTCAATCTAAGATTTCAAAAGTCCTCTTGCCTCCATGTACTAAAATGATTTCTAAAACTAGAAGCACATGTTGAGGGGGAGTATTTCTGAAATATCAAAAACATTTAAGGTACAAAACACTTTGATTTTATATAACATGTACCTTGATTGATTTTCAAATGGTTTTCAATTGGTTTCGAGGAGGAAAGAACAATACCAAAACACTGACCAATTTATTTTATGCATGGAGATATAAGGATGGTTAGGTTAGGTATTCGTTCCCACGATCCCGCCAGAGCTGGAGGGATCTACTCAGGGACAATCCACTATATAACATAGAAGTCCCTAGGTATGATGAAAAAAGGAGAAAAATGAGAATATGGGAAGAGTGCGGACTGAGACAGAGCTTGTACTGGAATAAACCCAACAAGGTTCTAGTTATGAAGTCTCGGTAAGCACTGAAGGGGTTGAAGAATGAAAAAGAATTAAATGTGAAAAAAGTGAAAAGAGATAGCCCTCCATTAATTGAACCTTAGGGCAGAAACCGGGTTCAATTCATATGCTACTGGTTGTTACCAAGGTAACACCGGTATTGAAGACAAGACGTCATGGACCCAATGACGCACTGCACTAAACTTCTCAAGCTACTCAAGTTCCTCTTAAAAGGACTTGTTTCATTCTCACGGGGAACCTACATAATCTATCGACTTTCTCTTAGAGATTGTTGATATTGAAGAAGGATACCCTCTCCCTAGTCTCTGGCATAGGAAATCAAATGTGCACTATTGAGTCTAGAGCCAAGAGATCATCAATAAATCTCATTAGGACACAACTAATGAAGACTCACAGTTTCACCCAATGTGGAATGTGAGAATATATTTTGAGAGTCTTACGCATTATCCTTGTGGTATTGCCCGAACATCCAAGTGATATGTAAAAATATTCACGATGAAGATGGAAATCCTTCTAGAGCCAACATAAAACAAGCTCTTGGTGGGTGACATGTGAGATCTTCTCAAAAGATCAAACTTGTGACAACTGGATAGAAACGATGGGGAGATTCACTCTCGAATCAACCTTGGTCCAAGAAATGGATTGACGAATACCTTTGAAAAACTGGTCGTTGTGCTCAACAACTCTTTTCTCTAGCACATCAACTTTGTATTAAGTTTTCAAAAAATAAAAGGGTATTTATGATTGATAATTGATTTTCCATAAAACTTTCGTTGTATTGCAAAACACTTTCCATTAAGCAATACAAGATTATTTTTCAAATCATTTTCTATCAATTAGTGAATCTCAATTCACTGGTTCACTCACTCCGTGATGTGTTCTTTGAGATGTTTCGGTTTGAGAACGGCTTGATTAGCTACGAAACCCTGTCAAGGAGATTCCTTGAAATTATACTTGATCACAGGTAGTACTTGTACTGATCAACGGGAAACCGTGGGTCGTGCACCTCTATTCAACGAAAGTGATCAAAGACACTTTCGTGCGCTTTATTGCTAACTGTTGTCTGCAGGAACACCCGACGGTTGCTGCTGATAAGAATTGAGCATCAATCCATAGCCGCATGCTCACACATCACATTCACTTCTAAAGAAATCATGATAAGTGCATATCTTCATCAATTGGCTCTGATATCTTCAAATCCATGCTTCTGCTACGCTGCTGGAAATATTATGAATCAACAAAAGCTTTCGCTACTCTGATCAAAAGATATCATGATCCAAAATGTGAGCATGTCAGTCCAAAATTCACAACATCACATAATGGCGATACAACAAAGGATGAGTCAGAGATTTGCTGTGACTGATAATCTCAAAACTGGCTCAAATAATCACCAATACGTGGATCAGTTAAAGACCTCCACTTGAAAGAACAAATCATGCTGAACATGAAGAATCAAATACTACGGGCTACTGAGCAAAGAACTTAATAAAGAATCCAAGAACACCCAAAATGTGATATTTGTTTGAAATCAATGTAAATTGAGGTGATCTCCCTTAGGGGGAGATTGTTAGAAATTAGAAAATCCTGTAGTTAAAGAGTCGGTCACCTCAAGTATATGTATTCGTTAGAAAGCTCGTAGACGTAGTTATTTAGTGTTAGTAAGTAGTTTGTTAAGTAACACCGTGGAGGACGGACGGGTCTTTACCCACTGTATGCCTGATCTATAGCCCGTAGGAGGCATGCCTTGTAAGAACCTATAAATACCCTTTGCCTAGCAAGGAAAAGGGTTGGAGCTTTTCATAATATCATTTTTCTTTGTCTCACTAAGTTCCCAACAATCTTCACTTTCTCTCTCTAAACCTCATAACATACGCCTCATATAAGTGTGTGTTTGTGTGTTTATGAAAACCAATATGTTACAATTGCATTAAAAATTAAGAATTACAATGAAATTAAATGACAATGAAATTAAAATTAGAACTAGAACTTAAAAATTCTAGACAAGTTTTACAATTCATCCAACTGCCTATATATATACTAAAAAATGAGTCTTCTGGCTTCTCTTCTGTCCTTGTCTTCATTTGCTTGTGTGTTTATTTTGTGAGATAGTTAGCATATGAGTGAGGTTGTGCTTTCTCCCAACACATCACAGCCATGGATCACACCTTGGTGCCCACTCAAACAAATCTGGACCATTTAATTTTTAGAAACCAATAGGGACTTGTGGGATTGCCAAGGTGGCAAGGAAGAGGGAGGCATGTGATTCTTTCTTGGTTTCCTGGAGTTGAGAGTGATGGGGAGAGAGAGACAGGAGGGGGGAAATTCTTGGCACCAAGTGAGGTTTTTAGTTTATTTCTGGGTTTGGGATTTTTGGGTAAAAACAGATTTGGGTGAAAGGGTGTTGGGTGGATGGGTCAAGTATATTGGTGGGGGGTTCAAAATGGTATAGGTAGGGGTAAAAAAAGGGGTTTAAAAGAGAAAGGGTAGAATAGTTTTTATTTGGTTTTATAAAGGTTTTTGTGTTTTGTTTTTAAAAATGTTATATATCTCCATATTATATATAACAGGAGGCATTTGGCATTAATGCCACATAATCCAATTTAATGCCACATAATCAATTGTTGTCCAACTAAGCAATATTTTTATCCACATACGCAATAATATTTAATTTTCGGATTTTATGTATTAATTTTCAAAATTCTTAAGAAATTATTTATAAAATTCGAATTTAATAAAAAATGACCATGGTGAGATTCGAACTTGGGTCGTTTGTAGGATTAGTATAAATAACTTGTGTGTTTACCACTTAGGCAACAAGTTATCTTGATAATTATGTTGCATACTATAATATATAAATGCCTATAATTATATTGGAATACTTATTTCTCTACAGCTTAAAACCCTACTCTCGGTTCATAATATATTTTTCTCCAAACCCTAATTTTATCTTTTCCTCAGCCTTTTTTTTCTCAATTCTCTCATGCTGATTTTCTTTTTGTGTGTGCAGGTTTGAGAATACATGTTCTTTGGAAGTACCATGGTAAGTTTGCTCATGAATTTTTTTTTTTGTTTTTTTTACTGTGGTTTTTTTGTGTTTGACAGGTTCATATGGGACAGTATATCATGCTATGTGGAAGGGAATGAGTATGTATCTATATATACCTTCTCAATATATCATGTTCAGATTGAAATTGTATATTGTATCAAATAAGTTGTATCCTAACGTTTTGCAGGATGTTTCTCTCAAGTTACTTTCCAACCAAAAGCACTCACATGACTTGATGTAACCTAAATGTATATGATTTTTGCGAAAAAAAGGTAATGTTGATAATGGTAACAGTAGTGTTGAAGTGTGTTTGACTTCACGGTTTGGAATTGCTTATGTGATGGAATAGTAGGAATTATAGGATTTGCGTTGGGTAGTGATTGGTATGAATTAGCATTAGCTTATGTTTGGGCTTATTTGGCTTTTTTTACATAAGCCCATTTCGTCCGTCTATTTTTTGGATTATGAACATATAATGACTTAACGATGGAGAATAAACTCATTGGTTGGAAAATAAGCTAGAAAAAATGGGCATCTAAAATATAAGCAGAGTCAAATAAGCTCATAAGCCCAAAAATAAGCTTAAACAACACCCCCTTAAAATGGTTATTTATAATCAGATAGTCATAATCTGATTACCCTAACACAAAGTGATTATCTGCTACATGTAAATGCAATCATTCAATAAGCACTAGCTAATGCCAAACACCGCTAGCAAATTCATAGAAGTTTCAAAGCTGAAAACTTCAAAGTCGTATTTAAACGGTTTCTATGTTATTTAGGAATGACTATGCCAACAATATATAGTATGATGAAATAATGTAGGAGTTGGTTGAATGGGAGCATAAGAGTAAAACTGATAGTGTGATGCATGGATGTGGACATGATGCTCATATGACTATGCTTCTTGGTGCTGCTAAGTTAATTAATCAGAGAAAGGACAATCTCAAGGTATGTCACCATGGACATGGAGCTGGTTCCTCATCAAGGCATGAATCCAGCGACAACATGAGATATAAATACTTATTGCTTTTATTGTTGTAGGTAATACAGAATGAATAAAGTGAATGACGTTAACTTTTGTATCGTTAGTTGGGTGACTTTGGAGTCTATGAGGACGTATTGGATGTCTTATGCGAAATGTTGCAAGCCATTGATCCAAAAGACCGTAAGGTATGGTTAATCAGTAAAAAGTGCTACCTTTAACTCATCTGTTAACAATGTGTATTGAATGTAACTGTTAGTTTCTGTTATAAACCCATCTATGATGGTTTATGCATTTTAGGCTGTAAAAGATGAAGTTATTGTCGATCTTTATGGTACGGGCCAGCAGACTTTGTAAATTGCTAGGCGACCATTGGTGCACCACCAAAAGCGGTCCCACTGGAAAATCCACCAAGGGCTGAGGCGTTGTGAACACCTCGGCCTCCAACTGTTGAGGTTGTGTGCGTCCCATGTCCATCCATATCACGTGAAGACCTGTTGTCTTGGGTGGTATTCAGATGACCATATCGTGCTTCATAACCTTTGAGGTAATATCGAGCTCCTATCAGTTTTCTGCAATAATGCATAGCTATTATAAGTCATACTCTTCATACTCACATAAATCAACATAATATGTAGTCCATTTAATAGCCTTTATTTATAATATTTCCAGACTTGGTTTAATATACGTACGAAGATAAACTGACATTCTTTTGTAAATTTAGTCTAGCATATATTTTGAAGAATCAGTTATAAAGCTTATTTTTTTTCTAAAAAAGGTAAAATATAGTATAAACGGGTCGATCCGGGTCATGATCCAGTTTTATTTATACGTTATGCAAAATGCCCACTCCAGCTAAGCTTCAGGTGTCCAAGTCATTGGGAAGTACTGAAAAATTGACCTGAGACCTCATACTCACATAAATCAGCATAATATGTAGTCCATTTAACAGCCTTTATTTATAATATTGCCAGACTTGGTTTAATATACGTACGAAGATAAACATGCATTCTTTTGTAAATTTAGTCTAGCATATATTTTGAAGAATCAGTTATAAAGCTTATTTTTTTCTAAAAAAAGGTAAAATATAGTATAAACGGGTCGATCCGGGTCATGATCCAGTTTTATTTATACATTATGCAAAATGCCCACTCCAGCTAAGCTTCAGGTGTCCGAGTCGTTGGGCAGTACTGAAAATTTGACCTGAGACCTCATTCGACATTGGACATGGCCTTAGGAGATTCATCATTACAGTTGTAGCTTACGTTTGTATTGTAGAGGTCGCAGCTTAAACTTTACACCCGTTTACTTATATGTGCTTGATTTTGGGTTATGGGCAAATTCAGAAAAAATAGGAAACATGTGAATGGGTCAAATGGACAAATTCAGAAAATAAAGCTAAATAGAAAACATGTGAATGGGCTGGGGTTTGTCCAAATGGTCTTTTTCTTACGCTTACAACCTCCTAAATCACTTCATCCCAAAAATTAGTTATTGAAGCTTTTATAATCATATATAAAACCATTAATTGTTTATATGTAATTTTTTAGAGTGGCACATACTAAAAATTGCCATTATGACCCAAACCTACTTTAACGTGTTACAAAATCTGCCCATATTGCCACCTATTGTTTGCAGCACTGAATATAAACATAAGTACTAACAACATAGCCCTCATTGTGCAGGAGCTTGCAACTCATATTGGTGAAGTTTTGATCAATAAGTGTTTCTTTATACGTAGGAATCCCATCAGCATCTCTGCAGCTACCATATAGTTAGCCTCACAACTTAAAGATAAACGCAAAACACTGGCAGAAATTTGTAAAGTCACTGGACTTATTGAGGTCACTCTTTGTAAAGTCTACAAAGAGCTTCTAGAAAACTCGGACGACCTTCTTCCTTCCAATTACACACCAGCCATACCTCCCGAGAAAGCATTTCCTACTGCCACAATTGCTTCAGGACGTTCTTCAACACCCAGAACTATTGATGGGCCGTGGAAGTTTCAAAGCTCACAAGATATGGACGTAGATGGTGGTGGTGGCAGTAATGGTATGAAGAAAGGAACACCGAGTGTCGTATTATGAAGCTGTAACAAAACCTGGAGTTGAGGTATATGAATTGCTCAATTTTTTCATAATTAAGTATGTTTGAGGATTATAGTAATTCGATACAAGTACATTGTTTTTTGGCTAAATTATAGTAATTCGATATTGGCTGAGTTATGTTATTCTCTCTTTTTTAAAACTTCTTATGCATTTTTAACAAGATTAAAAATAGAGGATATAACTGATGACGTGCATGAAACTTCCCCTTCAGAATCTTCAATTGTTGTATGCAGGATTCTCAAATGCTCCCCTTGCTATATAGATAATATTCTCTTGCGTAATGAGTATCTATTTTAACAATTTCCCAGAGTTTGTTCAATTCAGTTTTGTGTGTTTAATGGAATTTTACAACTCCTTGATGTTTTTCAGGAAAGATTTGTATGTATTTGTTGGCAGTATATCGCCTCAAATCCAAGGTCGGAACCGACAACTTGCATGCTCTACACCAGTGAGTATTCATGCTATGAATATATTGAGCTAAAATGTGCTTATTCCAACACTTATATAGATATAGAAGTTTGGCTTATGTTGAGCCACACTTAGATAGGAAATAAAAACATAGATGAATTTAATCTTGAATCCAAAGAGTTGCAAGTCCTGAACTATCATTAATAAGTATTCTTGGTAACTTTGGCTTCATGAAAATCTTCATACATTTAGTATATGGTTATAACATGGATTGGATCCGTTTGCGGTCATGTCTAATGCAAGCTGAATAGGATCAAATCAAGGTGGTAATAATCTGACATTAAAGGGATGGCCTCTCACTGTAAATGAAAGCTGGTTAATTTGTATTTTCCAAATATGAAATTTAATAGTCTAACTTTATAAGAAACATATATGGTTATAGCGGGGATTAGAGCAGTTGCGGTCGGGTCTAATGCAACCTCCATGTATATGTAGGTCATGTCATAAAGTTCACCAACATAGACAATAACTTAGTTAGCCTACTTATTACTAATGTCACTGCAAAAGAGCTACAAGCAAGTTTCTCTTGGAGTTCAAGTCTAATAGCTTCTGTAAGCACGAGGTTAGCTATTCATATCCATCGAGTTATCTATTTATTTTGTTTATTTTGTTAGTCGTGTAAATATGCTATGAATACAAATATATGATATAAAATTGTGGGTCCTCTAAGGACCAAGTTATATGTCCTCAAGTCTCGATTCTTCCTCAAGTTATTTGACGCAAAGGCAAGTTTCTTAATCCTTATTTCAAAAATATTCACAAAAGGGGACCTCAAATGTGTCAAAAAATAATTATTCTTAAAGTTAGAAGTGGAAAGTTGGATGATTGGTGGGTTGGGTGATAGGTATGGGTTGAAATGGATCAGTTTCAGTAGGGGACATGACGGGTGACCTACAAACACTACTTTCGAGGAACAAGCAATCAGCAGCAACTGATTGTTATCCTTCACCTCTTAAAAAATTACTATAATTTGATAACGCCACCCATGCTCAGATGGCTTTAAACTTTCCAACAACCGGTGCTACGACCAACATGGGGGAGGTAAATAGTACTATGAAGGTGATGCCCAACCTGAGAACTCACTTACTGATCCATAATGCCTATACACTACAATGAAGGTAGGGATTGGTGGCTCATGTAATATTAGGGATCATATTACAGGTGCAAGCTGCTTAATTTGAGTTGTAATTAATGGAAAAGAGTCGCATGTATCAAGTTAACTAAAATTGAAAAGCGTCGTACGGGTTGAATGGGTCAAAAATAGAATATACGATATTCAAATGTGGATAATTTTCTAAATCACATAGTTTTTAAGAATTTATATATGACTTAAAAGTACACATGCATTTTGACTCACGCATACAAGTTACATGTTCTAGCCTGAACCTGTTCTCAATCCACCCAACCTGTCCATTTTGCTAGCTCCTTTTCCATGGTTTCATCGCCCAAGTATAATAGGAAGGTATGCTTATAGCACGTTTAAACAATAAATATTGGGAAATATAATTCATGCAACAGAAAAAATAATAAGAGTTGTCGTGGTTGCAGGTGCAAAAGCTTATTGAGATGGGATTTCTTGAAGCGTTGGTGAAAAAGACATTGGAAGGCTGTAGGTGTTCATGTAAATGTGGCTCTAGAAAAGTTGTGTTCATAATAGAAGTACTGTCTACCAGTTAGTATTACATATATGTAGTTTTTGTATAGTCAAATATTTGATTTGTATATCTCATAATTGGAATAGATATAGTTGGCAGACGAATGAATTGAAACTTAAGTTTTGATTCATTTGGTCTTTAATATCCTAAAATAATTATATTAAAGTCAGGCTTATTATTGGATTTATTTTTTAACTGGTTGACTTAGGGTTGAGAAACTAATCATGGTTATACTAACTGAGATTTCAACTGGTGGGACGCTATGGAAATACCTGAAGGATTTGGCCATGGAAGTTTGGAAACACGTATGGTAATTGGATTTGCACTTGATATAGCTAGTGGAATGGAGTGCTTGCATGCCCACAGATCATTCACTGTGATCTAAAACCTGGTATGTCACATTACTCCTAATATAATTAGAGCGAGTAACTGGGTCGTAGCTCAATAAAGATCTGGTAGTCAACTAGCCAATATTTATGTGAACTAGAGCTGGAAATTTGGTAAGTTGGGTAGTGGGTCATATTTATTAACTTTTTGGTATGGTTAGGCCATGTTGGAGCGATACAATTTTTGTCCCAAAAAAAATACTTTTTATGTGTCAAAGATGATTGCATATAAAAACTAGATTACTTTTCTGTAATTCTGGTACCCTGCAATTAACAAACCATCAGGAGTTGTTCACTAGCTAAAACATACTAAAGATGCAAGAGATGTGCATTCAGAAGGTAGGTATCGCTTAATGTATTTTGCAGGCTTTCTTAAAAGGTATATTGTGTTATAAGCACATAATGATGATAAGGACATTAACTATATCTGTTAACATCTATTTTTAACTGTACTTGGACGCAAACATATATTTAAGTAAATGAGTCATAAAGCTTATGCACTATGTATTTCACTAATATATGTTTGACACATATTAACAAATACAGTAATGTGACTCATGTTAAAAATTGAAGTACTTAGGTATCTGTTATAAACAAATTATAACAGATAAGTGGGATCATATATTTCATTACTATGTTTTGGTGCGGTGTGTGGTAATGCAATGTGTCGATATGGTATAAAATTAAATAGAAGGGTTATCTAGATTAATGAAATTGGTTATGCTTAGTCGCTATAGATCATATAGTTGAGATTTATGTCAATACACGTAGATAGGCATATGTGGTTTATTCTTGACTCGTCATTTCTTATGCTTTGGCTCTAAAATCACTTATAATCCTAGAGTTATGACGAAGAATCTAGCATGTATCTGTTCATTTTCGCACACATTGATCTTTCCTTTGATGCTCAATGAAGTTTACCCAACTTTGGTGTATTATCTGGCACCAAAAATTGAACATGGGAGCATGAAATACAAATGACCATTAGGTACCTGAGGGGTTTATTCTGATTGCAAATCTTAGGTTTTCAGTCAAATGAATACCCACCTGCATCTCTATTGTATTATTAGTCTTTTAGTTTTACTATAAATATTTTTTGACATGTTTGCTTCCTGTCATTTTGATAGTGTGCTGCACGTGATCCGAAGAGTAGCTTCCCTGCATTTTTTCTTAATCTGAAGATGCTCTCCAGATATGGAGTCTCTTTATTTGATCATTCAAAAGGTAGTCTTCCTCCTATCAAATACTTGGTGTAGTATGTACTGCTAATTCTAGCATACACATATTATAGGATAAGCAAGTGTGTGTGGAAGAAAGAGACTTGCATATAAAAATGTATCTCAAATAGGCTTATAAGAAAATACCTTGAACTTTAGGTGAAAATATACATGCGATGTGGGTTGGGTAACTAGGTTCAAATAAAATAGTCAAAAATGATGGTTCAAAATTGAGTTGGCTTGACTACACTTTAACGCCCAATTTTTTTTTGAAGATATCATAAATTATTAGTTTTTTAGATATTGTTACATGATCTATGAATATAATCTATTTGTATTCCAGTTAAGCGAGAATTCTTAACACTATTTTACCTGTTTCTTAGCTAACTTATTTAAATTTTCCACATTTAACCCATTTTCCACATCGACTACTTATCACATAACTGGACTAAAATTGAAACCCTCTGTGTTGAGCCAGTGACACAATCTCAACACATAATTTTTCTTGAAGAAATAGATTTGAACTTTCAACCTTAATGTATCAGTTTCAAGCTTTACCACCTTGAGATGAAAAATTTATGCAATTATTGTAATTGTTTTATGATTCAGGAGTTGACAAGGCCAGAGTACTGGGAGTTGGATGAAGTTGAAACATGAAGAATCTTGCCTCATCATCTAAAAAGGATTGAATTTCTTGAATTCAATGTAGAAACCAGAAACTAGATATAGCCCGTTTATTACTCAAGCATGGAAATATAATAAAGGATATGATTTTAAGTTGGTATAAAAGAGTTGAGTATATTGAAAATTCAACGGAGATAATGAATGTAGTGTCGAAATTCTACAAGGCTTCTTCAATCGTGAAATTGACTGCTCTTCTCAAGATATGATGACTGACGTTGCTTACTTTATGTTAAAATGTAAAAATAGGTATTCATGATTTTTGAGTAACTAGATATCTGCAATTCTGCCAACTTTATGTTACCTTCATTTTTGTTTGAGAGTTTTTAATGAGTAAATGTCACTCTGTTTACGCCTCCATGTATAATAACATGTCATACAACTTATTAATTTACAAATTATATGCAATCTTAATAGATCACAAGGTATGAATGTGCGATGAACACTCTTTTCCAGTCTCACTAGATCATGCTTTTAATTAATTTTTACTATATTTTACTTTTCAGTAGTGACACTACATTTTACTTCTTAACCTCTTGACTCAAAGTCAACACACGACAATATTATGAAGGAAAAGATGTACTTAATTAAGCACCTACTAATAAAGTATTAAATGACTATTGGATTGTGAGATCTCCATGAGATATGATAATCTATTTAAGCCAAAATAAAGAAAAGAAAAAGAGTTTACTTTCAAAAAATAAGAAGGTTATATTATGGTGGAAGAAGCCATCAGCAATTCCTCTAAAGCCCATCAAAAATGCCATAGTTTATTTCTAAAGGACTTGGTAAATCCCTCTGGGTCGTTAGATCTTGCTACTTTGAATCGGTAAAGCCCTCTGAGCCGTCAGATCTTGCTACTTTTAATCCTAAACGTACTATAAACAGGTGAGAGGGTTATCTTATGATTTTGTTGGTTTTGTAAATTTTAGTTTTCTTATGTTAGTCAAAGAAAGGGTGTGTCTAAGGGTTTTAGCATTCAGTTAATCACGAAATTACATCACTTATTATATGAAAATCCAAATAAACGCCTATCAAACTGTTTGAGAATCATGTAATTAGTAAATATGTTTCATCCTTAGATCATTTGTTTTTTTGTGAATGTCTATGGTTCGAAGCAGGATATATTTATCCAAAAACTATAAACCAATGTGTTGCAACTTCCATGCAAAATAATAAGATGATTAGGTTCAAAAAAGTAAACGGTGCTTCATGACGCTTTCTTTCAACATGTCCACTTTTCCAGCCATTTTTTACCCGCCTTAATTGTAAAATATGTTAACGATATTCAAAGGTCAAGCCCGCCCATCGATTAAAATATTTTTCATTATATATTCATATGTCCTTATATGTTATTCTTCGTTAACTAATACCTTCCAACGATAATTATAAGTCAGCTGCTGTTATACTGGCAGTAGCACTCAGGAGGGTAAACATAAATAAGAAATCCAAGTGAGATAATGTAGATGGGGATAGGAGGCACCCCATAACCACAAGCTCACAGAACTCTGTGTCAAGTGTTGGGTCACATGCAGCACTTCTAACTGCGCCTAATACTGGGAGTGGGTACACAGCGTTTGCGCAACAAAGACGTAGAGAGGCAGACGAAAGAAGGTCAAGCAACAGGAAGTTAGATAGGAGATCATGAACGACATGTATCTACTCCAATCATGACTCTGAAATTAGAAAGAATTTCTTCTTTTTTTGAATGAGGTTTTTAGGGAAGTAATTATCTGTATTTTTAGAAATGTGCAAGAACAATGTAATACAGGATATAATAATTTTTTGGTTCCAAAAAAAAGTATTCTTTACAATTCCACTTGAATCCAATGGAAGGATAATGAGAAGCAAAGAACATGAGATTAATACTAATTTTATAAAAAAAATTGGAATTCTAAATTATACATTATATTTATCGTGATAAGTTCTAGAGAACAAAGTTAGAACTATGAGTAAAGGGGTCAACATGTCGCCCCTCTACTCATAACAAAGTTATTTATCTGTTTGACCAGTTTTAATTTTAGTACCCAATTAGTTACCCATTTGACCCGTCTTAGATAGTACCGAAGATGCAATAATGATTGATTATGAATCAAATATTTTGGAAAAACAATTGAGGTGGTTTTTAAAAACTAATACATTCAAAGAATATTCACAAGTCATGCCCGCCCTATTGTCCAGTGTTAGATATACTGTAACACCCCCAATTTCGTGATACACAGCGGAATACAAATTGGGTGTTATTTCATGGCACAACAGTTATAATAATAGAAAACGATCTCCAATTGATTCGTTTTGAAAGATTTATCATTCGAATTATATAAATTTCATTATGTTATAAAAATTATATATGTTGTGTTATTAACCATCCACGCAAACCATACAATTATTTATAATTCTTAACCAAAAAAAACCAACAACTAAAAACCAAAGAAACAATTGTTTTACAATATTGTTTGAGAATTCTAAAAAATGTATTTCAGTTAACAAAAAAACAACAAACAAATAATTATAAGTCATGCCCGCCCATTGGGCGGGCTTCGAAAACTAGTATATATATATATAAGGAAAAAAGTTTTTAATTAAAATTGGTTTGAAATGAAAATTAGTTGTTGTAAATAAAAATAATTGTTTTTAAAAAAAACGGTTTAAAGGATAAATTGGTACTTTGGTTCGGGTGAAGGGTAAAAAGGTAATTCTGGGTTTAGGGTTCGGTATTGAGTTTGTTTCCCCCTCTCACTCCAAAAACATGTCCCGGGATCCAAAAATGTATAAAATCCACTCCCGGCTCCGTCCGCAAAGCACGTTTGTCATTCCAAGATCATTTATGTTCGTCTTTGCCATGTTTTTGATCCTTTGTACCTTAAACACATAAAAACACATTCCAAGGATATCTGCAGTATAATTGGTTATATTTCAGTGTTTTTAGATGTTTTTGTGGGTTTTCCAGGCTTAAAATGATGAGTAAAAGGCCACTCATCATTGACTTTTTCCGAATTTGGCCTAACATACAGGCGATCTACACTTTCGACAATAGAGTGCTTCATATGGTGCAGCTTTGATGCTGGTGTGATAGCTGTTATTGTAAGAGAATTCGGCTAATGGCAAATTTCTATCCCAGACATTTCAAAAATCTAGCATATCTTCTAGGGTCTGAATGGTCCTTTCACTTTGACCATTGTACGTGATACTCATGTCAAGGTCGGTCCCCAAAGCGTTTTGGAGTGATAACGGCTATCTCTATCTGAGATGATGGAAATTGGAACGCCATGATGTGCAACGATATCCTTCAGGTATAATCGTACTAGCTTGTCCATGTTGTCGTTATCCTTAATTGGTAAGAAATGGGCGAACTTGGTGATACGATCAACGATTACCCAAATAGTATCGTAACTGCAAGATGTATTTGGTAGTTTGGTAATAAAGTCCATAGTTATGCATTCCCATTTCCACTCGGGAATGTTGGGTTGTACAAGTAAACCTGATGGCTTCTGATGTTCGGCTTTGAGCTTCGAGCAAGTTAAGCATTTACTGACATAGGTTGCAATGTCGGTTTCATGTTCAGCCACCAATACAATTTCTTCAGATCCAGGTACATTTTGTTGGACCATGGGTGAATGGAGTACTTAGACTTGTGGAATTTGTGCATAATGATATCACGAATTCCTCCATAGCGTGGGACCTAACTTCGGTCCTTGAAACACAAGATTCCATCCGACCTTTTCACAAATCCATTTTCACTTTCTGGTATTCCGTAAAGGTTCTCGTTTGGTCGGTTTTCTTCTTTGAGTGCTTCTGCCTGAGCCTCAACGATTTTGGATGGAAGAGATGAACTGATTTTCATACCCAAGGATATGACTCTAAGGGGTTCAGGTCGCTCTTTCCTACTGAGAGCATCAACAACTATATTTTCTTTGACCGAGTGATAACGAATTTCACAGTCGTAATCACGAAGCTATTCCAACCATCGATGCTTCCTCATATTCAGTTCTTTTGATCTAAGATATGTTGTAGGATTTTGTGATCAGTGTACATGGTACACTTTATGCCATACAAATAGTGTCTCCAAATTCTGAGTGCGAACACGACCGATACCAATTCCAAGTCGTGTGTTGTATATTTTTTCTCATTGGTCTTTAGCTGTCGAGAAACATATGCTATTACTTTCTCTCTTTGAATTAAGACAGCTCCCATACCCTTGTGTGAAGCGTCGCAATAAACGACAAAGTCTTCACTGCCCTCAGGTAGGGCCAAGATGGGTGCACTACACAACTTTTCCTTGAGGATTTGAAAGGCTTCCTCTTCCTTTTCACCCCAATCGAACTTCACATTTTTCTGGGTCAGTTTGGTTAAAGACTTTGCTATTTTGGAGAAACCTTCGATAAACCTTCGGGAGTACCCAACGAGTCCTAAGAATTGGCGTATTTTGGTGGGTGTTGTGGGTGTCGCCCAATACTTTATCGACTCGATTTTTTCAGGATCCATGTCAATACCCTGACTGTCAATCACATGACCCAAAAATTGTATGGTTGATATCCAAAACTCACACTTCAAGAACTTAGCATACAGTTCCTCCTTCTTTAGAAATTCCAAGATTAGCTTAAGGTGTTCCTCATGCTCATTCACACTCTTGGAATAAATCAAGATGTCATCAATGAAGACAATCACGAATTTGTCCATGTACGGCTTGCACACCCGATTCAAAAGATCCATGAATACTGCTGGTGCGTTGGTTAAACCAAAAGGCATGACTTGGAATTCGTAGTGGCCGTAACGAGTTCTAAAGGAAGTCTTGGGAATTTCCTCTTCCCGAACTCTAAGTTGGTGGTATCCGGATCTTAGGTCGATTTTTCAATAAATGCTCGAACCTTGAAGTTAGTCGAATAGATCATTGATTCTTAGGAGAGGGTATCGATTTTTTAAGGTGAGTTTGTTTAATTTACGTTAGTCGATGCACATTCTAAAAGTTCCATCCTTCTTTTTGACAAACAGAACCGGAGCTCCCCATGGCAGAGAACTCGGTCTGATGAATCCTTTCTCTGAAAGTTCCGACAACTAGTTCGATAACTCTTGTAATTCAGTTAGAGCTAATCGATAAGGTGCTCGTGCCACAGGTGCGGCACCAGGAACTAAATCAATTTGGAATTCGACCTGTCGGGCTGGCGGAAGTCCAGGCAAGTCTTCAGGGAAGACCTCCGTGAAGTCTCTCACAATTGGCACGTCTTCTAGACGTTTTTCTTCTGGTTATTTCTATTTTTTTCTCGATAACCTGTGCTATAAAGAGGTGGCATCCTTTCTCGATGCACTTTAGCGCCTTGGTGCAGGAAATGATGTTTAGCCTTGACGTGCTTCTTCTGTCACTTCTGTCGCCTTCTACGGTTACGACTTCATTCCCATAGGGCAGTCGGATGAGCTTCTCATCTCAAATGATGGCAGAATGGTATTTTGACAACCAATCCATACCGATGATAACATTGAAGCTACCCAGTTCTACTGGCATGAGGTCGATGTTGAACGGGTGTTTTAACAGGTTAGTGTGCCACCTATTATGATGGTATCTACCCTTTTTATATTCCCGTTGGCTAATTCCACATTGTATGCATTGTCTAAAGTAGTTGGGGCAATATCGAGTAATGGACTAAATGTAGTAGAAACAAAACTCCTATCCGCCCCCGTATCAAACAATATGGATGCATAACGGTTATTTAAGAGGAACGTACTCGTTACTACATTTGGGTCCACTTGTGCTTCCACCTTGGTTAATGCATAGACCCTCTAACGGGCTCCTCCACCATTTCCTTGATTCCCCTGTTGTCCAGCAGTTCCCTGAATCCTGCTATTTCCTTGATTCCTTTGATTCCCCTGGTTGCCTTGGTTACCTCCGTTGCCTTGATTCCTAGGCTTTCGGCATTCATTCCGATAATGCCCTTTTTCACCACATCCAAAGCAGGTTATAGCAGCCTTTGAATTCTGAGTTGGTGTTGTCTGAGCCGTTGCCAATGGTTTGGACCTGCAGTCTCTAGTCAAATGTCCGATCTTCTGGCAATTTTGGCATTTGACCGTACACTGACCCTTAAGGTGTAGCTTGCATCGGTTGCATAATAGTACAATCCCTGCATACGGCTTCCTCTCCCCAGGTCCAGCAACATAAACTTTGGAAACTGTTTGTATTTTGTTCTGGTTGTTACTGTGATTTCCACTGTTGTTGTTGCTGCTTCAGGAATGATCATCCCATTTCCTCTTGTTGTCACTCACTTTTTCTGAGGTATCCTCAATCACTTGGTCCATAAGCTTGTTGGCCACTTCCATAGTTTCATGGAGGTCAGCGGACTTGGAAGTAGTGACATTTCCTTTGATAGATGAAGGCAATCCTCCGATGTACCTCTCCAGCAATCAACTCTCGGTCTGAACCATCTCAGGATACGATAAATCCAATTCTTGAAAATGCTGATTGTAGGAAACCATGTTAGTACCCTGTACTTTGAGGTTCCAAAACTCGATTCCAACTTCTTGATTTTGTTGTGAGGGCAATACTTTTTTAGCACCATATTTTTGAAGTCCTCCCAAGACATAGCGTAAGCAACATCAATGCTTACAGACTTCAGATAGTTGTTCCACCAGGTTAGGGTTGCATCCATAAAAGTGAATGATGCATACTTAACTCTGGCTTCCTCCTCACAGTTACAAATTCGAAATACTGTCTCAAGCTTCTCAATCCATCTGGTTAAACCAACAGCTCCCTCGATTCCACCAAAACCTCCAGTCATGGTTTAGCGGAAATCTTGGTAGGTACAGTCGCGATTGTTAGTGGCTGCCCTTGAGGTTCCAGCATCAGTAGTTGAGTGAATTGCTGCAGCCAGTGTTGCGTTCACTCGATCATTGACCAATTGATCCAACATTTCCTGATTCACAGCAGGTTGGTTTGGTACAGCCGTAGCTGGGGTAGGAGTATTAGCAGTTCGATCACGTGTGACTCTGGCTGGGGTAGGTATGTTAGCAGCTCGACCGTGTGCGACCCTGGTTGATCTTCTCTTATGAGGCATATATATGTACCACGAAAAGGTTATTAAATATGAGAGTTTTAAATAAGGAAGAAAGTATCATACAAGAGGGTAAGTATCGTGAATAGAACACACGATAAAGTCAAGCATAAAAAGAAAAGACAATCAAATGAGAAATCAAGCTTGTCATAGATAAAAGTCAGTTACAAGGTTCAAAAAATTGCAAGATTTAGTAAGAAGAATACATCAAGCACTAACTGATAACTACTCAGTTTAGTGAAGTACAATCATACTACTAGAATCTAAGAACGGTAACTCTCAGTGCGTAGATGCTCGATCCCTGCAATAAGCTCTCTCTGAGTGGCCTCTAAACTCTCAATGAGCCTCATCTGAGCAGCTAGCATTGACTCTAAAGTTGTGGCCCTCTGCCACTCTGCCCTAGCCGTATCTCGTGCTATCCATTGTGTTCTCTCAAGGTCCTCTAGTCTACCGTAGAGTCTGGTCTGACCTCTGCCCAACGCTCATACTCTACTATCCAACTCTCTAATATCCTCACCATGAGCTCTCTCCAGTCCATCAAACCTGAAACTCAGACCAATCCTCTCCTGTCTCTCCATGTCAACACTCTCAAACAAGATATTTGCAGCACGATCAATGGTCTCCACTCGCTGCTCATAAGTCTGTATATGAGCTAGCTCGATCCTCTCCAGCTGGTCAGTGTGAACCTCAAGTAGGCTCTCATGAGACTCTAACTGAATGAACACCCTCTTAGTAAGAGTCAACTCCTCATCATCAGGGGAAGCTGGTGCATCTAGAGTGGGGTATATGTCAACTAGTGATGCTGCTATAAGAGCCTCAATCCGATCAGCAGTGTGAGCAATACGCTCCATATCTAAAGAAGATGACACAAATATGGTGATGATGGTGTGTACTCTGGGCTCGCAATACGATGCACGATGCTGATCATACACTCAATGTCTCTCCATATGACCCCATTAATCTCCTCCTGGTGGAATTTCCTGGAGTCCTAACCAATCTCCCCAGCAGTATGAACCTCATCTAAACTCTCCTCTCTAATGCAGAGTGTAGCAGCTCTATGTCCTAATCCTACCAGTATATCAACATTTGTATCCTCACCCCTAAATCTGAGCAGCCCTCGAGCTCTGCCCTACATCATAAGTACCCTGAACCTCCTCCATAATCCCCTTGCCATCCTGTGGCACAGTCTCCTGATCCAATTCCTTCTATATATCCATATCCCTTTCAGTACCTGCATACTCAGGGGCATGCTCAACTAGTAAAATCCCCTCAGGTGTAGTCTCTGATGGCTCTTCTTCTGGATTTTCTAAGATTATTTCTGTATAAGTATGATTTTCAAATATCATTTATGTGATAAAATCATTTCAAATATCCTACGCACATATTGAGGGGGAGAATTTTACCAAGAAAATCAAATGGCTTTTTCTTTGAAAATAGTGATCAAAGAAAATATTTCATAGTCCTCTTGCCTCCATGTGCTAAACAATTTCTAAATCATATGCACATGTTGAAGGGGAGGTTTTCTAAATGATCAAAACTATTAAGGTACAAAATGCTTTGATCTCGTATCACAAGTACCTTGATTGTTTTTCCAAATGATTTTTCAATTAGTTTCAAGGAAGCATGAACTGTACCAAAAGACCGGCCATTTTACTTTATGTATGGAGTTATAAGGATGGTGAGGTTAGGTATTAGTTCCCACGATCCCGCCAGAACCGGAGGGATCTACCCAAGGACAATCCACTAGATAGTGTAGAGTCCTTAGGTATGATGAAAAAAGGGTAAAAGTGAGATTTGGGAAGAGTGCGGACTGAGATAGAGCTAGAACTGGAATAAACCCAACAAGGTTTTAGTTATGAAGTCTCGGTAAGCACTGAAGGGGTTGAAGAATGAAAAAGAAATGAATGTAAAAAGGGTGAAAAGAAATAGCCCTCCAATAATTCAACCTTAGGGCAGAAACCGGGTTCAATACATATTATACTGGTGGTTACTAAGGTAACGCTGGTATTGAAGACAAGACATCATGGACCCAGTGATGCACTGCACTAAACTTCCCAAGCTACTCAAGTTCCTCTTAAAAGGGCTTGTTCCACTCTCACGGGGAACTGACATTATCTATCGACTTTCTCTTAGAGATTGTTGATATTGAAGAAGGAGACCCTCTCCCTAGTCTCCGGCATAGGAACCAAATGTGCACGATTGAGTCTAGAGCCAAGAAGATCATCCACAATATCTCGTTAGGACACTAAATTAACAAAGACTTGCTGTTTCACACAACGTGGAAAGTAAGTATATATTAAGAGTCCTACGCATTATCCTTGTGGTATTGCCAGAACATCCGACTGATATGAAAAAGTATTCACGATGAAGATGGAAATCCTTCTAGAGCCAACATCAAACAAGCTCTTGGTAGGTGATATGTGAGATCTTGTAAAAGATCAAGCTTGTGACAACTGGATAGAAACGATGGGGCGATTCATTCTTGAATCAACCTTGGTCCAGGAATGGAATTGACGAAATCTTCTTTTCTCTAGCACATCGAATGTGTATTTATGTTTTCAAACACAAAAAGTATCTCTGATTGAAAAAAATACTTTTGGAAAAACCGTTCGATGTGCGAATCTCTTCTTTTATCTAGCAGATCGAATGTGTATTCTCTTTCAAATACAAAAGGTATTTTTGGTTGAAAATTGATCTTTCTTATAAAAGTTTCGTCGTATTGCAAAACTCTTTCTTCTAAGCAATACGCGATCGTTTTCAAATCAATTTGTCATCAATCAGTGAATCTCAATTCGCTGGTTCACTCACTCCGTGTTGTCTTCTTTGAGACGTTCCGGTTTGAGAACAGCTAGAACAGCTGCGAAACCCTGTCAAGGAGATTCTTCGGAATTATACCTGATCACAGGCAGTACTTGTACTGATCAACAGGTAACCGTGGGGCGTGTACCTCAATTCAACGAAAGTGATCAAAGACACGTTCGTGTGATTTATTGCTAACTGTTTTTTGCAGGTACATTTGGACGGTTGCAGCTGATCAGAATTGAGAAGTCAATCCAAAGCCGCATGCTCACAGCATCCACACTTAATTGAAGAAATCATGACGGGTGCATATCTACATAACCTGGCTCTGATATTTTTATACTATGCTTCTGCTACGCTGCTGCAAATATCATGAACCAGTAAAGCTTCCGCTACTCTGATGGAAATATGTCATGATTCAAAAGTGTGAGCATGTCGGTCCGAAAGTCACAACTTCACATGATGGCAACACAATAAAGGGTTATCCAGAGATTTACCGTGGCTGATGATCTCAATGAAAGCTCGAAGATCATCAATGATGTGGATCAGTTCAAAGACCTCCACTGAAAGTACAAAATAATCGGACAATGAAGAGTCACTACAAAAGCACAAAGAATGTGGACATTGAAGAATTGAAGTCTACGAGCTCAGAACAGAAGACAAATTAGAATGCTAGGATTCGAAATGTAAAACATGGGGTGACCTCCCTTAGGGGGAGATTGTTAGGAATTGGAAATTCCATGAGAAAGTGTCGGTCACCCCAATTATAGTCTAGCATATGTTAGCTCGTAGACTTGTAGTTATTTACGTTATTTAGTAGTTTATTAGTTAGTTTGTAGCGTAGTTTAGTTTAGTGCAACACCGTGGAGGAAGGACGGGTCTTTACCCACTGTATCCCTGATCCATAGTCCGATAAGAGGACGGTTTCTTTGTAACTATAAATACCCCTTCCATCCATGGAAGGGGTGTGGCTTCTTTGAATCTAACCTTTCATTTGTTAAACAACTCTCTTTCAAGGAACCTCCTCTCAACTCTCTTCATCTATCTAAAATGGCTTTCTTGTTTAATCACAATCCTAGACCACCCGAATCATCAAACAACATAATATTCACGATCCTACAGTAATCCCATGCAGCGGTTACGCCGTAGCTACACTCCTGTAGCGTCTGCCAGGTTTTGCACTAATTACAGCGTAACTCCTTATAATAGTTACGACGTAACTATCCTCTGTAACACTTCTTTCTTTTTAAACAAAATAACCTTGTATTAGTTTTTAAATGAACTTTGTGGGTATGTTCCCTGTAAGCCCTCACGAGACTACACTCGTCCACTTGGGACACCAAGTGGTTTAAAAGGCTTGTTGCATATGCTAAATGCAACCGTGATTCCTAAAAAGTGAGTTAGGTTTCTTTCTCATTTTTCTTTTTCTTTTTTACAATTATGCTTGTCGGTAGTGTGATTTCAGGGAATGAAGTTTGCTCGTGGATGCTTATGCGAAGGCACGATTCATTTCGTGGGCCTTCTTTCTTTTTGAAGCAAATTTCAGGGAAGTTCTCGCTCTAATTCTACTTTTCTCTTCACCTTTAATTAACGATTAGTACAAATGGGACTTTGTATTTCAAGTGGGGGACGGGAGTAGAATTGTCTCTAATTCTACTTTTCTCTTAACTTAAGTTACGCCGTAACAAGATCTGGCCTACAAATACCGCCCAAATTCCATCATTTCTAATCATCGCATTTTCACACACAACATCAGTGAATGTGAGTAGAAGTTAAAGGCAGATCTTGGGGAGCATACGAAGCCATCTCCAAGGAGAAATTACTCCCCTACGATAAGCATTAGCATTTTATCTTTTCTTACTTTCAATTCATGTATTTCGTAATGTTAAACATTGAATCGATTGTTTTAGTTAATATGACCGGCTAAGCACCTCTGGTGCTAGCCTAGTTATGATTCCTTAATTTTTTTGTTTATGTTTACATGGCTTCCGTATAATTGTTTCTAGTGTATGCATGCATAGTTTGTTGGTAGCTACCCTTGTTTCGGTAGTTTTGAATGGCGGTAGTGGCTAGCTACTTAGGAGATATGACCAACTGACCTTAAGTAGTTAGACTGAGTGGGAAGGGTAATAATTGACCAACTGACGACCCTTCTTTGCTTGTGCGATTTGACCAACTGATCACCTACCGTTTGGATGAAATTAAGAAGTTAGCGATGAGTGTTTAATATGCTAACGCCCGGGCACTCATTATTATGAATCTTGCATGTAGCGGTACTTAATGACTTGGCTTAGGGGACTAAAAACAACTGGACTTTCAACGGGTCACCTGCGATCTCCGGTGGAAACCTTTGCTGATAGGTTAGGACGAACTGACCAAATGTTGTCCTAGCGACTTTTACCCCCACTTGAAGTAATTGGAAGTAATTAGACGTAAACTTAATTTGATAGGATGAGTAACTAGGTTAGCACACTTCTCCCCTATTGATCACAACCCTTGCCTTTACTTGCTTTTCTTATTTTCTTGTCTTTAGTTTTAATTAATCATTCCATCCTTAAAACCTATTAAAATCTGTGTCACCTAGACTTAGTTTAAATCCACACATACATATCTCTTGGGACGACCTCGGTTTTACCGAATGCTACACTAAACACGACCGGGTACATTACCCCTTAGTGCATTAGGGTAGACCATAGGTATAGCAAGATAATATAAATATTACAACCTGGTCAGTAAAACCTGCATCAGTGAGTTCATAGGTTTATAGTTTAACAATATAGAAGGACCGTAAGTAAAACATATGCACATTACAACGAATATAATGCCATATGAATGAGTGTCTATTACGCTAGCTGTTGATACATAATCTGGCGCGGGCTGGATTCGACGACTCTCCCTGGGCCGTTCGTCGTCTTTTCGAGCCCTAAGTAGACCTGTCAACAAAGAGAACCCGTTAGGAGTGGACCCGAGGCCGTAGCCCCGGGGTCCACCTCCGACGGTCAAGTTAGTATCGATGCGATGTAACCTACAAGAGTTAGGGTTAGTGTAACATGTCATGTTCTGTCCTCAAGAAGGAGATCCAGCCATATATTTATAGGGCATGGATAAGGGTTTAGGCGTAGAGTGGGCCGCTGTCTGCCGGGCCTGACCCATTCCTGGCCCAGTCCGGACTATACGTCCACAAGCCCCCCAAGTCTAGTATGAGATAGTACATGGCTATGTTATGCTATACTTAAGTTCTGTTCATGGCCGCGTAGGCCCAATCAATCATGACGGCATGGCCCATGTGTGCGCAACTCAAGTGTGCACATGGGACGGACCATACTGCGCAGCCCAAATGCGACAGTGCGCACTTGACCCACGGCGCTGTCCTGTTTAACCCATTAGACTATATCCGAATCCGCGACCTTGTAGGCGCGTCCATGGTGAGTAACACCCGTTCTTACATGACGGGGAGGAATGCGCATATGCTAGGTTTCCCGCCACAGTGTGACAGTAAAGACCCCGTAAGGTGAGAGTCTCACAATGGTGAAACTGGATCCCGTATGCTGCATCCTGGGTAAGAGCGTACCTTTTGTACCAGTAGCGACGCAGCATGGTGCGACAGAAGACGTGCTTCTGTAGCAGAAGTGCGCGCTGTGCGCGACAAAGAAGTGCGACAGAAGACGTGCTTCTGTAGCAGAAGTGCGCGCATTACATCCGTCCTTTAAACCGACAGAGGACGTTCCCCTGCGGCAAGATGGGAGCTGTAACACATAAGAGAAGTGGCAGTGTGAATTACCCCTATCGCAAGGTTTTACAAACTACATAAATAATTAATAAAAAAAAAACCCGGATGGACGTACCGTGACCGCG
>BPTQ01000001.1:187957332-188113219 GCA_019973895.1 Chrysanthemum seticuspe | reverse complement strand
AATTTCTATGTTGCGTATGACTACTTTTATTTTGATGATGATTTTGAATTTTTTTGCTTAGTAGACTCAGGGTTGGGAGTCTTGAACTTCCTCTTAATTTGAGGGGTAATATCATGACTGCGAGGTAATACAGCTTCATCAACAGAACCTCCATGACTAAGGGCGTTTTGGCAGTTCAAGAGAGTGCGTTCGCATTCTTTTGAATCTTGTCGAAGTTGTGCTTTAGTTACTTCTAGACTCCTCATGTTACAAAGGGGCCCAGCAATACAGGGTCGCTCAACACGTTACCTAATAGTTGGCAAATCACTAGCTCCTCAGACTTGCCCTTTTCCTATACCCTTACTAATATTGATTCCTTTTTCGGTTGTTTATTTTTGCCGAAAATAGGTTTTATCTTTTTAATCTTCTTTAATTTGCATTTAAGCCGTTTTTATTTGTTGGCTTTTTCCTTAGTTATAATCATTCCCATATCCTTTTCCCGTTCAGACTCCTCGATCACTAAACGGTTGATAATCCATTGCACAACTCGCTGGGACATAACGACCCGGGGAAACATTGTACTCCTCAGATCTTCATTGATTTCGTGTTGAAGCTGTTCTAAGTTTTCTTACGCTTGCGTGAGAGAACTTGACGGTTTTGCGGGAATCAGTACCTCCAAGACAACTACTTCGACATAATGGAGCGTCAGTACTATAATGGGGAGTTTAATTCTCCTTCAAGTTCTGAGGGTTGGGACTCAGATGATTCGTTTTTTTAAGTTTTAGTAGTAGTTTTATTTTCATCAGTATGCGTTGTATCTTTAATTTTTAATGTAATTCGTGTTTAACGGTTAATGTACTTGGTGTTTTAATGTTAAATGTGATATGTGTTTTAATAAATGAAGTGTTTGTTTGAGTTTAGGGGTTGAAATTGAAAATATGAAATGTTATTGATGTTATTGGGATGTTATTGTTGTGGGTGTTTTTTGGGGATGTTAAGGTGAAATGTTATAGCTGATGTGGCGCTGACGTGGACGGTGTTATTGGTGTTATGGTGTTATTGTTATATATGCTCTTAGGATAAGTTTTATTAGTCACATTTTAAATGTATTGTGTACCCCGTGTCCCGCTGAGTTAGACTGTAACTACGGTACCCCGGTTTAGTAAACTTTACGAGATAACGTTTCTGAATATGTTTTTGCGAACATAATATAAACACAAAATTTTCTACTCCGGGAATTTACTATAAGTTTGATCTGCCACTACTGTAGTGTCGTTACATGTACGGTGTCGGGTTTTTAATAGAAACGAGATAACCTCTTGTTATAAATTTTTTAATCATCAGTAAATATCAGGAAATAAAAACTTTGCAATTCCTAATGAAATTATGCAACGCAAATGATTTACTGTAGGCTACAGTGTGCGGGTTAGCTACCGAATTTAGTTATGCAAGCTCGTGTATGCTTAATTAATAGGTTTAGTAATAATAAATTATCATTTATTATTAAATAATAGTTGAAAAATTACCGTGTGTGACAGCCGCAAAAAGGTTTATAGGATATTCGAAAATAGTTTGTATGTCAATAGTGACACAGTTTATTATCCTATAAAGGGGGGGTAGCAAAGATACTAGTATTCCTGAGGGACGAGCGAAGGATTGGGCGTCTATTCCCAAGATCGCAGTTCAAGTTAATCCTTAAAGTATTAAGGTTTCTGTCGGTCATAGAATCTCTGTCGAAAGGAGAGTCTAGCAAGTTCCGAGTACGACTCTGAAGAATAGTATTAATTACTACTAACAATCAATCGATTGACTCAATAGTGCACTTAATACTTAATGCAGAAGGGTACAACATTCGAATCCAAAGTCCTAATTTCCAAAAGAAATCTGACTACCAATCGATATTAAATTAAATTCCAAATAGGAGTGAACGTCGACAGTTACAAATGGTTACGCTAAAAGCATACACATCGATCGAGCGCAAGGTTTGAGGCGTCTGTAACAAGACCAAAGCAAAACAAGGCTACGGGAATAAGCGAATCCAAATTCACAACGAGACTCAAAGTCACATAATCTAGCAATTCAAATTCAAACGCAGCCAAGATCAATTCCAAACACTTCAATAAGCTTGATGAGCTTATTACAACTTCATGCAACCCGAATGCAAACTTGTGACCAATCAGGTCTAACCCGACCCGATGCGAAACAAGGTCAGACGGTTCCAACGATTTCCAAAAGAGATCCAAAGTCATAGTCATGACCAGGCGGTGATGAAAAACATTCCATACAAGAGGAAAAGGATCGCGATGAACAAGAATTGTGATGCCATTGTGTCGTGTGAAGGAGGTGGGGGTAAACTTTTATAATATTCCATGCTCGTATACACACATAAAAACTTTCCCATTCTCAAAACCCGAATCGAAAACCAACAGAACATGCTACTATTATAACTACTCCCAATGTCGCAAAATTCACCTCTGAGTCGGACATAGGTGATCATGCTATATCCCACTGTCCCTAGCTGAATATAGGTGATCAGTCTATATTTACCCGAGTTTCAATGAATTTTGAAATACTTGACTTAGTTACACTATCACCATGTCCTTCACTTCGAAAATCCGTTTCAAAATACCAAAAAAATGTCTACACTAAAGAATGAATGATGAGATTACGTAAGAGATAAGGCGCGACACCACGACAAGTACGATACGTAAGCATAAGTATGTCGAAGATACTTATAGTACATAGTGAAAATATGTGGATATACTCATCCAATAAAAAAACACATATCTCATCAACTATGTCAGCAATCAAAGTCACAAGTGAGGCATCAGCTTGGCAGGCAAGCATGTGTCGGTCATAGGGTTAAGTTTTCGTAAAAGCCGTTATAGTCCAGGTTTTGAAAATTTACCCGATTCTCTATAACCTAGGATCTGATATGAACTGTAACACCCCCAAAAACCAGGTTTAGCGTAAGCATACAAGTTTGGGTGCTACTAATAGATATCACAACACAAGTATAGAACAACGGGTTTTTCTTAAGAAAACTCATTTATTCAATATAATCAAAGTTTACAATCAATTTTAATGCGAAAATACAGGCCCATAATAAATAAGCGGTCTACAAATACAAATATCATAGTCGTCTATGACCCTGCCATGCCAGTGCCCAAGCGCCTCCAAAAGTAAACTATCGCCTCAATATATGAAAATACATGCTAAAAGTGTCAACACGAGGTTGGTGAGTTTATAGGTTTAAGTAAAATACTTTGAGTTCCAAAAGAGCTTTGCGACCAAAGTGTCATCCACAGTGTCGCGAAAATAGAGTTTACCTTTCATAAAGTATTAATGTGGACCACAAGGTTTTCGAGCGCAAATAATCACTCACAAACAATTTAAAATTTACCTTAGGCTCACACTGCCTAAATCCCAGTATCATATCAAAATAACTATTACACAGGCTAAGTCATACATTTAAGCAACCATCACGCCCTAATCACATATATAAACCGACATGTTATACGTCATGGAAAGTTGGTGCATCCACAAATCCGGGTAAAATCCTTGAAAAGTTTGGCAACCAAAGTCCAGACGGGGTGGTCAACCACAATAGATCTATCTATAACATTTTCACTTCCCGCAGGAACTAACGGCCTAATAGTGGGCAATTAATACTCAACCTTAGCCTTGACTACGTAATAGTATACAAAGCATTTCCCAGTCAAATCAAACATTTCAAGCACTTGTGTCCACATAAAACGTATTCAAACCAAATCTCACATTTCATCGAGTCAAGTAACAATCGTTTATTCAAATCAATGAAACAATTTATTTAGTAAAAACGAGCATGTATGTGACACACGGTAAATTTTCACCAAAATTTAACTGATAATCAGTAATGCATTTTACTAAGCCAAATTTATTAAGCATGCATAAGCTTTGCCTGATCATTTGAGTAGCTAACTCGCATACAGTAGGTAACTGCACCACTTTTTCATTCATATCATTTTATGAATATCTTATTTTGTCGTATGATTTAAATTATAAGATGAGAGGTTATCTCGTTCTTCCCAGTGACCGACACTACACGCGTACCGACACTATGATAAGGACTCGCTAAAACAATTAACAAATGTCAGCGACATGGAATATTACAAGGATAAAATAATTCAAACACATAACAATAAAATACCACGGGTAAAAGGTTGTCAAACGATGATACCTTGGTCACAATATGACTTCGCGGGACACAAAATACTTAAACACATTATCACTTAAACAAAGGCTTGATTAGACTCAAGTGCAAACATGCATAACTATAATGTAAATGCATACATTTTATACAATAATTATCTCAAATACAAATACTTACACAAAGTAAACATAAGTATGCAATACACCTACTTTACTTACATTCATTTACATCATCCCTTTTATTAAAAATCTTATTATACCTTTACAAGAAAAGAGTTGATAAAATTAAAACACCACCTCTTTTGTCTTACCTCTCCACTCACAGCAAGACCAAGAACCAAGAAAAAGGAATCAAAATCCATCTTCAACCTCTATCTTGTACTCCCTCCCTAGGCCGAATATTTCCATTTGAAGATAAACCAACATCTTCATCCAACACACTCACCTCTCTCATACCTAATCCATGAAAAACCTTGCTTCCCAAATCTCCCTAGATGCTCCTCTATCTTCGAAGGGATCCAAGGAAGATCAAAACAAATCACAAGGAAGAAGTAAAAATCTTTGCACCACTATATCTTTTATGTCCAAAGATTCGTGTGTCTTGGAAGTAAGCCATTTTTGGCTTCAAACAAAACTTCAAGATGAAAAGAGATGACCAAGGACTTTCCTCTTAACCTCTTCATAAGTAACATTGAGAGACCAAGGACACCCACAAATCAAAAACTCAAACTCACCACAAGAGAGTAATCTTCTCAAAGTGACCAAGAAGTTGTTGGGTTTGCTCAAAAATCGGTATACGAGTTGATTTGTGTGGAGGTCCCTCGACTTGGCTCTCATCAACATACTCACATCTCATTCTTGATAAGGTTCATAGTCTTTTCCTTCCTCATGATTTCTATTTTTTTTCGTTGTTATGTAAACATTCATAATGAAGTGTTTTTGTGATGTCTTGTTTCCATTTAAGTTTGTAAGTATAAGATGTACAACTTTACAATATGAGTATAGTTTTGTTACTTTAGAACTTGATTTGGCCATCCTATGGTTAAAGGCAGTTTCCTGTCGAGAAGCAAGCCAAGGAAATGAGGGCTTAGTCTTATAGGAAACTTAGTAATTGGACTATGTAACTAGGTACTTTGATGTTGTAATACTTGCGTTTTGATAAACAAACAATAGAAACTTAGTCCTAAGTGGTCATTTGAGAGAAAGGGTCCGTTGGTTTTCTGTCGAGACAAGGACAAGGACCAAATAAATGAGTCAAGTTTCTTTTTTTACAAGTCTACTAGTAAAACCATGTCAAGACTCACATTTTTCCGTCGACATTCATGTCATTTAAAAGTATGTCAAACCTTAAAACTTTTAACCTTGCTTGTACTCGAGAAACATGCTAGTCTTTTATTGTCTTGTAACTCAAAGATGAACCATGTGTCAAACCTCCTTGTACGCCTAGTGAAAGACCCGAGTCGAGAGTGTTCTTGTGTTAAAATGTATTTCGAGAGTCTTATACTTGTTGTTTTCCCTTGTTGACTCATATTTAATAAATACTTAATGGTCATCGATAGAAGATGTGCTAGAGACTATGAAAATGGGTCGACAACTACATCTTGGTAGTACCAAAGTGGCGAATCATATTCACTAGTCGAGAGTCTCGACAACATAAGATAGAGCATGAACAAACTAAGTACACTTCAAGTCTTGAAACCTATGTTAAACGCCTATATCTAACTTGAGAATACATTTGGCAACAACAACTTGAGAATGAGTAACACTTCAAATTATTTGTTAACTAATTTAAATGTTTCATGTTGGTCAAGCCTTGTCTTCTCCTCTTTTTTTTGTTCATTCGTATAAGCCACAAAAGGGGCCACAGCCCAAGTCCCAAACTTAGTCTCATTAAAAGGATTTTTAGCTAATTTGGGCCCAAAACCCAAACTGGGTACCCAACTGCTACCAACGTCGGGCCACAGCCCACGAAACTTCGAGTGTCCAGTTGAGTAACATGAGCTAGCTCACGAGGAAGAGATCTAAACGTGAAACTATTACTCGACGACGAATAAGTCTATATACACATACGCGCAATATATCACATAAGTTATAAGCTTACGCGAGTTACCAAGTAAACAAGTGCAAAAACTATTTTTTCTACATAACTATATAAGACGACAAAGGTTTAAAAACTTGACACGCAATAACCATGATTAACGACAATGGGTAGACATATATATATATACATGTCAAGTAACGATCTTTAGTCGAGAACTATATATATATTAAAAACAAACTTTGATAAATAAAACAAGGACTACTATATCATTTTGGTCAACCTATAAACTTGAGAGTTTCCAAAAATTAACTCAAGTATTTTCTAAATTCAAATAGAAAATAAACAAACTAATAATTGCTTTTGACAATACCATTTTGTGTCAACTTAAATAAGTATATATACATTTATATACTTACTAATGGAACATTTTAATTATTTGTTTTAAATCAAACTTTGGATTTTAAAACCATACTAATGTTAAAATGAAAAGAGTATATATACATTCATATACTTACTAGTAAACCTATTAAATTATTTTCTTTTACAAACTAAAACTCGAATTTAAAACCATTATATAAGAATAACGTTAATTACACCATTTTAAGTAAGCAATACTTAAGAACGAGGAACTAAACATTGCCCTCCTTATCTAGGTCGCGTGTCGGTGCAGCTTCACAATATTCACTAAGTCCCACATTTGGATTTCACATTTGCTAAGGTGAGTTTCATAGCCCCACTTTTACTTGATAAATTGTTTTAAACATTTTGGGGTGAGAAATATGCAAAACATTTTATGGACCAAAACTATTACATGATTACTATTACGTGGTTTAGCCTAAGCCCTTATGTCCCTAGAGAATGCCCTTTCTCATGAACCGTCAATTCCCCATTGGGAAACGCGAATGTTATAAATAGATCTATTGAGGGTGACTCCTCCGTTCGGTTGGCCATGCTTAGGCCAAAGCGAAACGTATACCATGTCGGAACCAAGTGTTGAGGGACAAAACACTTGCTATGGGCCCCTATATTGTATGACATCTTTTAGCATACAGGAACTGTCGTAGTATCGGTTGCATGAACTTAGAGCTAACGTAATAGACATTCATACATATAACATTATATTCGTTGTAATGATTATATGCCTTTACTTATGGTCCAAGCTTACTATCTTAAACTTAAACCTATGAACTCACCAGCTTTTAGCTGACCTTTTAGCATATTTTCTCAGGTGTTTAAGATTTGTTCATGAAGGCAAGGCAAGAAGCGGATGTATGGTCGTAGTAGTATTAAAGAAGTGTTTTTTACACAAAAATGATGTTTTTACATTGGGACCACTTTATCTAATGGGATGTACCCATTTATTTAAACTATGTTGTAAAACAGCGTTTTAAAACTATTTTATAAAATCAACGGAGTATGTATTCCGTTCTTTATTACTTGTGTTGTGATTTACCAATTCCGTAACGCTCCCGAATAACACGTATGCTTCCGCTAAACAAATTTGGGGGTGTTACAATGTATTCTCCCCCAAAACAATTTAAAATCAATTAAAAGTAGGGGCCAAGAACTCACCACAACTGAAGTAATGGAACACAAGAATCACAACTGGCATCAGTGAGCAAAGCACATCAGTCTCACAAGAAAGGCACAATGATATCCAAAAAGTACAAGCACAACGGTACGGCATTGGCACAACCTAATGGAACTTGCAATCTCAGAATACGTATAGCAAAGCAAATGAATTTCCAAAAGACAACGTGTCTTAGTTTTCGTGAAATACTCGCATCAGCGATTTCAAAAATCCATTATCAATATCTCAAAGTTTAGTTTTAACGTTTCGTGTGGTGGTAAGAAAAACATAGACTCGACATACAAATCACGCCAAAAGTATATTATAGTTCCCAAGTGTGACTCGCACCAAGTGGAACTCACGCCAAAACATAATATATATCCCAATATATGATGAGGAATCAAGAAGTATTGACCAAGACTCAAGTCGAGAAGGAAACAACAAGAAAAAATTCGAGGAAGTAATGACACATAACTATGCCAAGAAAGTAAGTTAATTGGTAAGTTTCGGTATTTACCCATAATCCCAAATAGTTGGTATACAACAAACATGTTTTATAAACAATGATAATTTTGAATTTTGCAATTCAAAGAATAAAGGTTTTACCACTTAAAAGAAAACCACTTGTTTAGATTCTCGATTTATATATCAATAAAAGAGATTTGAATTTATAAAATATACGTTAGAATGTTTTTATAAATTTAGGCATGACACGTCCATTTATAAAACTTTCCCAAGTCATCCTGACTTTAAAATAGACCAAATTTTAATTACAACATTTTATATACTTTGGTTATCGTTATCATTCACGTAATTATTAGTCTTTGATTTTATTGAATATTTTGTGTCCGATCCGTGTCTAATATATTAAATTCTTATCGAGTCTAATATATTATACCGTCTGGTCCAAAAATGTCCAATAATTTCTATCGTCCAATATCGTAAATCCAATAACGATCCAAATATCCAGTAAATAATCAAGTCCAAATCATAATCCGTATTTAAATCCCATTAAGTATTCCTATTATCCAATTTCAGTTTACAATTCCAATATCCGAATCCATTAAGTACCAATATCGTTCAATACCAAATATCATATCCCAAAGTGTTATCCGAAACGTACCAATATCCATAATAGTCGAACCAATAGATCACGTTAGTCGATGTTTTATAAAAGAAACTACTAATCTAAGTTTAAAACCCCATATTACAATTTATAATTATAATTTTTAACACTTTTTTTTGTAAACCAAACGCACCCACTTTAATTTATCGTGGGCTTTGGCCCATCATCAACATAAACACACCTGATAAAATCGTTTATAAGCTCAGCTAGGGATCAATAACAAAGATAATAAACATAATACGCAGCGGAATAATCAAAACAATACTTTGTTATTGACACAAGGTTTTCATTCACTAACACTAACTAATCTTAGACGTTTATAGGAACACGTCTACTAACTAAACTAATAACCTAGGCGTTTACATGAACATACGCCTAGGACACACACACACCTTTACTAGACGTCTACATTATGGAAGACTTTATTAAAACCTACACCCCATGTCCTCTTTATATACTAGAGGATTAGGGTTTACAAATCTCTACTAAGGACTAATAAATAAAACTTCTTTTGCAAGCAAGTCATTCCATCTTTTTGTAGGTTTCCTTCTTGTCGTTTTAAGTCCCTCTTGTTTCATTCTTTTTGTCTTATCAACTCAAACATATAATTCCCAACAACACCCATATGATTTTCAGCGAACACTCCACGATTTAAGCATGGACTGAAAAAAAAAAAAAAAAAAAAAAAAAAAAAAAAAAAAAAAAACTTGTGGGAGCAGCCTAATCAGAAGATCAAGATGGACAAGACAATCTTGAAAATTTGACTAAATCAAAAGCAAACTTAACATCATTTTGTACAATGATCTTATTCTCTTTTTTACAATATCTTTTTCTAATAACCATATGTGTGGATTTTCTAATTTGCATTATAGTGAATCGATTGATTTAAGATTAGATGATAAGAGGTATTTAAATAAGAAGAAATTCTGGTAGTTGAAGAGAAATAAATGACTGATTCAAATTATTACTATTTAACTTGGAATTGGTGTTAATTTAAAATGCAAAATATATAAATGATTTGACAACTTGATGGGAAATCATCATTAGCATTGGAGGTAACACTATAAATGTTAATATAATTAATAACAATATGATTTGTTATGTTATTATCTAATAACAATATTAAAATAAATTTATAAATTTTTTCAAACAAAACTAATTTAACGAAAATTAAACCCAAACCTTTGCACGTGCACGAGGATCTAAAACTAGTTAATGAGTATGCTTATAACTATATAATTATTCTTTTGTGTCGTTGTTGTATCACATGAGTGTGTTATTAGTTTTTCTATTCTTAGTTGCCCATAATTTTTAATTTTCTCAAATTAAATATCCATCTATCATAAATATAATAGAAATTTGATGAAAGTTACTCTTTCCAATTACCCCTGTTTAAAACTATTATGACAAAAAGCTAAAGAACGAATCATTTAATTAGTTAAAGTTGAAATTGTTATTTCGCAAAAATTAAGATGCCGTTTAGTTAGGGAAAAATTTTCTTGTTTTTTTTATTTTTAAATTCTTAGAAAAAAGATTGGTTTTTCTTCTCTAGAAAAGAGTTGGGAATTTTGAAAACCCGTTTAGACGGATTTATATTTTTTCTTTTCTAAAAAATGAAAAGATGTTTATATGAAGCTCTTTTCAAACAATTTTTCTTTTTTAAATTAACTTTTTTTTTTCTTTTCCATATTGGATCTTTATACATTTTTATCCATTTTATACGGTTTTATACGTTATAATCAGTTTTTTTCCGTTTTTGTACGTTATCATTTGTTTTTATCCATCTTTATATGTTTCATCCGATTTTATTACGTTTTTACGTTTTCGTTTGTTTTTTACGTTTTCGCCATTTTTTAGGTTTTCGTCCATTATTTTACGTTTTCGTCTGTTTTTTTTTTACATTTTCGTCATTTATTTTTACGTTTTTATCCATTTTTTTACGTTTTCGTCCATTTTTAGATGTTTTCGTCCATTTTTTACGTTTTTGTCTGTTTTTACGTTTTCGTCTGTTTTTAAATTTTTTCTAAAACGGACGAAAATGTTACATAAAAACGGACGAAAACGTAAAAAACAGAAGAAAATGTAAAAAAACAAAAGAAAACGTAAAAAATGAATGAAAACGTAAAATAACGAACGAAAACGTAAAAAAACCGACGAAAACGTAAAAAAGGGTGAAAATGTAAGAAAGCGGACGAAAACGTAAAAAAATGACAAAAACGTAAAAAGGTTGACGGAAACGTAAAAAAACGGACGAAAATGTTAAAAAATCAGACGAAAACGTAAAATAACGGACTAGTATAACGGACAACAACCTAAAATAACGTACGGAAACGTAAAAAAACGGACGAAAACGTATAAAAACGGACGAAAACGTAAAAAAAACGGATGAAAACGTAAAAACGGACGGAAACGTAAAAAAAGGACGAAACATAAAAAAATAGACGAAACGTAAAATAACGGACGAAAACGTAAAAATAACGAACGAAAACGTAAAAAAAACGGACCAAAACGTAAAAAATTGACAAAAACCGGCGAAAACGGATAAAAACGTAAAAACAGGACAAAAACGTAAAAAACATACGAAAACGTAAGAGAACGGACGACAACGTATAAAAACGTAAAAACGGACGAAAACGTATTTAAATGGACGTAAAAAAGTGACAATGAAAAAAATGAGAAGACTAGAATGAGCTTTTCAAATTGACGAAAACGTAAGAAAACGGACGAAAACGTAAAAAAAAACAGACGAAAACGTAAGAAAACGGACGACAACATAAGGAAACGTATAAAAACGGATGAAAACGTATTAAAACGGACTTAAAAAAGTGAGAATGAAAAAAGTGAGAAGAGTAAAATGAACTTTTCAAATTTCTAGTTAAAATTTAGAGAATGAAAATTTCACATTTTTTGAAAATTGTTGTAAAAAAGTGTGAATTGATAAAAATTTCCTGAAAAAATGAGAAATTTTTCACTAACTAAACAGCCTCAAAATAGTTATGTTTTTAGTTTTTTAGATTGGGTATTTTTTTTTTTTTTTTTTTTTTTTTTTAAATTATTTTGAGATGGAAGAGATAGTTATCTAATATAACTAAAAGGCAGGGAATGAGTCTTCACATGCCATGTGTCCCACATTTAATGCTAATTTTCGCAAGTTGGCAAAAATAGTCTCTGTGGTTTAGGTGTTTTCGTTGCAAAGTAAGTCCAAGTTGGCAAAAATAGTCCCTAAGGTTTAAGTGTCGCTGCAAAGTAAGTCCTTTATAGCAATTTAGCAAAAATAGTCCCTATCCAAATTCACGTCTACAAAAGCAATCCCGCTGCATCGCGCGGGCTTCCACACTCGTAACATCTAAAGCATGAAACATGAAAATTGACAAGAACAGAAAAGGAGCTTGGGAGTAGTTGCATTTAATAAGGTAAGCAGCGCCTTAAGTTGAGTTTCTCACGTACACATGTGCCATGGTCGTCTTGATCAATCATTACGAGTTAGTAAGCCTACCTCTTCAATGATACATGAATTTAAACTTAGGTCTAAATTTAGACCTAAAATTACTTGACATCATTTTGATGGGTTGTAAAATAAGTGGGTCTCTGTCTGCAGCTATCAAGATGATGACACTTGATTTTAAGTCTAAGTTTAGGCCTAAGTTTAAGTCCATGTATCATTTCTCTATGTACGTATTCAAGTGGAAAAGCAACTTCAAATATGTAATTTGTATGAATGAAAGTGTTTTCTGTGTTAAAATGACAATAATAATAATTCGCATTTAAAGCTAGGTGAATCTCATCTTTCACAAATAATAATAATAATAAAAATAAATAAATAAATCTTAATTTTAACAATATAACACAAATTGAGGTAAGTTAAAAATAAGTGTCATTTTAAGCTACACTATTGCAAATTTCCCTTAAGATATCATATTTATTTAAAATATATTAAATGGAAAATACCGAAAGTAAAAAGCTAATAAAGTCTGTTACCCTCGATAAATGCATGCATTGTCATTATCAACCAATGTTTAAAACCTGGGTTGACTCGACCGGTTAAATCGGGTCGGATGTAATCGGATTTTTGCTTATTTGAGAACTGGATTAAACCGCCGATTATTATTAACCCCCGGGTTAACTCGATTTAATAAACTCGACGGGTCATGATTTTTTATCAAAAAATCTATTAAAATATTCTTTTCTCCATCAACTATTGTAACTTTAATTGACAAAGTTAAGTAAGTGTTATTTAAATTAATATAAAACAATAAATTAATATAAAACAATATAAAACAATAAATGAGTGATCTAAAAATAAAAAGTTTAATAGTTGAATGTCCTCTCAATACATAAATCCCTTTTAATACAGACCGTTAAAACTTATAATCATAAGTTGATTAACTTAAAAACAAAGCATTTGTGGTCTTTAAACCTTTTTGTCGATTCAATCAAAAGTAGGAATAAAGTCAGATAAACCAAGTGAGTATTCAACACTACCTATTAAATATAAAAAAAAAAAGACTAAAATACACGGCTGGTCCCTAAACTTGTCAATCCGCTTCGCGTTGGGACAAACCTGGGCATTATCATCGCCACAGGTCCAAAACATGACCTTTATATGCCAAACTAGTCCCTTGACAAAGTCAATGTCTGATTTTTTTTTTGTAGTCGAGGGTATTTTAGTCCATACACATTTATACTTTGATAACACATTTATATTTTAGCCCTTCATCTTTCATCCTCGTCATCATCTCCCCTAATCATTTATCTCCCCAAATCATCATCTCCCCAACATCATCCTGGTCATCATCTACTCAAATCATCATCTCCCCAGTACGCCAATCCGGATAACCCTAAACCCATTGATGTTTAAGTTGAAACGATAAAACGATACCTGGAGTACTTCTAGGGTTATCCGATTCTACTAAATCTGCAAATGTACAACTCACCATGTATGCATTTGCCAGAAACTTGGAAAAAAAGAATTGGTATTGTCCTAATATATATGGTCAAAAATGTCACTAGTAGTTACTAATTCTGTTTTCCTAATTGTGCAGTATGACGCGCATGGGAATCTATTGGGTCTATTAGCAGCTCATCCAGTAACTCCATTAGTCTCACTCCACCACCTAGACATAGTCGACCCAATATTTCCGGGCATGCTAAGAGCACAAGGCATCAAACACTTTCTAGAATCTGCCAATTATGATTCTGCAAGTATCATACAGCAGTCCATCTGCTATGACAAGAAAAGAGAATGGTCAATTTTGGTCTCATGGGGTTTTGCAATCCAAATTATAAGGGGAATTCTGTCGCCAAGAGAGCTTGAGACACCCTCTCTTACATTCCTAAATTGGCACTGAAGGATCGATTATACAGCATATGCATTCAACACTAGGCCTGTTTCAAGGAACCCATGCCAGAAGCCTTTTGTGTATTATATGAGCTCAACTAGATATGACAAAGCGAGAAGGAAGATCATTGGGATTTACACTCTTCATAGAGAAAGGTAACCTCATTGCAAATGGAAGATAAAATCTCCTGAAACGATTGAAAAAATCGTGGTCCTAAAGAAGGAAGACATTAGTCGTTGGACAAAGGTACACATGCACTATCTAATATATCAGTCTCTAACTGAATGCATGCCATGTTCGTTATCCACTGTTCTGTTGTTTTTAGTATTCTCATCCTGTTTCACTGTATCTTCCTATAAATTCAGTATAATGTAAAAGAATTGAAAGGATTTATGTGTCCAACAAAGCATTTAAACAAGTATAAAGACAGGAAAAGAGTGGGTTTGTGTGTGAACAAGGCATTAATGAGTCTTAATGATAGAGCTTTATGTATAACTGGTTCATTTTTTTATGTTGCAGGCACCAAGAAAGGATTGTTGTAGGGTCCTGCTGGCTAATAAGAAAGGTATTCTATACTTGTGGGTTGGTAATTGTCGAACAAATGAGGTTATCGAGGTGTAAGCTACTAGAAGTGCGGCCTAGTTTCTAAATAGACGTATATCCTCCTCATCATGTACCTGAACAGAAAAGGGGATTAGGATCAATGGCAGTTTCTTTTTTAACAAAACTGCGCCTTAGATGATTCAACAAACAACGCAAACAAAAATTGATAAGTAATTGCAGCAACATTTTAGCAATTTTCTTGTAATTGACTTTCCTCTTTTTCATTTAATAGACAACTTGAGTGTAAATTGTAGATCAGAAGAATGTATTGTATCTACGATTACAAATTTTTACATGTGCTGTCAATATACCTTGATCCGTCTTATCCATTTAATCAATGCTAAGGTTCAGCAGAATGAGTGTATCTACTATTCCTTCTTCTATGTATAATCCTACTTCAGTCTAACTATAGCAGAAAACGAATCAAAGAAAAGAGACTACTAGTTTAGCGGTTTGCCATACAACACAGGAGAATCCTTGTCCTGATCAGCCTTCTCCACTCAGCTGTGGTGCAGCCTCATTGCTTGTGCCTGGATACAAGATTCGTGACTCCTGAAAAACAGGGAAAAGTTCTTTTGCAACATGGGAAACTGAGAACGATGCTTTTGGTTCATGTGAATCCGAGAAAAACTCATTAAACTCTTGAGAATCAGATAATGCACTTGGCTCAAGATGAACCGAGATTGAAGTATTAAGCTCATCTGAAACTGATAAAGGCGCTTTTGGCTCAAGAGAAACTGAAGATAAGGCACCCGACTCATGGATTTCCATTAACAATGCATTCTGATCATGAGACTCCAATAACAACACATTTGTCATTGACTCGTTACCAAGATCTAAAGGAGCATCTGGCCCATCAGAAAGCGACATGAAACCATCCGGTGGACTTTCTAATGCCAACACAGTTAAATCAACATCTGTAGCTTCACTATCTTCCTGCGGCTTCTTGTTCTTACTTATCGGTACAAATCTAGTTACCCCATCCTTCGTCTCCAACTCAACTAACAACGAATTTATAAATATCAGAAACACAATCTTAACAATTCCAGTATTTAACAAACATCATAACAGAAAACAGTCATACTTAATTTTAGTAGCACATAACAGTATATCGCCATTATTCATAAAGCCCCTAGCTACCTCAAAACACATAATTACAAAACTGAGATGACTATTGAGCAAAATTTAAACTAAAATTGACGATAAGGCGATAAAACGATACCTGGAGTACTGAAACACCAAAGGATGAAGAAACAGAGCATAACGAATCTGGGAAATGATGATTTGGGTAGATGATGACCAGGATGATGATTTGGGTAGATAATGACCAGGATTGTTAATACAAATAAACCGTAAAAACGTTTATTAATATTTTGCGATCTCTTTGTGTTTTGTTGATAACAAATATAATGTTGTCTTAAGTATAATTATAAGGATACATGTTATTTTTGTAAAGCATTTACATATAGCCATTTAAATACAAAAATGTAGTAATTAAGCATTTGTTGTAATAGTTTATTAGGATGGGTAAAAACCATAACCCATGGACCATAACCCATGGATCTTATCCCATACCCAAGAAGACTAGATACAATGTATACTTAGATACATTGAATCTAAAGAAAACCCATGGACCAACCCATAACCCATGACCCATAACCAGAAAACCCATGGGCAAAGAGGAGCGTTCCACGGATCCCTAGGTTTACACTAGACGGATCCCAAGTGGAAGGGATCCGTGGGATCCGAGGAACAGTGAAGAATTTTTCCTATAAATAGAGAGCCATTTCTTCATTCTAACTCACCCCTCTTCTTACTAAATCTCTCATACACTCTCATTCTCTTCTAACATATAGATCACTTGATCTAGAGAGTTGTTCTTCTTTCTTTCTATTGTGATCCTCATATAGGTCCTTCTCTAAGGCGAGATCACGAGCATTCTACAAGTCATCCAAGCAAGGGGTCCTTGATTGATTTGTCACTCCGCAAGATTTCTGTAGCGAAGATCTTGTATTTGATATTTCACATATTTGTTGTGTAATAGTCGTGTTGGGTTGGTCCACCGTGTTACGGACTCGGTATCTAGCTTTGTACTGAAAAAAGTGTAAGCAACGTTGTGAAGGCTTCTCCGCCAAGTGAAGGAGTTTGTTGACATAGTGCTTGAACTCTCAAGTAGGTGACTCGGGGAGTGGAGTAGGGCAAGGAAGGTATCCTTGTAGCCGAACCACTATACATCGGTTGTGTCTTTTCTTTCCCTTCGCTTTACTTTATTTACTTGCTTTATCATTAGATCTATACTTTCTCTACATCCATAAGATCTCACATATTAACGAATCTAAAGTTTTTGAAACTAACATAAAATCGGCAAAACTATTCAACCCCCCCTTCTAGTTTTCCACAATTGGTATCAGAGCTAAGTTTATTAAAGTTTTAAAGTAAAATTGTATTTTAAAAACTTTTCGATCACTATGGGTTCTGAAAATTATAAGGAAGGGCAATCTATGAAACGACCACTACTACTTGAAACTAATGGTTTTATTTATTAGAAAAATAGATTCGAAACATGTGTGAAATATAAAGATATTGATCTTTGGTACATTATTGTTGAAGGCGACTTTGAGGCTACCTCAAAAGACGATAAAGGGAATTTAGTTAACATACCTCATGATAAACTAAATGATGAAATGAAGAAAAAGCTTTCTAAAAATAGTGAAGCAAAAATGGTTTTATATAATGCTTTACCGAAAAAGGAATTCGAAAGAATTTCTATGCTTAAAACCTCTAAAGAAATTTGGACTTCTTTTGTTGTAACTCATCAAGGCAACCAACAAGTTAAGAATAATAAAATTGATCTATTTGTTCAACAATATGAATAATTTTCAATATCAGATGAGGAAACTATAGATCATTCTTTTGCTAACTTTAATATTATTATTACATCGCTACAAGCACTTGACGAATCTTTTTCTAGCCGTAACCATGTTAGGAGATATCTAAGGGCACTTCCATCGAAGTGGAGATCCAAGGTGACGGCGATCAAAGATTCAAAAGATTTGACAATCCTCACCCTCGATGAACTCATAGGCAACCTAAAAGTCTACGAGCTTGTCCTTGCCAAAGACTCCGAAGCCTCAAAGGTAAAAGAGAAACACAAATCTCTTGCCCTTAAAGCCAAAAAGGCTTCAAGCGAATAAGAGAACTCCTCTTCAAGTAGTGACGACGAGGAGTACGCTATGGCGGTAAGGGACTTTAAAAAGCTCTTTAGAAGAAAGGGAAGATACGTCAAACAACCATATGACGATAAGAAAGGCTTTCGAAAAAGCAAAGAGGACTAGAAGCCAAAGGATGATCTTACTTGCTTTAAATGTAGGGACCCAAACCACTTTATTAGTAAGTGTCCCAAACGGGGATGATTATAAAGCGTTCGTGAGCGGTATGTGGGGAATGAGCGACGAGGAGGACGAAGAAATTTGTCTCATGGCAAATGACGAGGTATGTCACGAATAATATAGTAGTTCATCACTTGATGACGACTCTTTGCATAATGAATATGACAAACTATGCAACATTAGCTTAAAACTAATTAACAAAAATAAGCTTTTAAAGAGTCAAAACCAACGTTTAGATAAAGAAGTTACATAATTAAAAGCAAAACAAAAACGTTTAGAAAAGGGTAAAATAGCAAGTGGTGAATGTGAACTTTGCGTTCAACTTCAAACACTAGTTGATCATCTAGATTCTAAAATTGCTAGAATGAGTATGAACACCTTAGATACAATACTAGATGGTGTTAAAACCGGTAACAACCTAAAAGGATTAGGTATTCAACAACTTGATCCATCAACTAGTGAAAGTAAAGAAACAAAATTTGTTAAGGCACTAGAAAAACCAGCCACTGTTGTGGCGGATCCCACGGATCCCCTAAAAAGGGAACCAGCTAGTGTACAGACAGGGATCCGTGGATCTGCTGTAGCAAACAGTAGTAATAACGTAGCATCTTCATCTAGAACTGATTTTGTTATCATTAATAGGAAGAAACCAACTCACGTCACCACTAGAAACCACCTCCAAAATATAATCCTACTTTTGCAAGAAAAAAAGCTTCATCTTTTTTAAAACCTAATTCATTTAGGAGACCAAATAACGTTTATCCAAGAAGTAACCATCAAATGGGATGGAACCCAAATATGCAAAACAGTTTTCCTTCTCAAAACTTTGCTCCATAGAATGCATATTCATCTTATCCATACATGTCTAACATGAATGGAATGTTTAACACTAATGGACCCATGAACAAATGAGGACCAAACTTTTGAGTTTATTATTGTTTTAGGTGTGCTTAAAGGTCGATCTAGACCCCGATGAATGGGTCAAGGATAGCGGGTGCACGAGGCACATGACCGGCAATAGAGGTAATGTGGTGTTTGGAAATAGCAAAAGTAGAATCATCGGTAAAGGTACGATTTCTAACAAATCTTTAACCATTAACGATGTGTGTCACGTAGAAAACCTAAACTTTAATCTCTTAAGTATAGGACAAATATGTGATAAAAAGTGCAATGTACTTTTTACCGAAACCGGTAGTAAGATACTAAAAAATGGCATAACCATAGGAAGAGGAATTAGGAAACATGGAGTCTATGTCATTAAAATTGGTAATGAACCTAAAGACAAACTTTGTCTTACCTCTATGGATGATACTTCGACCTTATGGCATCGAAGATTAGGTCATGCCAATATGCGACTTCTTCAATCGCTATCATCCAAAGATCTAGTAAGAGATCTACCTAATTTAAAATATGAACATCACTTTTGTGATGCTTGTAATGTAGGAAAACAAGCTCATTCTAGTCATAAAGCTAAAAACATGGTGTCAACAACTAGGTGTCTAGAATTACTACAAATGGATCTATTTGGTCCATCCGCTATCTAAAGTTATGGAGGCAACTACTACACTTTGGTCATAGTGGATGACTATTCTAGGTATACATGGACAAAATTTTTAAAGAACAAAACGGAAACCTTTAATTATTTTGAAATATTAAGCAAAAAGATCCAAAGACAAATAGGAAGTCCTATAGTGTACATTAGGACGGATCATGGTAGGGAATTCGATAATGAAGTGCAATTTGGAGCCTTTTGTGACGCTAATGGTATTACTCACAACTTCTCGGCTCCACGCACTCCACAATCGAATGGGGTAGTAGAAAGAAAGAATAGAACCATATAAGAAATGAGTCGAACAATGCTTAATGAACAATCCATACCTCAAAAGTTTTTGTGTAATGCCGTTGATACTTCAATGTACATACTCAATCGAGTATTAATAAGACCAATCTTCGGTAAAACTCCATATGAGTTACTCCGAGGCAAAAAGCCTACGTTAAATCACCTTAGAGTCTTTGGAAGCAAATGTTTTATTCTTAACACTAAAGATTACCTTACAAAATTTGATCCTAAATCAACCGAAGGTATCTTTCTAGGTTATTCGCCAAATAGCAAAGCGTACGTCATATTAAACAAAGAAACAATGAAGGTAGAAGAGTCATTAAATATAAAATTTGATGAAAATCCACCCAAACCCTCTCCACCTCTTGTCGATGACGAGATCATAGAAAGTGATGCTATAGTAATAAAGAAAAAGATAAATGAAGAAGAAGAACCTTTAAATAATGAAATCATAAACATTAAAGAGTCCAAAGATCACCCCGTAGATAAAGTCATAGGAAAGCTAAACGAACGTACATTAAGGTCTCAGTTCAAAACCAAAGTAGCTTGTTTTGTTTCGTTTCAACCATAGAACCTAGGAATACACAAGAAGCCATAAAAGATGAGAGTTGGGTAATGGCTATGCAAGAAGAACTAAATCAATTCGTCTCTAATGATGTTTGGACGCTTGTCCCTCCACCTAGTAATCAAACCATAATAGGAACCAAATGGGTTTATAAAAACAAATTAGATGCAAACGGAGTAGTGTCTAGGAACAAGGCTAGACTCGTTGCCCAAGGGTATAACCAACAAGAAGGAATAGACTTTGATGAGACCTATGCCCCCGTGGCTAGATTAGAGTCTATAAGAATACTTCTTGCGTATGCTTGTGCTAATGATCTAAAGCTTTATCAAATGGATGTCAAAAGCGCTTTTCTAAATGGTTTCATTAATGAAGAAGTATACGTAGCTCAACCTCCGGGCTTCATCGATTTTGAAAAACCCAAACATGTATGTAAATTAAAGAAAGCCCTTTACGGTCTTAAACAAGCTCCAAAATCTTGGTATGATAGACTCAAGTCATTTTTAATTAAACACAACTATACCATGGGGTTAGTTGACAACACACTTTTTACTAAGAAAAGAGAGTCACATATAATTATAGTACAAATATATGTAGATGATATTATATTCGGATCCACTTGTCAAGACATGTGTGATGATTTCTCTAAAATCATGCATGACGAGTTCGAGATGAGTATGATGGGAGAACTTAGTTTCTTTCTTGGTCTGCATATTAAACAAGTAGAAGATGGTATCTTCTTTAATCAATCTAAATACATAAAGGAGATGTTAAAGAAATTCGATCTAGAAGAGTCGAAACCAATTAGGACACCAATGTCATCCGACACCAAACTCACAAAAGATGAAGACGGCGAATCCGTAGATAATACTAAATATCGTGGCATGATAGGTAGTCTTCTCTACCTCACGGCAAGTAGGCCGGATATCATGTTTAGTGTTTGTTTATGTGCTAGATTTCAAGAAGACCCTAAAACATCACACCTAGAAGCCGTAAAAAGGATATTTAGATACATTAAGGGTACAACACAATTAGGATTATGGTATCCTAAGGGCACGGGAGTAGAAACAATTGTATATGCAGATTCTGACCATGCAGGTGATTACGTTGATAGAAAAAGTACAAGTGGGGTGTGTACTTTCATGGGATGTTGTTTAACATCTTGGTTTTCTAAGAAACAAACGGCACTAGCAATATCAACAATCGTAGCCGAGTACGTCTCCGCCGGTAAAGCATGCCAACAAGCACTATGGATGAAACAAGCGTTAGTAGACTACGACATTCATCTAAGCGACATAGCCATTCTATGTGACAACAAAGGTGCCATCAACTTAAGCAAGAATCCGGTATTGCATTCTCGCACAAAACATATAGAGATTCTTCACCACTTCTTAAGAGACAATGTTCAAAAGGGGAACATTTCTATTGAGAAGGTAGCATCCGAAGACAACATAGCTGACGTCCTCACCAAACCGTTGAAACGGGAACAATTCAACCTACTTCGTCTTGGTCTTGGTCTAATGGAACAAACGTCGTAACTTATTTGACTCTACAAGGTATGTAAACACTAGCCTTCTTCTTTCTGAGTCTAGGATCTCTATTTCACGCACAACTCACAAACAATACGGGAATTTTCAAAACCCAAGATAAGTTTTTCACTTATAGCTTTTTTATTTTTTTTGTTGCAAACACATAACTACATATACATTTTCAAAGAAAATCACTTTTCAAAATGATTTTCTAAAAGAATGATACATTCCCGTATCAATTTCACAAAAGCAATTTCTCACATCTTGGACAAATCGCTTTTTCATTATTAATACAAAGTAAAAACCCGTTTTTATTGCATCTCATGTCTTTTGAATGCTAAAGGGGACACATAACTAATATGTGTTTTCGGGTACATTCATTTAAGCAACACTAAATTACGTACTTATGTACTAAATATGTGTTTTCGGGTTATCTCAATAGGATGCTTTTTCTACTTCTAGTTTATTTTTTCTTTTTAGAGGTCGAGATGACCGCAACTCCAAATAGTTTGCATATAGGCACACAATAGGCAAAAATGTTTCCAAAAGGAAAATTTTGTGCTGCCTGAATCACCAGACCCACGGATCCCAGCCTTCATGCTGGACGGATCCCTCAAGGGAAGGATCCGTGGGATCCGTGAGACATAAGCTGTTTTTACCTTCTATTTTTCTCACTTTGGATGAAAAATCCACATTTGTTCTATTTTTTTTGGAGTATGCTCTTTAATGCTTGTGTTCTCATGATCACATGCCTTAAATTCATATCTAATCATTAGATTTTAATCCACATTTTTGGTCAAGCACTCATTACAATGTTTTGCTTTTCTATATATAGAACTCCCAAAATGCTTGCATAATCCATCTCATCCTCACAAACACAATACACCATGTCATCCACAAACCCTTTGGATGAATCACCTAGTACAAACAATCATCTTCATGATACCCAAACCTTTGTACTACCACCATCCAAAATACCACAAGCAAACTCTAGGATATCCGCACGGATTAGTATCCGATCTTGTTGCTTAGCAAAACCAACATCAAATGGTTCTTCCTCAACAAACAACTCACCACAAGATGCTTCCTTTATATCACCTCCCTCATCACCAACAAGTACACCAACTTCATCACCACCTAAAGTCACTCTTTTGGAACTCCTTAAGACTCCAACAAGATCTAAACAACCTAAACAAAAAGAAATAGTCTTTTCAACACCCCCCACATCTCCAAATACTATTTTTCAAGATCTTGAAACATCACCACCATTAGCTCCCATCACATTACAAGAACATCTAGGTTCTTTTCCACCACCATTTATAAACATTCCGGATGTTGATCCATATTTTCCTATTTTTCCACCACATCTTCCGCATAACTCAAATCAAAACAACCCGGAAAACTTCCGCACTCATTACCCACATCATTTACATTGTGAACATTGTCAATCCACTAGGGAAATTGCAATAGAAGTTAGGGAAGAAATGCGTTTCATACTCAACCTCATCCTTGATCGCATCAATACCATTACTCATCAAAACCTCCATCCATAACCTTATGCAAGCATGGAAGGAATCACTACTACTATTTTTCTACTTTTAGTATCATTTTTCTTTTGAAGTCATTTTCAAGAACAAGTCTTGTTCTTATTTTTACATGCTTGTAAGTGGCATAAATACCACTACAATTTGTTGTTTTATTACAAGGCCTTGTTTACATACCTTGGCTCCCAATCTTGATTCTCGACAATCACAAGATTATTTAAGCATGTTACTAACCTTTCTTCTTATAGGATTTTTATTTTTCTTCACTTGACGCCCCAAGCTAGGGGTAGCTACCGTCAAGGGAGAGTAAGAAATACGTTGACTACTTTTTCCTCCAAGGGTTAACTTTTTGTTTCGACAAAAAGGGGGAGAAGAAGTAAAACTTATGGGCTTTCAAAACTTACATCTATTCTTAAGTTTTACTCATCATAACATTATGTTTTGTCATCAACAAAAAGGGGGAGATTGTTAATACAAATAAACCGTAAAAACGTTTATTAATATTTTACGATCTCTTTTTGTTTTGTTGATAACAAATATAATGTTGTCTTAAGTATAATTATAAGGATACATGTTATTTTTGTAAAGCATTTACATATAGCCATTTAAATACAAAAATGTAGTAATTAAGCATTTGTTGTAATAGTTTATTAGGATGGGTAAAAACCATAACCCATGGACCATAACCCATGGATCTTAACCCATACCCAAGAAGACTAGATACAATGTATACTTAGATACATTGAATCTAAAGAAAACCCATGGACCAACCCATAACCCATGACCCATAACCAAAAAACCCATGGGCAAAGAGGAGCGTTCCACGGATCCCTAGGTTTATACTAGACGGATCCTAAGTGGAAGGGATCCGTGGGATCCGGGGAACAGTGAAGAATTTTGCCTATAAATAGAGAGCAATTTCTTCATTCTAACTCACCCCTCTTCTTACTAAATCTCTCATACACTCTCATTCTCTTCTAACATATAGATCACTTGATCTAGAGAGTTGTTCTTCTTTCTTTCTATTGTGATCCTCATATAGGTCCTTCTCTAAGGCGAGATCACGAGCATTCTACAAGTCATCCAAGCAAGGGGTCCTTGATTGATTTGTCACTCCGCAAGATTTCTGTAGCGAAGATCTTGTATTTGATATTTCACATATTTGTTGTGTAATAGTCGTGTTGGGTTGGTCCACCGTGTTACGGACTCGGTATCTAGCTTTGTACCGAAAAAAGTGTAAGCAACGTTGTGAAGGCTTCTCCGCCAAGTGAAGGAATTTGTTGACATAGTGCTTGAACTCTCGAGTAGGTGACTCGGGGAGTGGAGTAGGGCAAGGAAGGTGTCCTTGTAACCGAACCACTATACATCGGTTGTGTCTTTTCTTTCCCTTCGCTTTACTTTATTTACTTGCTTTATCATTAGATCTATACTTTTTCTACATCCATAAGATCTCACATATTAACGAATCTAAAGTTTTTGAAACTAACGTAAAATCGGCAAAACTATTCAAACCCCCCCCCCCTTCTAGTTTTCCACAAGGATGATGATTTGGTTCAATGGGTTTAGGGTTATCCGGATTGGCGTACTGGGGAGATGATGATTTGGGTAGATGATGACCAGGATGATGTTGGGGAGATGATGATTTGGGGAGATGAATGATTAGGGGAGATGGTGACGAGGATGAAAGATGAAGGGCTAAAATATAAATCTGTTATCAAAGTATAAATGTGTATGGACTAAAATACCCTCGACTACAAAACAAAAATCAGACATTGACTTTGTCAAGGGACTAGTTTGACATATAAATGCAATGTTTTGGACCTGTGGCGATGATAATGCCCAGGTTTGTCCCAACGCGAAGCGGATTGACAAGTTTAGGGACCAACCGTGTATTTTAGTCTAAAAAAAAGTATATATAAATGTAGAACCGGTTCGACCCGATGATTCAACTGGTTGAACCGATGACCCAATAAACCGGCGATTAAACCGAATAGATAAGAAAACCAGGCTTTAAAACATTGATTTCAACTATATCACCGCAAATAAATTCTGCAGGAAGTGCTGAGAAGATAATGCTCGTTGATAATGATCGATGACTCAAATATTTTGGGGCCATGATTATTTATGCCCCGTTTAGCTATGAGTTCAAGTCAGATAGTGAAAGTTGGTCCTGTCTATGCATAAACACATGGGAGGGGTCGATATATGGTAGGGCGGTAGGGCCTTTGTCTTTGAAATCATTTCTGCAACTAACTAACCTAGCTTGCATGTCTCATAATTCCATAATTCTCCCATTTATAATAAGAAACTAAAATAATGTATTGTTGGTGTGAATATACTGTGTGAACAGTTGCCTAACAGCAACCCACAATTTCAAAATTTCAATGAGTTGGCGGTAGATGGACAAGTAACATATGTGATGATTTGTACTCCAAGCTATTAAATGTTCAATACCCAACAGAATTATATGATAACTTTAAGAGGATATGAATTATTCAACCAACCCTCATTTAATGACGCTAGCGCCTTTATATTGCATGGACATCTTACTCATATTTTTCAAAATCATCATACCTTTGAATAATTGCAATAAAAAATATGGGCAGTTTGTATATTATTCCTCTAAGGATGACCATGGTAGTGATCGTGTTTCTTGCTGTGACCGGTATTCGGCCAGCCAATGCCCTTGCAGTTGCTCGAATAAGACAGGTTGCAACTAAGAATAATGTAAGTGGTGTGTTTGTTTTTGGTGATTCGAGTGTGGATCCAGGGAACAACAACGGTCTTAATACAGATGCTAAGAGTAACTTTCCACCTTACGGGATGGACTTCTTTGACGGGCACCCCACCGGGCGTTTTAGTAATGGAAGACTTGCCACTGATTACATAGGTACCTCAACCTGTTTTCATACTATATATAGTACGAAGTATTTGTTTATTACACAATACGTGACTCTTTATCTGCATAACCCCTTAACACATATATCAGTCCTATATATGCCTACATTGCTGAGCATTTGATATTTGAAAATTATTAATTATAAGTAGGCTTAAAAAAAAAAAAAAAAGTTTTTACATTTTAAACTGTCTGATAAAACTATAAATAATGAAACAACAAACAAAGACGTAATGCGGAAATGTTAACTGTCTGAGAAAACTATAAATAATGAAACAACAAACAAAGACGTAATGCGGAAATGTTAAATTATCTATATATATTTTTACTCGTCTTCTTATACACATCTATATGTCATTCAACTAAGATAGTGTACGATAACCACTCAGGAATAGCGTAGTGGTTAAAGCTTTGTGAATAATACCACTAAAATGTGAGAGGTCTCAGGCTTAATTCGTGCTAAGTGCAAATAACCCTAAAATGGCCACACCAACCTCTTGATAAAAAAGGTTTACCTGGTTTAAATCCATGTGACGGTGGTTTCAATTTTCAAACCTCGTAGATTAGTCTACCAGAAAGCATGAAACCATGGTAAAGAGATCATAAACCATGGTTATGGGGGAAATGTGGTCCTTATTCCAAATGAATGAATAGTTAACACATGAATCCAAAATGATGAACAAAAAGTATATAACGATATAAAAATGGCTATATATAGGAGCATATTGCATGGGGTATTTTATTGCATGGTTATCGGGAAAATGCATGGGGTATTTTATTGCATTGAAATGCTACTATCAAATTAAGAAACTTGTCCTTGTCCACGGATTAAATACATTTAATCTAATGGAATGAGCCCATTCTTTTCACTAAATATATTAAAACATTTAGTTTAAACATTATAAATTTATAAGCTTGTACAAATAAATTTGGCACAAAAAATTTTGTTACAAGTTATAGTCAACTTATTTTTAAACTCAAAAAAAAAATAAAAAATAAATAAAAAAAAATAAAATAAAAAAGTTTAAGTTAATTCAATTTTAAGTAACACAGTTAAAGCATCTCTCATTTACATTTCCTCTACAACCAATTATTTTAAGATAATACAATTATTACTAAAAGTTTTAAACTACTTTTCTTATTAAAGTACTGAAAAATAACTTCACTTCACATTAACTATTAGCAAAATACATAATGTAAAATGTCCAAATCTTGTCGTGAAAAAAAAAAATTGTTTACTAGCCATTAAAATGATTTTAATGCCTATTAAAGAATCAAATGTAACAAATTATCAGTATTATCTTTATATTGAATCAGCATCGGCAAATACTCTACACTTTTATATGAATTAGTTTAATACTTAAACGTAGTATAAAAAAATATCCTCGCAATATGTTATTGTAACGGAAAACATAAATTAAAAAACATTTATAGCAAAATACTTTATTATATGGTACCCACTACTGCAATGCACAAGTACTTTATGAATTTTTTTTTTTCTTCTTCAAGTTCTCTGCTAGTCTATATTTATACTACCTTATAATGTAATTAGGATTTACTATAAAAGGAAATCTTAAAAAATAAGCCTACACACTTACTATAAAAGGAAGTTTCACATTTCAAAATAAGTCAGACTACAAAAACTGTATTAGTTTTGCTATTAATTGTATTAATTTTGCTATTAATTCAATAACTTTAAAATTAAGCTATTTTCCTGGAAATTAAATACACAATATTGTAACAGCACCAATTCAAAACGTTGTAACAGCACACACCAATTCAATCATTCATACAATTATTTTTAGAAAAAACTTATAACTGAATAACATTTGTTCGCCACAAAATATAGTCACAGGGTACCCGCCACAGCATTGCGCGGGTACCCTGTTAATTTATTATACGTGCGTATGCTTAACTCAATCTTTAAATAAGTGCAATTTATTGTAGATGCAAATTTATAGGGTTTAAGCTATAAAATAACCACCAACTTTATAAAATATTTTGATATGATATATGTACTAGTTTTCGTTCTAATATAATAAGTCTACTTTTGATTTTGTGTTAATATGGCCATGTTTTTACCGGATACCTGTAAAACTGGCTAAAATTTTACCAAGATATGACGTGCTTTTTTGTACGAAAAAATAGTCCCTTGTGATTTGTTTCTTTTGCAAAATAGGTCTCTTGCAATTTTTTCAAAATAAGTTTTTGTACGTTTTTATGGTGCTTTTATATGGTGAAATTTTTTCCTTTTTTTAAAAAATTAAGATATGTTTTGTTTGTACGTTTTCACACGTTCTTATATCATTTCATCCATTTTTATATCTTTTCATCCGTTTTCATCTGTTTTTATACGTTTTCATCCATTTTTATTCATTTATATCCGTTTTATACGTTTTCATCCGTTTCTATAGTTTTCGTACGCTTTTTATACGTTATTATACATTTTTATACGTTTTCATCCGTCTTCATCCTCTTTCATTCGTTTTCATCTGTTTTATATGTTTTCATTTGTTTTAGAAGTTTTCATCCGTTTTCATTCGTTTCCATCTGTTTTTATACGTTTTCATCAGTTTTTATACGTTTTCATCTATTTTATATGTTTTTATCCATTTTCATATGTTTTCATATGTTTTTATACGTATAAAAACGTATATACGCATAAAAACACATGAAAACGGATGAAAACGGATCAAAACATATGAAAATGTATAAAAAAACATAGAAAAACGTATAAAACGCACGAAAACGGATGAAAACGTATAAAAATGGATGAAAATGTATAAAAACGCTTAAAACTGATGAAAGTATATAAAGACGGATGAAAACGTACAAAAACGGATGAAAACATATAAAAACGGATGAAAAAATACCAACTAAACGCACCTTAAACAAAGACTTATTTTGAAAAAATCGCAAGGGACCTACTTTCCAAAAGAAACAAATCACAAAGGATCATTTTTGCTCAAAATTAACTTTTTAACAGGTTTAGTCGGTTAACAAGTTACTCACGTGTCATATTAGCATGAAATCAAAATTTGACGTATAATATTGGAACAAAAATTAGTACACTTACCATATTGAAACATTTTAGAAAGTACGTGGCTATTTTATGGCTTAAACCAAATTTTATGGTAGTGTCTAACTGAGCCGAGTCGAGTAGTGATCGAAGGCATTGGTTTCATTGATTTCTACCAATCGGTAGTAATATTATAATGCGTTGAGTTGAGCTCCAAATAGTCATTTTCTGGATACCGTCACAAACATTTTTGTTTGGTTATTTCTTGTATAGCTGAGGCACTGGGTTATACAAAAGAAATTCGACCCTATCTCGAGGCAGGTACACCAACGTCCTTTGATCTTTCCCACGGTGTTAGTTTTGCTTCCAGCGCTTCTGGGTATGATAACTTTACAGCTCAAGTTTCGGTATGCTTCTTTTCTGCTTGCTTAATAACTGTAATAACTCTAAATATAGCTGACTAAATTTTTTAAGAAAATTTTGGATCCATATCCACCACTTTGAACCACCCACTAGAATAAGGGATTACCATGAGCGTCCTTATTTAATTACTTACCCAACGAGGAGAGTTTTTACTGTTTTAATTATTTATTCACAAAAACAGAAAGTATAATGGTTAACGCGCTCTTAGTGTTGTTTGGAACTATGATGAGAAAACTGGTTATTATTCGCACAAAATTCTCACATGATTAGTCTTTTGTTATTGTGAAGAATGTGTTGACGTTGTCACACCAATTGAAGTATTTTGCGCACTACAAACGGCACCTTAGCATGAATATAGGAGCGAAAAAGGCTGCAGAATCTATCCATAATGCCGTGTTTGTATTAAGCATGGGAACCAATGATTTTCTCCAAAACTACTATGTAGAGCCCACACGAAGTTCCCAATACACAGTCGATCAGTATGGAGATTACTTGGTCTCCCTCTTTCAGGGATACATCAAGGTTGTCCTTCTTATATTTATCAAAAGCTAAATATTGATATCTTTTTTTGCACATTGTTTAATATATATTGTTTATATGTGTAGAAAATGCATGCACTAGGAGCAAGAAGGTTAGTGGTTGTTGGAGTTGTTCCTTTTGGATGCATGCCTTTGGTAAGAACATTGAAGGGTACAACTAATTGTGACAATGAGTACAACAATGTAGCTCTTTCATTCAGTCTTAAGATAAAGAAAGCATTGGTCACCATAAAAGAAGATTTAAAGATGCAAACTGCCTATGTAGACGCTTATGGTTTGATTCAAGATGCAATTCAGAACCCTAAAAAATACGGTAATTAAGTAGTACCTTTACAGAGTTCCATGAGATGGCATTTAAATACTGTTTCTATTTAGCACTTTTAATGAAATAATGCTAAATACAGGCTTTGTAGAGACTTCAAAGGGATGTTGTGGAACAGGAACATTTGAATACGGTATCACTTGTAAAGGCTTGGATGCATGTACGGACCGAGAAAGGTATTTGTTTTGGGACGCAGTTCATCCAACCGACAGAATGTATAAGATTCTTGCGGATGAAGCTTTAAGTTCTCTCATCATCAATCTTTTCTAGTGATTTCGAAGATATATGGAATTTTATTACTGAGTATTATTCTTTGTAATGAGTATCCATTCTACCTTGATGAATAAACTCAGTACTACATTTGTAACAAATTTATATGCTATTTTCGAATACCCTCAATGTGATTACTTGGCAAATTAAAAACAAAAACTATATTAGGCGCGTTCAAATATTTATCTTATGAACCCAATCTACTTTTCTGTGTGTCAGTAGTTCTTGTGATGGTGTGGATAGGTCTTTTGGTTTGGCAGAGTTTCAGGCTTAAAACTGCTCTAAGTTTTAGGCTAAGATCTCACACAGATGGTAGTAAACAAGTCTTAACACATGTTTTGATGTTGAAATGATGTTATGGCAAATGAAAATGTTTTGTGGACCTAAATCGTAGACCTAAAGATACACCTAATAATGCGAGTCATGAAACACATAGACACTTTAATGATAATTTGATAAGTCTGAGGAGAAGGAAATGACTACGACATCAGCCAATTAGGAAAAAATAATATGATACCTATTAATCACTACAAAATGGCAGAAGTAGTTCTCTTTAACAACATGCATTGATGACCAAGACATACCTATACAGGTGACATTTTGTTCTAGTGTGATTATTCTGTAGAAAACCGCCATGCGCATGTCTAGTTTGAGCTTAACCTTTGAGAGGCATTTCGTAAGAGTACTATGGTTTTGTGGCATATCTTTATGAAATCACCAAGAAAGTGTAGAAATTTTTTTGTAGTAGTGTTTTTTTGTTTTGTATTACTTTAATATTAATCGTGTATTACTTATGGCTCATTTATATTTTGTCTATGTTATTTAGCCTGGCCCATTAAGGGTTTGTAGGTAAGTCGGCATGTGATGTAATATAAATGGGCCATAAACCTATAAGTAAATAAGTAATACACGGCTAATATTTAAAGCATTGAACAAAACAATATTGAACTTTTTATACAACCATCGAAAATAATATTTTATTAGAAATTGATCACTCGTTGAAGAATTTGCATAAAAAAATTTCGGAGGGTCCTAAACATCTTAAATATCAAATTCTCATCTAATATAGTTACACACTTAAATGAAAGCTGATTTTCATTAGGCATTCACTTTTTGGGCCTTCATACATTATTTGCACGAAGCCTCCAAACTCTCGGTGACGGTCTTTATAAATATAAGACTATATTTATCAACAATCTTTCACAACACAATCTCTTATTAGAATATGTATTTTCTTATTTCTCCACCTATACAACCAATACATACAACTAATCACAACTTTTTCACCATTTATCAACAACACAACCTAACATATAATATTATTTTTTATATTTAATTTAATTATTTAAAACCAATAAGAAAAACAAAGAAACTATTTTGGTTCACTCCAACAGAGCCTTAAAATCTTATCGCGAGGGGCATCATATAAAAAGAGAGGTTAAATATGATGTAGTGATTAATTGATGTAGTGATTTGTGATTAAATGAAACTCTGTCAAAAACTTGTCAATCTTTCTCGATATCAAGAAAACCTAGCACAGTCACTAATTCCAATGAACCCAATCAGTTCAGCGCAAAATACTAATCAATTTGAGCCCAAAATATCCTTATACCACTTTAACCAAAATTCGGATACCACTATGAAATTCCAGCCAACTTGTGTCTAATTCCCCAAATGCGGATAGTAGCCCATATGTATATCAACCCTAAAACCCACTTAACCAAGAGTATATAACACTATTATCCTAAATATTGTTAGGTTCAGTGAATATCCAAACCCCTTAATTCTAGGATTTGAATAGAAAATACCCTAAGTGTTTATATCCTTAAACACTAAAAAGTCACTGAGCGCATAACCACTCAGTGAGTCATCTTCAGGATACTCAGTACGAGACGCAGAAGTAAAGTCTCGCCACTCAGTGAGGCGGAACTCAAGGGGTGTAGACTGAGTCGAGAAGAAGATGGTGGATTCAGTGAGTGATGACAATAACTCATTGAATCCCAAAACTCCTCACCAACTATTATCACTGAAGACAAGACTGAAGATTAAGACTGAAGGCTAAGAAGAATGAAGAATGATCGGGACAAGGCGGGATAAGTTTGAACAGATAAGACGAAGTCCTTATCAACCCAAAGTCAAACTTTCCCTGAAACGCTAACAACCAGGATCAGCGCCATCACTGACAAGAAGAAAGCTCCCTTGTATCTTACTCAAAATAGCGTATGTAAACAGAGACAAAATACATCAGTATTTTGTCTTCTGTAACCTTTTCAGTTTGTCCTCTAGGATAGAGTCAAAAACTATACTTGTATAAATAGCCATAAGGTTGGAGTGAAAGATTAAGCTTGTGCATTAATTGTAAAAAACACACACAAGCATCTTTCACTCCTCTAAATACGACTATGTCCCTGAGATAGCTCAGTGGTACCTAAATAGTTGTGCTTAGACTTAGCCTAAGCTTAGTGAGGAGTTACACCATACTTGTCATTTCAATCCCAAGTACTGTTCTGCAAGTACTTGGGTAATGTATTCTTTTTTATTCGTTTTAATAAAGAATATAAACGTTTGAAAATATCCTTTGTGTTATCTTGTTAAAACTTATTTTAAAGTGTTTTACTTCAGTCATGATTCACAATTAGTATTATTTACTGTTTGTAGCTATTTGTGAAACGGGAACAACAAGTGGTATCAGAGCAGGCTGATTTATAAAACCTTTTTTAGCCTCTCAAAAATGTTTTTAAAATCAGGATCCTAACATGGCTGAAAGTGATGTACGCCAACTTGTCGACAAAAAGGGTGGAGCCTATGCTGATGTTGCCCCTCGAATTGAAGTTGGCAAATTTAACAAGTGGAAGAAGCAAATGCTTTGCTACTTGACTAGGATGGAACCTTACTACATTAAGTGTATTAATGAAGGTCCATTTGCCCCAAAGACTGCTTAAGGTTTACCTAAAATTGAAGCTCAGTGGACTCAGGATGAGAGGAGGGTGGTCAACCAGGACCAAAGACTCAAAAGTGTTAGGTTACCATGTTTGTAACACAAGCCTCAATATGAAAGAAAGAAAGATAAGGTGATCGGATGAACAAAGACAAACACACACGTATGGTATATGAGAAGAGTTACGCGTAGAGTATGAATGTAAATGAATAACCAACCCTCAAGTGAGGGTTTACAAGGATTATTTATAGGGAAAGGAGCTAGGGCAACACTACTAGCATCCTTCCCTTCTTATGGACTTGGGCCAAGGCTTATGGGCCTTCTACATAAGCCTTAGCATAATAACTAATATAAAGGCCATAATTAAGCTAACTATTACATATTAATTACTAACACTTAAATTCTAGTTTAGGAGTAATTCCAACAATCTCCCCCTAAGTGTTAGTGATTGATGATATAAACGTTGTAGGTGCTGATGTAATAGAAGCTTTGACTTCTTCTGACATTCTTCATTCTTGTGAGAAGAAGTGCCTTGATTCGAACAATCTCCCCAGTGTAGAGAAATTGTTTCCTTTGAAGTATTCTGCTTTGACGTCATCATATTCTTTGTTCTTTGTGATGGAAGTGATAGTATGTTGTTGTTATCTGCATCAGGTCTGCTTCGTTGCTCCAGTGTCTCCACGTCTTTCTCCAACATGCTCACACGCTCTTTAACGTTGGATTTCAATACTGATGTAGTTCTCTTAGTCTTTAAACTTTGTAGATTCTTTGACTTTGACGAAGAATCATTCTGACTTTGTGTTACCTTTTGAGAGAACTTCAATTAGTGATGTTGTAGGTAAGAGCATGTGGAGAATCTGCACGATCTTTTCTACCCTCAAGCATCCATAAGAAGAAAACATAAAACATGGGTTAGAAATAATCCAGCACTTACAAGTTTGAACTTCGAGAGTGTTAACAGCATAGTGTGAAAACACAACTCTAATTCTAACAAAGGCTGTTCCTGAACTGGAGACCCACAAGTGAGATAATGCGATATACCGAAGTACACCTACAGTTCAGATGAGTCGCTGAGGTATACCGAAGCATCACCCCATGACTGTAGACCGTTTGAGACACACAAAGCGTAATCCACGGGGAGTTACCGAAGTGACCTACTGTCAGGGCTGTTTGATGTTGACCCTGGCAGGAGTTTCCATTCAATCACTGAGGATCACATGTGTAAACCTCTCATAAATGTTCTCGACAGATTGCTAAGATCTGTGAAGGACACGATAATGTATCACTTGTGTTCTTATTGTTGAACAACAAGCGATGAATTGTCAAGTGTACCTAAGAGATCTTTTGATGAATCTCGTGGCTCTAGACTCAATAGTGCACTTTGGTTTTCCTGAGCGGAGACTAGGGAGAGGGTCTCCTTCTTCAATACCAGCAATCTCTAAAAGAAAGCCGATAGTTTACGTAGGGTTCCCTGTGAGAATGAAACAAGCTTCTGTTGAGAGAAACTTGAGTGGCTAAGAAGGTTTAGTGCATGCGTCACTCGGTCCATGACGGCTTTGATCTTCAATACCGGTGTCATCTAGTGACAACCAGTAGCATATGAATTGAACCCGGTGTCTGCCCTAAGTTGAATAATCTGGAGGGCTATTTCTTTTCACCCTTTTCTTTACTTTTCTTTTTAATTCTTCAACTCCTTCTTTCTCCGATTCTCAATTTCTCCTTTTTATAATCAAACCTAAGGACTTCTAATTCTACTTATTGGTGGTGTCCTTGGGTAGATCCCTCCGGCTTTGGCGGATCATAGGACGGTTATTCCTAACCTTAGTCACCTTATAACTCCATTGCCATAAAACCGATTTCTTGAAAATTTCTCAAAGTGTTTATGAATAAGAAACATTTTGAAACACTTCGAGAGTTTTATTTTGCAGAAATACTCCCCCTCCACATGTGCTTAAGTATTTTGACAGAAATCTGCACGGTGAGAGAAGAGCGCGCAATTTTGAATTGATCAACTCAAGATAGACAATCTCCCGCGAGACACGGTTACGTTGCATAGTTAAAGAGATACATTGTCAGCTTTTTAGGAGACAACTAGCTCTAATAACTACCTTGAAGGTGTGGACAAACCTCGAAAGTTTTTCAAACCCGTCAAAGTTTATGTCTACCAAGAGTTTCTCGAATGGTACATTCTACTCGGACAAGTCCTTTCGAGTTACTAACATTTAAGATCTCGTCAATTCATTGGTTAATTTTGTAGCATAACGATTCATTAGCAATTCACAACATATTTCTTATCACATAATTTTTCTTCCCCTAAAAAATGGCATATAATGTTATTTTTGACGAAATTTTTATATCGAATATGTCCATTTTGAGTTTTGCGGGAAGATTACCACGAAGAACAATTTGTGAACAAAGTTTTAGGCAAATACTCCCCCTCAACAAGTGATATAAACTTTTGAGGTTTTGAAAATCATAAGGGGAAGTACTTGTTCTTTTGAGCAAAACTTTGAAAAGTGAAAGTTTTGATAAGTTTTACTCAAAAGTAAGAAGCTTTCGCTCCTTTTATAGGATTGTGGCACTGAAGCGTACCACAGGGTCCTTTCATGACAGGTACGGGTTGTACACTGTTATGTGTGCACAAGCCATTGTCATTAAATAATCACACATCCAAATCAATATTGAAACTGAAACAGCTCAAGGGGTACCAGGAGATTCAGGTAGTCCAGCAATAACTCCAGGAATGCGAACTGGGCATTGATAGCCTGTGAGAGAAATCCTGGGACGACCACCTACGAAGCTCTCCAAAGTTCTGAACTGGTCCCTTCTATACAACCTTTCATCGATGCGAGTGATGATTTTCTTCACATCCCGTCTCTCCCTCGAATTCCATCGCTTTGGTGACCCAATGCCTTGATGTATCTCCTTCAACCTATAAGCTAAGCCATCCCTGACTTTCTTCAGTGTGTGATCTCTAAACTTATGAAGCTCTTTACACGCCATCAAGCAGTTGCGGTGTAGTTCACTATGGTAGACTACGCCAAATGGTTTGCTAATGAGAGTGTATTGAGGAAGGTGGTTGATGTCAGGAAGGTCTAGCTGAGGTCTGGTGAGTTTGACACGTGTCTGATACGATTCCACGGCAAGTTGCAAGTCTTCTACACGTTCCTGGATCAGTATACTTCTGATGAAGATGAGCAAGGACTTGATGTATTCACGTTGGATTTCAGTCGAGAATTGTCTCATTCTTCCCTGTACCTTGGCAAGATATAGATCTTCAATGTCGTTGAGAGACAAATTTTGAAAGTCCGCTTCACAGAAAACATAGTCCTCTTCGTCTTGTCTTTTGACCACGATTGTCTTGAGAAATGTGTAGTCCCATTTAGACGAGAGAGTTACATGCTTAACAGCAACAATCCCTTTATCACTATGCACTTCATGTGTAGACTTTTGAACCTGGCAGATTTTGTAGAAGATTCTTCGGCGTTCAGGCCAATGGTGAATCCCATACATGGCATCAAGATCATACTTTTCCACGGTGTTAGAGAATATGTGGGTGGCATTTTCCTCGATTGCAATGCAGTTGGAGTATATGGCTGCCGGGAATGGAAGTGTCAGTGATGTAGCGTATTTCTTTGACACATCGCTACCATGTAGAAGAAATTCCAGGTCTTTGTTGAAGAAGTAGCGAAATGGAATTTTAGGTTGATCTGGTTGGCCAATGGTAGGTAGAGTTCTGGTCCAGTCAGTGTAGTATGGAGCCTTGTCTTTTCTGGTGAAGTCAATGTTCGCTTCAGGGTTGAGCCAATCGATGTTGTTAGACATGGATCGTGCTATGTTTTCAAGATGATATTCAACTTCAATAGCACTTTCTGAGCTGTCTTTGAGCAGTTGAAAAACTTCATTCTTGATACGTTTTAACTCTGACTTGGTCATCTTCTTCACCCGAAACTTTTCTTGAAGTAACTTAGCATGCTCCAATGTTCGACCTTCTAACATATCTTGACCTTCAGGTAGGGAGGGAATAGCATCAACAAGTGTGGAAAACCAGTCATATTCGGTGTCATCTTCGTCTAGCCATGAGACGACATCAGCCTTAGTCTTCTTCTTCTTCTTCTTTGGCCTAGATGAGGATGCTGGTTTCTTTGCTGTGTCGGGAGAGGTGGGTTGTTGTTGGGGCTCAGGGACTTCCTCATCGTCACCACCAGTGTATTCGAGATGATCACCGGTTTTCTCTGTTTGGGGTGGTGACTCAAAGTCCTGAGGTTTATCAGTAGAAGAACGTGGAGGAGATCGTGTGTCTGTTGGAGTCCTTTGGGGTGGTGGTGGCATAGAGGAGGATGATTCACCAGTTTTCTTCGGGCGTTTAGGCTCCTTATCCTTATCCTTATCATCATCGTCTCTTGGACGCTTAGGCCTTTCAGCTTCTACTCTGCATGCTGTTTTGAGTTGGTATTCCAGCAATGCTTCAAACAGTTTACCGTCGTCAGAGGTAAATGTTGCAGATCATTTTGACATTTGTGTTACCATCCTGGAAACTAATTCAGCATCAGAGAACACTATAGGATCAGTTGGGTTGATTGTTACAGTTAGAGGTGTTGATCTTATAGTTTGCTTGGCCAATTGCATGAGATTCAGATAGAGTTGTCGGTTGAACATCTCTCTTGTCACGCCAGGAACAGTGTCGAGAAGGAACTTGTGAGTATATCCCATAATCATCTCGTTCAGTTCCCCTTGGACATCACGTTGCATAAACTTCTGGATATACTCCCTTTCACTTGACATCTTGTCTATCTCGTCATGTAGAAGATTGATACTGTCAGCGAGTTGATTCAGCTTTTTGTTGGTTACGTCTTTCTTCTTGACTTGCTTGACAGCATTGACAATCTTTGTCTTAGCCTGAGATATCCAAGAGTCGGTTGGTTTCTTTACTGACTTGGATGTGGATCTGGTTGTGCCTTTGGATGGTGGAAGTGAAGAGTGAGAAGACGAGTCTGATGATGATGAGACATGAGGAGACTCAGGGTCTTTTGGTGGCTCAGAAGTTTCTTCCTTGGAGCGAGTTGGGCTGTCAAGAATAAAATCATCATAATCAACTTCGTCATCTTGTCCAGACTTAGCCAATTCTTCAGCCTTGATCCTGGCTTCTTCATCTGCTTGAGCTTGATCTGCAGCCTCTTCATCAGCTTTTTGTTTCTCAGACTTCTCCTTTTCTGGTTCCTCAAAGTCATAATTGATAGAGTCCTCAAGCTGCCTTTGTTGTTGCTCAAGAGTGGTGGCACCAGTTCCCTTATCGGGTTGATTAACCGCATCAGGAATTGGTGTAGATTGGACTCCACCACTTGACCCTCCGGGGTCATGCATTTGTTGCTGTTCGAACTCTGTGGCAAGATGCTTGAGTCTGAGGTTCTTCAAATTCTTCTGATAGTCTCTTTCCTCATCAAATGGCTCTTCATCCGAGCTTTCTTTTATATGCTCAAGTACTGGAGTTTTCCCTTTACCTTTATCAGCTTTTGGACTGGGAGGTTTTGCTACTGTTTGAGTGTCATCTTTTGTAGTTTCAGAGTAGATGACCTCTTCGTCTGATTCAGTATCCTCAGAGCTTTCATCCATTAGCTTTTGTTGAGGTTCAGGCTTGGGAATTGGAATGGCTTCTTTAGAGGGAATTTTCCTTTTGAGAACATGTGTCCTCTTAGGAAACTTTCTCTGACTCTCAGTGCTCGTAATGCTTCCTGCACTGCCTCTCCTGGTTTTCCTAGTAGGTGTACTGGAGGACTTTTCATCAAGAAAACCTACTTTGCCCTCATCAACCGCTACCAGATACCTTTTGTATGAATAAAGTTGTTTGACCGCATCAGTAAGAAGGTGATCTGGCAACACTGACCCTTGTTTCTTTGTTGTTGATTCCTTAAATCTGACTATGAGTGTAGGTTCATACAACGCAGAGTGATTGTTGGGGTCATTGAGTCTCAAGGGAATATCAGGATTATACCCTAGAGCTCTTTGGATCAACAATTTGGTATATCTGATATATGGAATCTTGGTACCAAGCTTTTTGAGGAAAGACATCATGTCGTCCCATATTAGAGCTTCAACTTCAATGTGTTTCATGTTGACCAAAGCCCAAAAGATCTGTAGTTCCATGAGCTTGGGATGCTCATAACCACTATCACGTCCAGAAACGGATTTGGCAATCATAATGTAGAGGGTTCTCCATGGCTGGGGAATATTCTTAAGATCCACGGATGAATGCTTAGTGTGATTACTCCTGCAGCTTCGTCATAGCCAATGTCGACCATGAATTGTAAAACGACCTCTTCAGTTGGTGTGGCATTGTATTCAGTTGGCTCGATGACAGGAATATGAAGAATAGCCCTTAAATCTGCTGATGTGATGGTGACTTGTTTGTCGTTGAGCGTCACCGTCACAACATTTTGACCTTTGATTTTTCACATTGTATGCCAGAATTGGTGAATGTAGATCTCCGGCACTGTAGCAGAGTTGGTGAGCATGTACTGATAAGGGTGATTCTTCAGAATGTCCACAACAATCAGACAAGAAGACTCTGAGCAGGTGAAACTCTAAGGTTGTTCTTTCCGATCTTCATTGGGTAACCATGAGGGAAGATATCTTCAACAGTGAGAACATTTGGAGCTTCCACATTTTGCATTTGAGCGTCCATGTCGTGATCTGAAAGATATTTAGCCGAAAGAACCAACATATCGAAAGACATTACGTTAGTCAACAGTTGATTTTATTGTCTATTTATTGAATGTGATATGTCGATTATTGTTACGAGTCCAATGTCACTTGTTAGTTCAATAGTCCAAAGACGTCGTGATAATTTTCGTGAGTTGTCTAACTTTGAGTTTTAAAGTCCAAGTTTTTCACTTATTTTTCACAACTTATTAAACATTTAAGCTTATTAGTGACAATTTTGGTTTCGTGGCGTTATGATTTATTTATTTACAAGTTTGCACGCGTAACACTTCATAATTTAGGTTAAAACTAGGCTTAGGCATATGTTTTGCAAGCTTATGCGTAAACAGGAGTGGTTATACGCGTAAGCATAAGCTTATGCGTAGGATCTTGACTTATGCGTAAGAAATATTACGCGTAGGAAAAGAGGGCCTTAGGCGTAAAGCTTACGCGTAAGCTTATATGGAACCTTACGCGTAAGGCTTACTCGTAAGAGTGAACCTTATGCGTAGAGGTTACTGTTTACACATATCCTTCACAGGATACGCGTAGTCCCCATTGTAGAACCTTATGCGTAAGATTTCTCTTACGCATAACATTCTACGCGTAAGGTGATCCTTATGCGTAGATGTTCAAGTAACCTTGATTCTGAATTTTCACGCGTAGAAATCCTGAAATAAGTTCATCATAACACCAATATTAACACATGCATTCAATATTTATCAGTTTTAAGCATGGATTCACAGTTTAAGCAGTTATGCGTAGAGTGTTATTTACGCGTAAACTTTAAACCCTAAAGTTCAATTCCTACGTGTAAGAGTTCTAGCCATAGGAATAACACCAAACTGTTTCTGGGGTATCTTAGAGGTCTAATGAAGTGTTCTGTACAAGTTTTAACATCAAAAATGTTATGAATCAAAAGTACCCGAAACGTATGAACTTAAACCCTAAAATTTAATTCTTTCACAATTGATGTTTCTGGGCAAGTTATGAGTATGGATATGATCAATTCAACTTATATACAACCTCTCTTAACCATCTAATTAACCTAAAACACACACACATGAAAATACCCAATTCACGCATAAACCCTAATTATCAAAAATATTCAATTCGTGTTTCTGGGTGAGTTTTAAAGATAGAAATGGTTTCAATGTGATTAAATAAACGTTTTGACACAACCATTTTAACCAATAACACTCAAATGAAGAATTTGTGTTCTTATCTTACGCGTAGAACACAAATCTCACTAAATCACGAGATTTAACCGTTGGATGTCTATGATATCAAAAACCTTTGTTGGTAATCATGTTAAAAACGTAAAAACACTTACAAAATGATGATCAAAAACACGGATTTGCAGGTTGAATGATACGCGTAGATTTTGGGTAGTTGAGAAATAAATGTGGTGGAGTTAATGTAATTTGAAAAGTTTTATTAAAAATACTTTGATCATTTGACACTTTCAGTCCTTCCACCTTAACCATTTACATCCAACACCCATAACTTCCATTTTGGTTACCAAAAGAATGATTTATGGAAAGAAACTTGACGACACTCCCCCTCGACTTAAGAAATAATGAAATTTTATAAATTTGAGTCCGAGGAGTGTCAGTAAACCAGAAATGTGACCACCATTATTTAAAGAAACAACCAGGATGTGGTAACATGCAAGTGCAAGGTTTTATGAAACCGAAAAATATTTGCTTTCTCCCCCTCAACACTTGACCGATAAAATACTGAATTTTGAAAGTGTATAGTGTTGACGAAAGATTTGTACTTGCCATGTTAAAATAAATATAGATAGAAGAATATTTTTGTTGTTTTATCAAATTTTATATTTTTGTATTTTGTTTTTGAAAAAAATATTTACAAAAAAGTTTTTGGTGTTTGACTGGTTTTAAGAATGTTTTAAAAGTTCATCTAGTTCCACGGGAGTCAAACACCGCATACCAATCCAGTGGACCAACTCATTAAACCTAGCAGGAGCTAAGGCTTTGGTGAGGAGATCTGCCAGTTGGTATTCAGTACCCATAAAGTATAATTCAACAGTACCCTGTTCCACGTGCTCCTTGATGAAATGATATCGAAGATCGATGTGCTTTGATTTTGAATGTTGAACAGAGTTGCACGAGATTGCAATAGCACTCCAATTGTCGCAGTACATCGGGATTCTGTCAAATACGTAACCATAGTCTTTGAGTTGTGTTCTCATCCAAATGACTTGAGCACAACACGCCGACATGGCTACATATTCTGCTTCGGTTGATGACAACGATGTACAATCCTGTTTCTTCGATTGCCATGACACTGGTTTATCACCAAGAAATTGTAATGCTCCTGAAGTACTTTTCTGAGAATCTAAGCATCCTGCGTGATCAGTGTCTGAAAAGGTGATTAGTTCAAAACCAGAATCCTTCGGTTACCAGATCCCCAAGTTAATGGTTCCCTTGATGTATCGGAGGATTCTTTTAGCCTCAGAGAGGTGAGTTTCAGTTGGTCTTGACTGATAATGGGAGCAAAGATATACGGCAAAAACAATATCAGGCCTGCTAGCTGTTAGATACATGAGAGACCCAATGATACTTCGGTATTTGGTAGGGTCCACCAATTTCCCATGTAAATCAGCGTCTAGTTTCTTGGTATGAGCCATTGGTGTGGCATAGGTGTCACAATTTTTCATTCCAAATTTATTTAGAAGTTCAAGGGCATATGTGGACTGACTTAAGAAAATACCACGGGGTGATTGATGAACTTGCATTCCAAGAAAGAATGTGAGTTCACCCATCATTGACATTCAAAATTTTTTGTCATTAGTTTTGCAAAAGCATTTGAATATTTTAAATGTGTTGACCCAAAAATGATGTCATCCACATAGATTTGAACGATTAAGATGTAAGCCCCGTGATATTGTATGAAAAGTGTAGGATCGACCGAACCTTGGGTGAAATTATTAGAAATGAGGAAGGATGATAACTTATCGTACCACGCCTGAGGAGCTTGTTTGAGTCCGTAGAGAGCTTTATTCAGTTTGTAAACGTGGTTTGGGAACTCTGGATCAACGAATCCTTCTGGTTGGCTGACATAGACCGTTTCTTTCAGTTTACCATTCAGAAAAGCAGTTTTGACGTCCATCTGAAAGACCGTGATGTTCATGTGTGCCGCGAACGCTAGAAATATCCGAACAGCCTCAAGACAAGCAACTGGAGCGAATGGATCTTCAAAGTCAATACCCTCTTCCTGTCTATAACCCTTAGCCACCAGACGTGACTTATTTCTGATTACGTTCCTTTCAGCATCCAATTTGTTTTTCCAAATCCATTTGAGACCAATGATGAAGATCCCTGTTGGTCTTTCAACCAATTCCCATACTTCAAGACGTTTAAACTGATTGAGTTCTTCTTGCATGGATTCAATCCAGTTGTTTTTGGTCATTGCATCTTTAATGTTTTTAGGTTCAGATTGGCAGACAGTGAGTGCATAAATACAATGTTCACCGTCTGTGTGAAGACGTTGTCTTGTTACGACTTATTGATTCGGGTTACCAATAATGTTCTCAAGAGGATGGTCTTTCGTCCAAAGATGTGTGGAAGGTTGATGTTGATATACATTATGCAGATTGGGAGGATTCAAATAGCTTGTAGATGATTCCGCAACATCAGGTGCAGCAGTTTCATTAGCAAACGGGTTAAAGAACGCATTTGGATCAAAATCTGCAGGTGGGGGTACTTCATTGTTCAGAACATCATCAGCTGGTTCAGCGTCGTTGGAAGCATTTTGTACAACTGTAGTTGTAGAGTCAGCTGGTGGTGCTTCTTCAACAGTAGTTGTTGTAGCAGGTGTATCAGGTATTGGAATATGATCAGGTTGAGCAGCGGAAACATTGGATACACCTGGAGCACGTTCATCAATATCATCACTAAACAGAGGAGCAAATAACTTTTCTATTTGTTGACGAGTAAGCTGGGGGCTTGGTTCAGCTGATGATGGGGTTTGGGGGAAGTTTAAACGGTTGTGACCGGGTTCCAAGCTGTTATTCTCAGAAGCCATTTCTGTAAGTTCATCAAAATTTGCATGAATCATTTCCATAACCTGCTTTGTACGATGATTCCAGATCCGGAAACCCTTAGAATTTTCACAATATCCTATAAAGACTCCAATGTCAGCTTTGGCTTTGAGCTTACCAAAGTCATCACGATCATTATTCGGATAAGAAAGGGATCCAAATACGTGAAAGTGTTTGAGATTCGGTTTATGGTTGTGGATAAGCTCATAAGGTGTTTTGTTGTGGCGCTTGGTAATCATTGAGTGATTCTGAGTGTAGCATGCAGTTGACACGGCTTCAGCCCATAAGTAATCCAGAAGCTTGGCATTAATTAACATCGTTCTTGCAGCTTCCACTAACATGCGGTTTCGTCTTTCAACAACTCTGTTTTGTTCTGGTGTACGTGCAATAGATGTTTGATGCTCAATTCCCACTTTCTCATAAAATGCACGAAGAGTTTGATTCAAAAATTCAGTTCCTTTGTCTGTTCGAATTTGTCTGACGGTGTTCCGGAGCTGAACTTGAATTTTCGTGAGAAAGGTGATGATCATCTGTGGAGCTTGATCTTTACTTCGTAGAAAATAAACCCAATTCCCTCTTGAGTAGTCATCTACAATTACCAAGATGTAGCATTTGCCATTAATCGTCTGCACGCGCATCGGGCCACACAAATCCATGTGAAGAAGATGAAGCACATGCTGTGAGCTGTGTTCCACCTTTGAAGGAAAATGAGCACGAGTTCTTTTCCCTTGTTTACAGGCTGAGCATAGGTGATCTTTAGAATACCGAAATCTTGGGAGACCTTCAACTAGTTTGTATCGAGCAAGGTTGGTTATGGTTTGAAAGTTTAGATGTGAGAGACGACGGTGCCATAGCCAGGATTTTGTAGATGTAGCCTTAGAGAGTAGACAGATGGGAGATGAAGCAATCATGTCTTGCATTGATATTGTGTAAAGACTTGATGTGCGTTAACCAGACATAAGATCATTTCCTTGTAGATCACGAATGAAACAAGTTTTCTCCCTAAAGGCAACTTCCAAATCTCCATCACAAAATTGACCGACTGAGAAGAGATTGTGACCGAGACCTTCCACATAATAAACTCTGCTAATTTTGATGTTGCCATTGATGTAATCTCCGTAGCCCATGATAGCTGCGAAGTGATCATTCCAGAATCTGACAGTGCCAATGAACTTTGCAATAAAGTTTGATAACAGTTTGAGATTGCCTGTCATATGTCGGGAACATCCGCTATCAACAACCCAAAGGATGATCTGTATCACCTGCATTACATACAGACGACACAGATGGAATAGAAGTAGATGTGGAACCCGAAGAGTTAGAGGGTTCCGAAGCAGTTATAGGAGAAATACATACATCAATGATTTTAAGTATCCATTTAAATCCTAGTGTATTATGTATCCATTTATGCCATCTCCAACTAGTGTTTGCTTTAGTCTTAGCGAATGCACTAGGTGTTACTACGTTCCTTGGAGGTGATAATGGAGCTACAGGGACATCAATGCGTTTCTTAGAATCTAAAGAGGGTGGTTTACCAAGCACAGACTTAGAAGCTTTAGTGGGCCTAGAGGTATTCCGTTTCTTAGGATTCCGTAAACGAGACAAGATAGTTTTAGCAACACATTTGTCATGACAATCAGAAAGCATACTTTGATGACATATAACACAAGAAGCTTCAAATTTAACATCAAAAGTACTTAAAGGTTCAGCATTCATTACAACACTTTTTCCATTACATTTGTCAGATGCAATATCTAAAGTGGGTGCAACTTGAGTCTTATTCAAAGTCCTAGGGTGTTCTTCTACTTCAGCATTCTTTATTGTTCTTTTCTTAGGTCGCAACTTCCTATTCTTCCTTGTATTGCTCCTAGGCTGTGAAGTGCGGACGTTGGGAAAAGAGGCAACTATTCCTGTTTCAGTAGAGGGAAGCACATTAGTATCTTGTGATTTGTGAGTAGGCATTCTAGTGTCACTTTTTCTAAGTGTTACAGGTGCAAGTTTCTTAATGTTGCTAAGCTGAACTTGTTTATACTTTCCTAACTTCTCTTTTAACTCAATGACAGTGTGCAACAAATCTTGATTTTCAGAACGAAGATTTCCAGAAAAATTCATGACTTCTTTAGTGTGTGCAAGATAATGATCAAGTTCGTTTGATGCTTCATCACGAGTCTGTTTGAGTAAATCAAATATGACACCATATTCCTTTTTAACTTTTGCAAGTTCTTATTCATATTTTGAGATTTGACATTTCAAAGACGCGTTTTGATCATCCAGTTGCTCAATTTTAGGATCAAAAGATTTTGAACGCAACTGGGTGAGTTTGTTTTGCAGAGCAAGTTCACGATTTTGACAATCTTTTTGACACCATTGAATACGACGTTTTGCATTTGAAAGTTCGTTAATCAATCGTTCATTCTCAACTTTTAATGACTCGATCTGAAGCACATTATCAGTATTCTCAACAATTGCAACAGAATCAACAGTATCAGCAGAGATATAATGAAATGCATATGCAAAAGAATGTAATAACACAACATTATGGATATCAGCAGAGATAACATCTTCCAAGAGTCGATCAACATCTTTTTGTAACATTTTCTTTTTACGTTTTGTATTTGAAATTGATGTTTCTGTTTGTTCGAAAACTCTTTTCATAAGTCCAAGCTCCTTGTGAAAATCTCTTTCCCAATAAATAGCACAATTTTTCAAATTTCGGACATGAGGTAAAATTCTTTTCTGAAGAATATCTCTTTGTGCACGCGCAAGAGGCGATTCAAAATGTTCAACTTTTATTTCAGAATGATATTCAATTTCTCGTTCCAAATTTTTGATGTCCGAAATGAATGTTTCAAAATATTTTATAACTTTACATTTTTCGGCTAATGGTTTTATTTCATTGAGTGAAGGTAAAGGACCATTAATTTGTGCAGTATTGGAAAGGGGACCCTCAGAAGTAGGTGTGATAACCCAAGGTGTGTTAGAAAAATCCTTTTGTGCAACGAAAGTGACGTCTTTTGAATAGTTAAATGGTTTGTTATAAACGACATTTTCTAATTTTGATCGACTCTCGTCTTCTGCATCTAATTCCTCTTGACGATTATATTCAACAACACTCATGATTGAATCATCAACTATATGTTCTACACTGTAAACTTCAGGATTTGGTTTGAATGCTCTATTTGAAAACTTAGGTTTATAATCAGCAAGATTCGGTCCATATCCATTTGGATTTGGTTTAAAAGTAAACTTTTGAATCGTTGTGATTGGTTCACCATGTTTATAAACAACAATTCGAAACTCTTTGATTTTGTGTTGTAAGTCGACAATTTCTTCAAGATAGTCATCTATTCGTTTTGTGGAATGGTTTTTGTACTCAGAGAAATGTTTTTGACAAGTTAACAACTCATCCTTGGCTTTTTGATTTTCCAAAGTGAGAGCGTTAATTTATTTTGTATGATCATGTTTCAGTTGTTCAATTTGAGACAACAAAGTATTCTTGGATGCGACTAGATCACGTATCTGTCGTTCTTGTGATTTTTCATTTTGGGAAGATTTAGCAAAAACGAATTCAAAACCTTGTTCACGTTTTTCTTGAGTTTTAAAAACGTTGAGTTGCCTTTTTAAGCATTCATTATCCCTAGTCAACAGTTCATTGTTTTTCTTTTAATTGCTTGTAGATTTCTAGTCGAGATTCTTGGTCTTTAATTAAGTTCATGAGCTCAACTTCTAGATTAGACGAAGGTTCATCTTGTTCAATGTGAGTCTCAACATGATCATTAGTCAGATCCTCAAGTATAACCACAGAGTCAACTTGATTATCAATGGTAACCATAAGGTCATCTTGATCGTCAAATATAACTACGGGGTCTATTTGATTATCTTTGGATTGAGATGTAGACGACGCATGTTGAACACTCTGATCCTTGTCGGATGTAGATGTTGGCTGAGATATCAGATCATTAATGAGTAAAGTTTGATCCAGTACCTGAGACAAGCCATCAGTGTCATACACTGGGCCTGTGTCACTCATATGGAGAGCTTGCATGTGTGCCATCAACATCACTGCTGCATTAGCCTGCAAGTCCTCCATGTCATCATCAGAATCTGCATCTGCCATGAAGCTGTGTTCCTTGTTGGTAAGAGTTCCACCAGCTTCATCCTTGAGAGCCAAGAGTAAAGCCTCTTTGTGATAAGCGTTGTCTCTTGTCCTCGGCTTGGGGCATGCATTAGCCAGATGACCCTTCTCATTACAGTTATAACAACGAAGACCATTAACCCCATTCTAAGCAATACCCTGTTCAACCACTTGAGCCCTTTGTTGTTGTGGAGCACCCATGTTATTCCTTCCCATTGTATTAAACCCTTGACCACCGCCCATCTGACGAACATTACCACGATTCTGAACTTCAACACATCCATTGTTAACAACAGCCTGATTCCTTGTGTTAGATGAGGTACGAATGCGATTGTTGGATTTGTTAGAGTTTCGGCCGAAGGCTCTAGCAATCATGACAAACCCTTGTTGCAATGCATCGAAAGCTTCTGCATCTTCATTAGATTCACTGTAAAGTGCTTGATCATTGTTGTTGTTGTATGGAACCAATTAATTTTCTTGAGATTGTTGCTTTGATTGATCATATGGTGTGATTGTTGTAGTTGATTGAGCAGTGGGTTGTGGGGGATTCGTGAGTACATTTTGTGAGGTCGGGAATTGAGGATAACCAGCTTGAGCCCACAATGCTAATTGTTGATTGTCCGGAAGTGAAGGTGAAGCAGGTTGTCCACGGATAGCTCTTTCTCTATCAACTTCTTTTTGGTGGGGCTTCAAATAGTCGTACAACAATCCGTATGAAGCATGATGAAGATTCTTAACTTGCCGGATGAAAATGACATACTTTTCCCATTCAGGACCAAGACTACTCAGGAACTTAGTGTTGACTGCAATTCTTGGCATGATGATGTTGTGTTTATCCAAATCATTGATGATGTCTGAGAAGCGATGATGATATGACTCTAATGTCTCTTTGGGTTCGATCATGAAGTGTTCATAAGCCAAGTAGATTTTGGACTCCATGTCTTCTTGATTGAGTGCAGTGCCTTCCATGAGAAGATGAATATGTTCCCACATTCCTTTAGCAGTCTTTTGAGCATCAACACTTCGAAGGATTGGATTGGGTAATACCAAAAGAATGTATTGCATTGCTAGCTCATCAGCTTCGAAATGTAGAAGTTCATCAGCAGTGAGGTCAGAAAGAGTTGCAATGTTGGTGACATCATCTCTTGGTGGAGTAGCATTTAGATCTCCGGGTGTAATGACAGTAGGCATCTGAAATGGACCTTCCATGATTACCTTCTTTAAAAACTTTCCATGTGGCTTCTTTAGATCACAGAACCTAAAGAACCTTATCACCCATTGATCATAGTTTCCGGGAGTGAGCATTGGAGGTCTATCAAGTGATCCAGCTTCATGTATGGATTGTTGGCTACTTAGAGCTTAACACATCTTTCCAAACCAAGATGGTTCCTTCATAGTATTCCTTGATGGATGTTGATTGTAAAAGTTTCTGTAAGGTTGTACTTGAAGACTAGGTGGTGGTTGAACCATTTGAGGTGGAATTGCTCCTTGTTGTGGATAATGTTGTTGGTTAAATTGTTATTGATAAATTTGTTGTTGTTGATTGAATTGTTGATGTTGTGGACTGATTTGTTGTTGTTGTTGAGTATACGTGTAAGGAAAGTAGTTAGAGTATGGTGGTTGAGACATGTTGATAAACTTGTGTTATAAAATGGATCTTTTTAGTCGAATGAAATATTGTTGATGAAGTATCCTTAGGCGTAGAAACCAAGTTTAGGCAAAGTAATACTTAGGCGTAAAAACACCAAACTTACGCGTAAAAGCAATAGTTACGCGTAGGATTAGCTTACGTTTAAGAATTGAGAAACACTAAGATTAGGCGTAAACTAAAAGTTAGACATAGAAAACTTATGCGTAGGATTAGCTTATGCGTAAGACAAGGCTTAGGTGTAAGAAAAATTTTAGGCGTAAAGAGTTCTACGCATAAGTTTGAGCTTATGCGTAAAATTAGGGTTTTGCCCAAAAAAATCCTTTACACTATCACAGTGTAAACGAAATCTAAAGTCCAAGCAAGAAAACACTGAGTAAACCAAGAAAACTGAAAATCAAGCCACAGATTTCTTACGCGTAACTTTAGGGTTTGGTTACGCGTAGGATTTTCCAAAACTGAGATTTTAGCCCAAAGTGTTTTTAAACCAGATTTTTATGATGAAACAACTTCAATATCACTAAAATAACACAAAAGTGTGGAACTTGATGATCCAAAACTTATACACACTTTACGTGTAGAAATGAACACACGTTTGAAATCAAGCTTAAAAACAATGAAATACACGTAAAGTTTGAAACTTTTTGCTAAAAACTGAAATTTTAACACCTAAAAACCTTGAAAGTACAAGAATCTTGGATTGAAAAGTGTGAAAAATGAGTTTTTAAGCGTGACAAAGTTTGTAAACCGTAACTTACGCGTAAAACCAAAAACTTCAAAAACAAAAAAACTTTTTTTCACCCAAATATTTGGCGATTGATACCACTGTTAGGTCACCATGTTTATAACACAAGCCTCAATATGAAAGAAAGAAAGATAAGGTGATCGGATGAACAAAGACAAACACACACGTATGGTATATGAGAAGAGTTACGCGTAGAGTATGAATGTAAATGAACAACCAACCCTTAAGTGAGGGTTTACAAGGATTATTTATAGGGCAAGGAGCTAGGGCAACACTACTAGCATCCTTCCCTTCTTATGGACTTGGGCCAAGGCTTATGGGCCTTCTACATAAGCCTTAGCATAATAACTAACATAAAGGCCATAATTAAGCTAACTATTACATATTAATTACTAACACTTGAATTCTAGTTTAGGAGTGATTCCAACAAAAAGCATCATCATATCTTGTCTTTCTGATGATGTAATAGAGTCTGTCATAAGTTGTAGTACAGCTAAACAAACCTGGAATGACCTGGTCCACAACTATGAAGGTCCCTCAGATACCAAGGAAAACAGGATTATGGACCTGAAACTTGAGTACCATACCTTCAGGGCTAAAGACTCAGAAACCCTCTCTCAAACTTACACCCGCTATAAAAATTTGTTAAATGAATTGTCAAATGATAGTGTCAAGTTGTCCAAACATGAAATCAATGTTGGTTTTGTTAACAGTCTCCTTGAGAAGTGGTTGAATTTTTCTCAGGGACTTAGAAATGCAAATCATATTCAGAATCTTGAACTTCCTGAAATCTACGGGAAATTTGTCTATGAGGATAACCTCATCAATAGACGATACCCTGACTTGAAAAAGTCTCAGGAAGTCAAAAAGTCCCTGACAACCACTTCAACACCAAGTTCTACTGCATTTTATTCAAACATTGTGGTTCACGATTTTCAGGAAAATTTACACGATGAGGCTGATGAGAGAACAAGCGAGGAGTACCTGAATGACTTGAACATTGAGTTTCAGGAAAGGGCATTCCTTGCTAACCCTAAAAGGTTTATTAGAAGAAACAAAAGTTTTTCTAATGCTAAAGCTAATGAGGACACTAAGTGTTTTAAGTGTCATAAAAGGGGTCATTTTGCTAAAGACTGTTTTTCAAAAACTATTTCTGAGCCCTCTTATAAACCCTCAGGTTCAAACCAGTCCTTAGTTTTTAGCAAATTTCAACCAAAGCTTTTTTAATCTCATCAAAATTTTCAAAACAAGTCTGACCAAAACAAACATGTTGATTTTGAAGCTAAGTGTAGGAACACCAAGGCTAAACTAGCAATTCTTGAGGCCACTCCCTCAGAAACAACACAAAATGTAAAATCCGTGCATGGTAAAAACAAGGGCATGGTAGCTAAAGTCTTTGACTGGGATGAAGAGCCAGTCTACTCAGATAATGAAATGGTGCAAGTCAGTGCACTGATGGCTCTCTCAGAAGAGGACAAGCTAACTGATGGAAAGAATCACGCTAGGAATGGTGAATGGGTTAACATCATTATGAGAAAGGTAAACAATTTACTTTCCGTGGATGATGATTCAGATTGGCAGTCTTTCATGAATTATATTAATGTTGAGCTTAAGTTCGTAGGAGAGCAACGATTAAATCTGTTTTCCAAATACAACAAGTTAAGTTTTGAATTAAATAAGTGTATGGATGAATTGCTTATTTTAAAACAAGCCAAACTTGAGGCTGTTACACTACAAATTCAAAATACTAAGTTACTAAAATGTAATCAAGCTCTTCAAGAAGAACATAAGAAGGAAAAAAAAATCACTGAAAGCTGGACTGCTAAGAACCCTAGAGTCTTTTGACACGCGTACAACGCGCGTTTGGGGTCAAAGGAACTTCCTTTTCGTCGAGCAAGTTTTTCAACACCCTAGGCAGTGAACCTAATCGTTGTAGTGTAGTATTAGGGTAAGCCTCGGGAATTGATATCGTTCTCTAGGGGAATAGGAATGCTAGTGAGAAATTATTACGCTAAGGTTGGGGTTGAGGAACATTATTTTTTTTATATTTTTTTAGAAAATTGAAAGGTACGAATCTCGGGGTATTGGATTTGGGGGGTTGGTATTTCTACCGATTATTCTACTTATCTAATTTAACTAAGCTAAGGTGAGTGTAGTCTATGTCTATTGTTGTGTGCTCTTATGATGATTAAAAATGTGTTTACCTAGATGCTATTACTCCCTAGTTATCTCTTATTGATGGTTGAATTGTCACGTCCTTATTCTTAACGCGTTGTATCTTCTAAGGTCGTAGGGTATGCGTTTTTCCCTAACTCTTTGAGACTACCTTAAGATTATTGCCTACGAAAGCTCTAGGATTTATAAACTAACTCTAAGGTTATCTTTGGATGTTTAGACTACAATAACTCTAGGTGATTATAAACTAATGTTCACAAAGATTACTCAAGCATTAAAAACACAATGAATGACCTATCGCAATACTAGGTCAATCACAATTAAGATAAGAGACAACCAATCAATATTCAATACCTAGGTTTCATAGATCTAAGCAAACACACAAGTAAATTAGCCTGACATGGAAAACATGCAAGCATACACACAAACAATGGAAGACACAATTGAATTAATGAAGTAAATCACTTATCTTGTTGTAAAATAGGGTATGGAACCCTAAGATACTGTCCAAGACAGCCAAAGTTCGGTTTAGGTTTTACTCCACAAAACTACCTCCCTAAAATACTGAAAATCCGAATTCTATATATAGAGTTACAATATGCGACGGCGTCACTCTTTAATTGTGACGCCGTCGGGTCGCCGCCATTAGGTTTTCGTCTTGGCCACGTCAACGTTGTGATGGCGTCACCTTATGCTTGTGACGCCGTCGGCTTCATCTTCTAACGCCGTCGGGATCCAAATCTAGGTCGTCTGAGTTGTGACGCCCTACTCTTTTAAACCTGATGCCGTCAAGTGCAAAATAGCAATTTGCTTTCTGAGTCGTCTCAAGGTGTGATGCGACGGCGTCGCTATTAGGCTGTGACACCGTCAGCTTCAGTTCCAGCAGCTTGAGTGTCTTGATTCTTGACTTTGGCCATTTTCTTCATATATTCGCGCCTTTTCGTCCGGATAAGTGTCATTCCAACAATTTGCCTTCAAGAGACCTAAAAAGTGAAAAGGAATGAAATTAAGTAGTAACGGATACAAAAGTTACAAAAGTGATCGATTAAGGGCTTAAATGACCCCTCAAAAGTGTACCTTTTAAATACTTATCAAATATCCGTACACTTGGTATTTGCTTGTCCTCAAGCAAATTTGCTTTTAGCCAATTAATTTATAAGTTAGGGGTCATGAAGCATTAGTTTAGAACAATTAACAACACCTATAAGCCCCGCAAAAGTCATAACAAGCACGGAAATTACATACTAGCACCTCACAAGTGGTGTTTAGATACTCTCATCTCTCGGGTGTATATGAAATATATCAAGTTGGAAATGGAAGATAAACACTCATTAACCGGTCCTAGTACATAGATTACCATAGGCTTGAAACTAGATCAAACCTCCATCGCTTAGGTGTAAGCACCTAAGAAAAACTATCCAAGAGGTCTTTTAAAGGGTTGTAACGTTAGGCTTACGGTAGGGAAACAAAGGGTTTGGTGGGATAGGTGATTTAGTGGTGGCAAGTCAAAAATCTTTATGTTACAAGCATGAGAAGAATGGCGTTGGTAAGCCAAGACTCGACACTCTAAACTCTAGATAAATTGAAACAAACAAACATAAATTTAAAGATAGATGTAGGATGGTAGCCCGTATTTTTTTTCTTTTCATTTTGAACACTTTCATGTTTTCGATTTTTTTTTCATACACTTTTACTCTACCATCCTCTACGATAACATCAAAATAATAGGGATTTATAGGCACATCCCTACACTTGAGTATTTATTACTCTAACACTAATTTGACCCGAATTGAAAAGATCAAAACACTTGGAGTACATTATTACGCAAATAAAGGGAATTTTCATTTAACGTTCCTTCCCGTCAATTCATAAAATTTAACTTTTCCCATGAGCCCCAATCGTCCCAAAACTGTGTACAAAGTATATGACTCGACTTAGCAACTTATGCAAGAAACTAGATAATCGAACTAAGGGTTTAGTGTGATAACAATAATGCACTAAAAGTGAGTGCATACAAGGTAGGCTAAAGCGATTTGGGTGTACATTTGTGGGTGGATTGTAAACAATGCTCTTGATATTTCGGAAAACTGAAGCATCACGAGAACCGCAAAAGGGATAGGCTCTGAGGGGTTAACTAGGGGTATCATGTACTAAAGATGAGTACAACGCAAGGGTGTGGGGGAATTACTCAACCGATGTGGAAGAAGTAATTATAATACGGGTATCAAACAAGGGTTATCCAAATGCGTCTTATCATTTAGTTATTCCTAACTACACAAGTATAGTCTCACTAGCGATCTCGGGATACATCACAAAACAAGTTCTAGAATCTATTATACTACCGGTACACTCTCAAAGCATTAAAGTGGAATTCTTTAATTCCTACAAATCTAAGGGCGATCCTCACATTTTGGGTGGAATTTAAGTGGTAAAGGGTTTTGTGCTAGTCATATAACTTCCTATCCATGAGATGCTTTATTAAGACTAATGGCCCACTCCTACATGTCATAAAAAAATTTAAATTTCGTGCCAAAATTACCCTAACCGATATTTCTCATGGTTTATTACACAAATGATATTAGACAAGGCAAATAGTCAAGGATAAGCATAGTTTCAAAGTTCTCGTTTTATTTTCCCTCCCTACACTTAAACTGAACATTGTCCCAAATGTTCCCCGAAAGTATCAAAGTTATGATAATGGAAGGTAAGTAAAAATGAAAGAAACTAATACTCCCTTGATTAGCTCGGTAGGATCCGTGTGAAGTAGTGGTTAAATCCTTTTTCAAGAAGAATGTATGCGTGAAAAGCTCCATCCAATCTTATGTATCTTCTTCTTGATAAATAAAACCTGCACACTTGAAGAAAACAAACGAAACCTTTGCATAAAATTGGCGGTAACAATATATATATGACTCTACTAAACTAGGATATAATGCTTGTGGAATGGATGTCTACAGATTTCCTGGAAAATTCCAAAAATTTATAAGTAGCACAAAAAACGAGAAAAAGTTAGAAGCTATTTCTACTCCTCCTGACGCCGTCAGGTTGTGACCCTGACACCGTCAGGTTATCCTGACAGAAACTGGTCTGCAATTTTATGGAAAACAATTCTGGAAAATTTATATCTTTAGAATCTGGAAAAAATTCCTGCAAAACATCTTTATGACTCGATACAAGCATTTGACCCGAACAAACACACATGTATATCTTTTTAATAATCGTAATTCTCATGTTCACATTCTTTTTGAAAACGTGTGTAATGCTCCCTACACTTATCCCTTTTGTAAAATACCTTTATATGTAATTAAAACGAGGTTAAAGACAAAATAAAGCATTTTTACAAATTCAAACATGAGAATAAACAATCAATAAAAAATATACAACACACAAACAAGCAAACAATTAAGCATGGGTTGCCTCCCACGAAGCGCTTTTCTTTATTTATGAGTCTTGTAGCTAGACTCGAAGTCGTGCCCCTACGTACCTTTATAAGTAAGCTTATCCTCTAGAATGTCATAAGGATCAAACTTATCGTTTAAGTTCCTAGTGGTACGCTTAGTCCGGTATGCCTTTTCAAACTTCTCTCCATCGGGGTCATAGATCGTTATCCTAATGTGCCACTCTCCATTACAAGGCGGTCTATCCCAATTCCACTTATGCTTAGGCTTATCGCTCTCAACTTTCCAATTATTCATGACAAGGTTGACGGGCAAGCTTCCTAGGAACTCGGTCATCTTCCTAAACACTAAGGCGTCTTCGAACGGGTTCACTTCCATGTCCCTAGCCAATTCTTTTTCATGGAAAGTTGCTTTACTAGCAAAGGCTTCATCTAGATAGAAAGGTCGTTGGGGACCTATGAAGTCTTTATAAATCCAAGGTCCATATCTAGATGGCGTTCTATCCAACCTAATCTCATGGTGGATTTCTTCTTCCTTGTAGTAAATATGCTTTTTGACATCGTAAATTGACCTAGCACTCCCTTCTCCTACCACTATTTTAGACATCTTACAATCAATGATGGCACTAGCGGTAGCTAAGAATCCCCTTCCTACTAACAATGGGCATGTCGAGTCCTTATTCATGTCTAGCACATGGAAATCCACCAAAAGAGTCAATTCTCCTACGTGTACTACCATGTCTTTTATTATCCCTACCGGATATGCAATACTACCGCCCGCTAGACCTAAGATAGTTTCCGTTGGTTCTATCTTACCTAAGTTAAGGCTTCTATGAAGGGACAACGGAACAATATTGATGCATGATCCTAAGTTGGCTAGAGCATCGAGAGGTTTGGAGGTTCCAAGCCTACACTGAAGAGTGAATAGCCCAGGATCGTCTAAATTCTTAGGTAAATTATTTTGCACAAACGCGGACCCATGTTTTCCAAGTTTTAGTTCTCGCTCATATTTTTCTTTTAAAGCATTGTAATAAGGTGCATGAGCTAAGACTTCAAGAACCGGTTTTTCTTGATGGAGTTCCTTGTACTCCTCCTCTTGATTAGGTTTAGGTTCTTGGTTGACGGGTGATGATGTACCCTTTGAACAACTCAAAGGACACCCCTTCGAGATGTGTCGAAGCCCTTCTGTACAAAGGCCCAAGTTAGGTCTCCAGAATATTCGTAGGCGTCAAACCATTCGTACACACGAAGGTTACCTGCGGGGAATTCGCCATTCGAAGCCCTAATCCCTTCGGGGTATGGTTGACGAAGGAGCAACGGATATGAGAACCTCCTGACTTGGTCAAACCCACGATCTCCCTCTCTTTCCTGGCTTTCCCGCCAAGTTTGAGAACGTGGGTCACTAAGCCCTAGCGGTTACCCACAAGCATGGGACGCCTCCATGTTCTCCGACATTTACGCAGAGGTGCCCCTAACCCTATTTCTTCCACTATAAATAGGTTAGACGTGCAAAGGATTATGGTAAGCTCATTCAACACTCATCTCTTTACTTACACACACTTATACAACCATAACTCATACTTACTCTCACGCCGGAGGTGGTTCGCAGGGTCCAACCCCTGCGTAATCACTTAACGTAGTGTCTTCATATTTCTTATTCTCAAGTGAAAGACAATCTTGGCTGGAACATACACCCCTCATACCTTTGATCATCATCAAAGCTTGGTAGTGCAATTTATTGTACAATCAGTGGCTCCATCCATGGGACACGCTACTATTAGTCCCGTAATCACCCAGTCTTAAAACCTTAACCGATTACGCTACTTTTCTGGCATGGAACCAGGAAGGGAAGATACACCTCCACCAGGTTTCTCTACCCTGGTACCTCTCAACACAACTAACACCGATAATCTCGCCCCCATAACAGCCTCCACCTTCACTACACGATCTCGTTTGGAAACCACTCCCGTACATCACGCCTTAACTTCTGCTAACCCTATCCCAGAAATTAGCCCTGCCTTCGTTGAGGCAAACTTCGAAGCCTTAGAGTCCTTACTAAGGGCTCATAAGAGGCAAGTTCGCAACACTGAGATGCGGAGGGAACTGGAATATTCCAGTGAGGAATATGAAGAAGAGAACGAGGTAGATGAAAGGCCTCGACCCATTAACAGGGAGCGTTCGGCCCTACGAAATGGTTCTCCTTCCATAAGGAGGCCTAATGGAAGGACTATGGGTTTTGAAGAAGGTCCCGGAGGAGATCTGGGAAGAAGGGAAAGAGTGCAAGGTGAAAGAAGGAGCGAGAACTCCAATGGAGGAAGCAACCCAGTAGGAAACGGAGGGGTAAACCTACCACCTCTCCTAGTTGCCCACTTAGGAAGAGTAGGGATGGGGGCTCCGATACCTCCATCATACATCTCGAGTGTCGGAGGACCTCCTCCATACTCAGGGATGAACCAGCTACCCCCTCAGGGAATGAATCCCTACCTACCTGCTCAAACCTATAACACCTACCCTCCGAATGGGTCCCTCCATAACCAGAGTTACCAGAAAATGACCTACGGACACGTTCCTACAGAGCCGATGGGTGGAAACCCTTCATATCAACCTTCTACAGCCTACGCTGCATTTACACAACCATTTCCTAACCCGTATAACCCTACACCTGTTTATCCACCTCTATATAACCCTTACTATGCCAAAGCCTCTGGAGCTTGCACACCTTTTGTAAAGTGGATCAAAGACTACCCTCTGCCTGACGGTGTAAAGATGCCCACTCACATAGGCACCTACAATGGGAAAGGCGATCCTGATAACTTCTTACATTTGTTCGAAGGCGCTATCAAGATGCAGAAGTGGGACATGCCCGTAGCATGCCACATGTTCACATACACGCTCCAAGACTCTGCAAGAATATGGTGAAATGGGAAAAAGTTGGGGAGCATTGTAAGTCTAGATGATCTTATGGCTAAGTTTCGATCACACTTTAGCCAACAGAAGAAGTACACCAAGACCCATCTAGCCGTGCATACCATCAAGCAAAGGGACAGCGAAAGCACAAGGGCCTTTGTCACAAGGTACACCGATGAAACTTTGCAAATTCTGAGGTTGCACGAGGAACAAAGGATTTCTGGTTTCGTACACGGCCTACGGACTCGAAGCTTGGTGGAATTCCTGTCCACCGACCTTCCTACCACTTACAAGGCACTGATGGAGAAGACTTACACTTGGATTGAGTCTAAAGAAGTAGCAGCCAACGGAGCTCCGATAGAGCAAAGAGAAGCCTCTGACAAGTTCTCCAGAGGGTCCTCCTGGGAAGGATCCAAGAATAGGAAGAACAACAGAGACCACTTCACTCCCTACAACAAAGGCTCGAATCATGGACTCTTGGCAAACTTGGTCAAATCTCCCAGGGAGATTCTGGCTACCGAGAAAGCCGCGAAGTCCTTCGACCCACCACCTCGGATGTCAGCACAAAGCAAAGCCAGGGACATGTCGAAGTATTGCCACTTTCACGAAGACCATGGGCACGACCCAAACAGCTGCAGAGAGCTAAAGAAGCAGATTGAAGAGGCAGTACGGTCTGGACAATTAGCACACCTGATTAAAGGCATCAAGAAGGGAAAAGACAAGTTTTCCGACACCCAACTGGGTGAGTGGAAAGGAAACAAAAAGGAGGCTACCCCTACAGAAGCTCCGATACTCATGGTACACATGCATGATCCAACCTTGAAATGGAAAGAAGCAGATGGGGAGCTGGGAAGCATAGGAGAGATAACATTCCTGTCCATCCTGGGGCAGATACCTTCGACTGACCCCATGGTCATCAAGGTACGAGTCTCAAACAGGGAAGTAAACCAAGCGTACATGGATTGTGGAAGCTCATGCGAGATTATCTTTGAGCATTGCTTCCTGAAGCTCAAGTCATCTATACGCTCACGAAGGGTAGACTCAAAAACACCTCTGGTAGGGTTCTCTGGCGAACACTTATGGCCCCTTGGAGAGGTACCGTTGGAAATCACTATAGGCGAAGGCCCCTTATCCCACACGAAAATGCTCACCTTCGTTATAGTCAGGTCAGATTCTCCTTATAATTTGCTAATAGGGAGAACAACTATGCAAAAGATGGGCATTGTTGTTTCTACCATACATGCTGCCATTAAGTTCAAAACCCCCTTCTGAGTAGGAACTGTTCATTCTAATTATGGGGCAGATAAAGGGGTATATGGTGTCAAGAGGGTCACGGAAGAATCGGAGGATCCTCTTATAGCAATTCTAAGCTGTACAGATGCAGAAGATCGGGTCGTAGTTAACCCTAGCTACCCCGAACAGAAGGTGGTGATAGAAAAGTAACTCCCCGGCAAATTTCAAGGCGAAGCTCACAGAACTGTTACGGACTAACCTTGATATTTTTGCTTGGAAATATTCTGACATGACAGGAGTCCCAAGAACATTGCTGATAGACGGACATCCCTTCGGCACGGAGCATAAACTCAATGAATACAAACATATTGAGCCCATGAAACAGAAAAGAAGGAGCCTAGCCCTCGAAAGAAATGCTGCAGCCTGCAAAGAAGTTGATGAACTGACACAAGCGGGCATTCTAAGAGAAGTAAAATACCAAACCTGGGTGGCCAACCCAGTAATGGTAAAAAAAGAGACGGAGGGTGACGCATGTGCATTGACTTTACTGACATCAACAAAGCATGCCCGAAGGATTGCTACCCCCTACCAGAAATCGACTGGAAGGTAGAGTCCTTGGCAGGCTTCCGACTAAAGTGCTTACTAGATGTCTATAAAGGGTATCATCAGATCCAGATGGCAAAGGAGGTTAAGGAAAAGACAGCCTTCTACACAAGCAATGGTGTCTACTGTTACAGAAAGATTCCCTTCGGGTTGAAGAACGCATGGGCAACATACCAACGACTCATAGATAAAGCCTTCAACAAACAGATAAGCAGAAATCTCGAAGCATACGTTGACGACATGGTTATTAAAATCAAGACGGAGGAAGACCTACTCCTTGATGTGCAAGAAACCTTTGACCAGCTTTGGGCGATCAACATGAAGCTGAACCCTAAAAAATGCTCTTTCGGTGTCGAAGAGGGGCAATTTCTAGGGCATCTGATCACTAAGCAAGGGATAAAGGCTAACCCTTCCAAGGTCAAGGCAATTACGGATCTCCAAGCTCCTAAGTATTTAAAAGATGTGCAAAGCTTGAATGGGAAGCTAGCCGCGCTAAGTCGATTCTTATCGAAGGGGGCTGATAGATCCCTGCTGTTCTTCAAAACACTTAAAGGATGCGTCGACAAGAAGACTTTTCAATGGAGTCAGGATGCAGAAGCTGCTTTTTAGAAGATGAAGGAGTTCATTTAAATCCTTCCAACACTTACAGCCCCAATCAAAGGCGAGGTGTTGTTCATGTACTTAGCATCCTCAATGGAGAGCATTAGCGTAGTCCTCATGGCAGAACGGGACAAGCGGCAAATCCCTATTTACTTTGTCAGTAGGGTCTTACAAGAAGCAGAGGTCAACTACCCAACATTGGAGAAACTAATATTGGCTCTAATCTACGCAGCAAGAAGGCTCCGACGATATTTCCAAGCCCATCCAATCACAGTTTTAACCGACAAGCCACTCAAACAGATATTGTCGAAGCCTGAAAAGTCTGGAAGGGTGGCCAAATGGGCTATCAAACTTGGGGAGCATGAGATAGAGTTCAAGGGTCGAAACTCTATTAAAGGGCAAATTCTCGCAGACTTCTTGGCAGAAACACCTTCCGAACCGGGTACAGAAAAGGAAGGGCCTAAAGCCAAACTCACCGAAGTGCAGGATGACTGGAAACTTTATACAGATGGAGCATGAAGCTCTGAAGGTTCTGGAGAAGGTCTAATGTTGGTCAGCCCTGAAGGGAAGGAGCATACAAATGCTCTTCGGTTTGAGTTTGAAGCCACAAACAACGAAGCGGAGTACGAAGCCCTATTAGCAGGCCTTTGATTAGCCAAAGATATGGAAGTCAAAGCTCTTGCCGTTTTCATAGATTCTCAATTGGTAGCGAACCAAGTGACAGGCTCCTATGAAGCAAGACAACCCGTCATCAAACAGTACTTGGAAAAAACAAAGGAGATGCTGGATAGCTTCGATTCCTACACCATCCAACATGTCCGTAGGAATCAGAACAAGAAGGCAGATGCACTGAGAAAGCTAGCCTCTATGGCCTTCGCTCATCTCACTAAAGAAGTACTAGTCAAAGTCCTACCTGAAAGGTCCATTATTCGCAAGGAGGTCACGGACGTAGTTCATGAAGAAGGAGAGACATGGATGACTCCTATCAGGGAGTACTTGATAAGTGGTCTTCTCCCCGAAGATCCCAAACTAGCAAGGAAAATACGGGTTAAGTCCCCACAATACCGGCTAATGGGGGAAACCCTATATAGAAGGTTATTTCTATCACCTTGGTTAAGATGTATGGGACCCAAGCAGGCTACGAGCATTATCGCTGAAGTCCACGAAGGATCTTGCGGTCTCTATGCAGGGCCCCATTCAGTTGTCTCGAAGATAATGAAGTTAGGCTATTACTGGCCTTCGATGCACAGGGATGCGGCAGAAATCATTCTCAAATGTGAAGCTTGTCAGATATACTCAAACTTTCCCAAACTGCCAAAGCAGGACATGAAAAGTGTGACATCTGCATGGCCCTTCTCTCAATGGGGAATTGATATTGTAGGACCCATGCCTGTGGCTCCTGGTGGGGTCAAATTCTTACTGGTGGCAATCGATTACTTTATAAAGTGGGTGGAAGCTAAACCTTTAGCCTCCGTTACAGGGAGACAGATCGAGAAATTTGTGTGGGAGCACATTGTGTGCAGATTCGGAGTGCCCCACATCATCATATCCGACAATGGTAAGCAGTTTGCTGAAAGAGTCTTCTATGACTTCTGCCAAGGGCTCAACATAAAGCAGTCTTGGACATCCGTCTACCATCCACAAGGCAACGGACAAGTGGAGGTTACTAATAGAGACATTGTCAAAGGGATTGAGAAAAGGCTGGGACGAACTCATCACGGGTGGGTGGACGAACTTCCTCAAGTATTGTGGGCTCATAGGACGCAACCCAAGTCAAGCAATGGTGAAACCCCCTTTAGCCTAACATAAGCGGTTATCCCTTCAGAACTAAGTGTACACACGGAGCGTGTGGCAACGTATGATTCTTCCCAAAATGATGAAAAGATAAGGGAGAACCTTGATCTACTAGAAGAAAGGAGAGAGATAGCCTACATCCGAGAAGCCATGCATAAGCATAAGATCGAAGGTTACTACAACAAAAGGGTCAGGCCTTCCACCTTCAAACCTGGGGAATACGTGCTATACCTCAACAGTGCAAGCAAAGCAGAATACCAGGGGAAGCTAGGACCTACGTGATAGCTGAGGCCTACGGCAACGGAGCCTACAAGCTGGCCACTCTTCTCGGAGAACCCATCGACAAGACTTGGAATGGTACGAACCTCCGAAAGTTCTATGTTTAAGAAGTATTTTTACTTTTTCATTCTTGTAATTAGAAGCTTCTCATGGGAAAGCAAATATTATTGGTAGTTGCCTTAGTTTTCATTTCAAGAATGATGTAATCCTCTCTACCAATTCAATGATGAATAATACATTTCCCACAAATCTCTTGCTTCGTTTCTTAAACACAAAGATTTGTTCAGCCAAGTCGTTTATGAGTTTCAGTGTCGAATAAAAAGGCATATGGCGTAATAAACACCTCATTACTTAAGCCTATTAAAACATTCACATTAACTCTCCTAGTAGTTTATGGAACTTGTGAAAGTAAAGCCATATTACTTATAGGATTTGAGATAGAGTGGGTCGCGACCCTCTGTCAATGATCAAAATTGGTCATTATATTCTTGGTGGTGAAATTTACACACAATGAGGTTGTTTAACCTCAGGTTGTAAAAGTTAAGCGTTGGAAAAATGGCGTAATAGAAGTTCACAAGACAAAAATAACTAAGTGTGTAGGGATATTTCCCTACACCATGGCATTCAAAATAAGGGCTAATGCCCTTGTACCTGCATACGAGGCTGAAGCCCCTTTTAAGTTGTCTTTGGCCTAGGCCATACATCACATATGTTAAATTGTTTAAGGAACCAGACACACATCATAAAGTAACATCAAATTGTCTTAAAAAGGGTACATGCTACCCTTGGAACCAAATTATTGCCAACATGGCAGCCTTCACTCTGGATTTTGAGGAGATGGAGTTGGAGATGGTTGAACCGAGGCAGGCTTGGTGGAAACCGTCTTCTTGGTAGGGGTCGCAGGCTTGATCTTGCGTGGCTTCTTTAAGAGGAGGTCTTCCAGAGGTGCCGTGGGGTCTTTGGTAGCTTCATCCAGGAAGGGGTACTCTGCGGTTCCAAACGCATTTCCCGCATCTTCGTATTCTGCCTTCGACGAGGGACGGTAGCACTCAATTTTGGAGAGGTCTACGGGCTTACCTATTTTAGCAGCCTCCTCCAAAGCCAAGCACCGTCCATGGAAGATAGCTGCTTTGATGACTTTCCACATTGCAGCCCCCAACTCGCCACTATGATAGAGTTCCATGGCTATATACGGTACCACTTTAGACACGACCTCAGCATGGTCCTTTTGCAGCATTTTATACCTCATCTGCAAGCTATCAACCTCCTCCCTCAATTTCACTTCCACCTCTCCAAGCCTAGCCCTCTCACTTTCCAAACCGGCACACTTTGCCTTCAGCACAAAATTTTGGCCAGTGAGGCTTACAACCTTAGCCTCCTCCAACTTGAGCTTGCCACATTCAGCTGTCAACTCGATTATCTTCTCACGAAGGTCTTGGACTAGTGGATTCTTCTCGACATCCCTCTCAATCTCATCACATTTAGCCTCTAGCTTGGTATACTCCTGATCTCTGTGCTTCTCCCTCTCCAGCATGACATCCATCTCTTGCCTTGCCTTGGTAACAGCCCGAAGTAACTCCCTGGTTCGACCATTCAAATGATTGTCCAACACTGCCTAACTTGCAACACTCATGTCGTGTAGATCGCAAACCCCTTCGATGGACATATTGTCCAGCATTCCTTTCCACTGAGGGGTGACATGATCCACAATTCAGTGGCAGGCCAAGGCGTTGGGAAGCTCCTTCGTATCTTGAAGGCCTGCGACCAATACAATGCATAAGGACAGAGTTAGTTACTACAATTATCACTTCATATATTTTAAAAGGGGAAATTGCTTACCATGCATCTCCACAGTCTCATCCGGCAACTCAAAGGCAGATTTAGCAAACTTCTTGCCTTCCAACATTCTTTTGTCGCACTGCCCTGGATCCGAAGGCTAGGAGGGGAGTTTTCCTCTTGTTTGTAGACTTGACGACTTTACCAGCTGTTCCATTCCTACTCTTCAACCTGTCAGCTATACCAGTGGAGCCTGTAATTGGGACATCCTCCTCTGCAGGATCGTCCGAATCTGCCACGTTCTCAACCAATTGGGAGGGGCCCTCCAACAATGCTTGTGGGGGTGATGAGGCAACAGGCTCTGTTTTGGGAGTGTCTACATCGTTTTTATTGACAGATGTGGAAGGTGAACCAACACCGTAGGACTCTTCAGCTTTTTCAGCAGGCATGAAGCTCAAGTCTTCATCAAGGTCTTGATACATGAAGTTCCTAAACGACATTTTTGCAAAAAAGAAACAGGAAAAGATAAATATCAGTGCTACATTGGTCCTACTTACATAAAAGTAGAAAAGCATACTTTGTCCATGATAAATGATAATAGGCTTGTTGGGAGACCCCTCCCAGCTGTGTGTAATCCCATCCATATACAAGATTGGCTCAGGGAACACTTGAACATCTGCTGGATACCTAGCCAAGTGCTGATAACATGGATTCCTTCGCACCTCATACGGCAAGGGGTCATTGAATCATTTTGCATCAAACATGTACTCCTTATTCAACAATGCTGAATAGTTTGGTGGGATAATAGTGTTTTGCACATAGAAAAAACTGCCCTTCCAATCTTTTATGTTGGTATACACCCTCGCAAACAGATTTGGCACATCTCTTTCAGGTCTTTTAGCCAAAGTTAACCAGTTACCCCCAGGATACAGATTCAAGAATCCCCTTAACACCTTAAGTGTTGGTTCATAGCCATATGCCTTACACATAACTATGAATGTGGTCAGTTTGGCTAAACCAAACGGGTTGAATCTAGAGATGTGCACTTCGTAATATTGCATTAGCTCTAAAATAAGCGGGTGAATTGGAATCCTAAGGTTTGAATGGCTAAAAGAGTGAGTGTATAGCCCTACGAAGCCTTTTGGGGCATCGAAAATACCATGGTTAGACTTGGGTAACATAATCTTAAATTCTTGTGGGATTGGGTAATCAGCCAAATGATCGTGTAATTCTTTCGCAGTCAAGGTACATTTTTGTTGCTTAATAATGAACTTCGAATCCATGCCTATTTTAAACTACAAGATAGTAGGAAGGAGTATTTACCTTTTGTTTCGGAGCTGGTGTGCAACCAAAGATTATTGCGTGAAAAAGAAGACGGAGAGAGTAAAATGTTTTAGGGTTCCAACTATTTCCCCTTAAATACTCTTTTTCCACCGTTTTTAACCGCACACGTGTCCCTAAGGTTAACTCTTATCCGGATTTCAAACGCTTTTTAAATTTCAAAAAAGTCATTTTGGTCACCGGGTAAATTAGGATTTGTGATTACTGTAGTGGGCAGCTAAAGAGTTTAGGTGGCATTAAATGCGCAAGTTAGGCGCATACTTATCTCGTACACAATACACTTCGCAGCGAGAGGATAATTTTATTCGTAGGATGAAGTCGAAAGCAATGCATCTTCGCTCATATGCATCACTTTCGACTGGGGGGCTTGATGATGTACCCTCCGAACAGCTCGAAGGACACCCCTTCGAGACGTGTCAAAACCCAAGTTAGGTCTCCAGAATATTCGTAGGCATCAAACCATTCGTACACACGAAGGTTACCTACGGGGAATTCGCCATTCGAAGCCCTAAGCCCTTCGGGGTATGGTTGACGAAGGAGCAACGGATATGAGAACCTCCTGACTTGGTCAAACCCACGATCTCCCTCTCTTTCCTGGCTTTCCTGCCAAGTTTGAGAACGTGGGTCACTAAGCCCTAGCGGTTACCCACAAGCATGGGACGCCCCCATGTTCTCCGACATTTACGCAGAGGTGCCCCTAACCCTATTTCTTCCACTATAAATAGGTTGGACGGGAAAAGGATTATGGTAAGCTCATTCAACACTCATCTCTTTACTTACACACACTTATACAACCATAACTCATACTTACTCTCACGCCGGAGGTGGTTCGCAGGGTCCAACCCATGCGTAATCACTTAACGTAGTGTCTTCGTATTTCTTATTCTCAGGTGAAAGACAATCTTGGCTGGAACATACACCCCTCATACCTTTGATCATCATCAAAGCCTGGTAGTGCAATTTATTGTACAATCAACGAGTTTCTCAAGAGTAGGTTGTACCAATGGTGCGGGGCCTTTGTACCTCATTTGGGATCGCTTGGAACCCTTGTTGATAGCATTTTCCGAGTGGACCGTTGGGTGTCAGGGGCATGGATGTGCACTCTCCCAAGGTGAACAAGAACATGAAGTCGATGAATTCGAATTCACTTTTGGGTTCTTTATAGTATCACTTGGGAGTGCTCCAATTTCCCGGTCATTGAAGGCTTTTAAGAGGGCGTCAAGCTTGTTTGTCATCTCGCCTTGTCGTTGCTTGAAATTGGCTTCAATCTTAGTCAATCGAGTTTCTTGAAATGACATGAATCTAGACGTAATTGCCTCAAAACTAGTGGGGTTCCCGGTGTTTGGAGGGTTGAACCTATTAGGTGGACTAGATGAGCTTTGAGGTGGGTTTGAATTTTGATTCCACTTAAGGTTAGGGTGATTCCTCCATGAGGGGTTATATGAGTTTCCTAAGTTGTTTTGTTCGGGCTTGAAAGTGTACCACTTCTCTCCCGCTCCGTCGGTACGCATTGAGGCGTAGTTCGCAAAATCTTGTTCGGGGAGTCTTGTGCAATCACGAGTCTTGTGGGGACCACTACACAACTCACAAGGTAGAGTGATTTTGTTTACTTGATGTGAGGACTTAGGATTTTTGTAGGAGCTCATTAGGAATTTGACTTGATCTTTAAGCTCGAGCATCCTACGGTCGGAAGATTGTGAGTCAATGGGAGGCAAGGAGATTGCCTTTACGGTTTTGGGCAACTCACGGGGGTCATTCCAACTTTCGTTGTCATAGAGAGCAAGGTCCTCTGTTATACCCCACGATTCTTCCGCTGTGAGATCACTAAGTTTACCACCGGCCGCTTGGTCAACGGATGGCTTAGTTGGGAAATTGACATGATCATAAAAGAGTTGTACTTGAAGCCAAAGATCAATGTCGTGATGAGGGACTCTATGGAGTAAGTCCTTGAATTGAGTCCATGCTTCGTAGAGAAATTCACCTTGACGTTGTTGGAACATCAAGATTTCATTCCTAAGCTTAGTAGTTCTCCCCGGTGGGAAAAATTGGGCAAGGAAACGAGAGGTGAGATCATCCCAACTTGAGATAGAGCCGGCGAGAAGTCGCTCAAGCCAATTACTAGCTTGGTCCCGTAGAGAGAATTGGAAGAGACACAAGCGCGTCATCTCCCGAGTAGTAGCATCGAGGTCGATGAAATCGACGATTTTAAGGAAATCCTTAAGATGCTGTTTAGGTTCTTCGGAATGAAGTCCATGGAACGCACATCCGTTTTGCACCAACCGGATGGTGTCGGATCGCAGGGCCGTAGTTTGGGCTTGGTCGGGAAGCTTAATGGTGTTTCTATAGCCTAGGTGGCTTAGTCTTGAGTATTCACCCAGAGTACGGCCTCTTGGCAGGTCATTTGGTGGCGGGTTGATGAGTGGTGGTTGGTTATCATCTTCCATGATGAAAAGTGATGGGGTTACTAACAAAGGCCACAAAGAAGGGGGATAGACTACGAGGAAGCTAAAAATGAGAAAAAAGCTTACTTGATAGGAATCAAGCAAGGGAACCTAAACAAAGTGGAAATCTAACTAGCTATTCTATTCCCCGGCAGCGGCGCCAAAAACTTGATACGCGTACAACGCGCATTCGGGGTCAAAGGAACTTCCTTTTCGTCGAGCAAGTTTTTCAACACCCTAGGCAGTGAACCTAATCGTTGTAGTGTAGTATTAGGGTAAGCCCCGGGAATTGATATCGTTCTCTAGGGGAATAGGAATGCTAGTGAGAAATTACTACGCTAAGGTTGGGGTTGAGGAACATTATTTTTTTTATCTTTTTTTTTATTTTTTTTAGAAAATTGAAAGGTACGAATCTCGGGGTATTGGATTTGGGGGGTTGGTATTTCTACCGATTACTCTACTTATCTAATTTAACTAAGCTAAGGTGAGTGTAGTCAGTCTATGTCTATCGTTGTGTGCTCTTATGATGATTAAAAATGTGTTTACCTAGATGCTATTACTCCCTAGTTATCTCCTATTGATGGTTCAATTGTCGCGTCCTTATTCTTAACGCCTTGTGTCTTCTAAGGTCGTAGGGTATGCATTTTTCCCTAACTCTTTGAGACTACCTTAAGGTTATTGCCTACGAAATCTCTAGGATTCATAAACTAACTCTAAGGTTATCTTTGGATGTTTAGACTACAATAACTCTAGGTGATTATAAATTAATGTTCACAAAGATTACTCAAGCATTAAAAACACAACGAATGACCTATCGCAATACTAGGTCAATCACAATTAAGATAAGAGACAACCAATCAATATTCAATACTTAGGTTTCATAGATCTAAGCAAACACACAAGTAAATTAGCCGGACATGAAAACATGTAAGCATACACACAAACAATTGAAGACATATATGAATTAATGAAGTAAATCACTAATCTTGGTGTAAAATAGGGTATGGAACCCTAAGATACTGCCGAAGACAGCCAAAATTCGGTTTAGGTTTTACTCCACAAAACTACCTCCCTAAAATACTGAAAATCCGAATTCTATATATAGAGTTACAATATGCGACGGTGTCACTCTTTAATTGTGACGTCGTCGGGTCGCCGCCATTAGGTTTTCGTCTTGGCCACGTCAACGTTGTGACTGTGTCACCTTATGCTTGTGACGCCGTCGGCTTCATCTTCTGACGCCGTCGGGATCCAAATCTAGGCCGTCTGAGTTGTGACACCCTACTCTTTTAAACTTGATGCCGTCAACTGCAAAATAGCAATTTGCTCTCTGAGTCGTCTCAAGGTGTGTTGCGACAGCGTCGCTATTAGGCTGTGACGCCGTCAGCTTCAGTTCCAGCAGCTTGAGTGTCTTGATTCTTGACTTTGGCCATTTTCTTCATATATCCGCGCCTTTTCGTCCGGATAAGTGTCATTCCAGCAATTTGCCTTCAACAGACCTAAAAAGTGAAAAGGTACGAAATTAAGTAGTAACGGATACAAAAGTGATCGATTAAGGGCTTAAATGACCCCTCAAAAGTGTACCTTTTAAATCTTTATCATCTTTGATACTATTCAAGCCCCCAGTAGCAAAAAGAGAATACTAGGTGAGGAACAACTCACTGATACTCTCAGTGAAGATCAAAGTCCCAAACCTTTTGTGACTGCTGGTATGCTCTCTAAAAAGGAGTTGTTGCCAAAATCCAGTGATTGGGTTGAAAGAGTAAACCCTGAGAGTAAGCTTCCAAACTTCGATTCTAGAAGGATACTTGAGCCTAAAAGTCAGGCACTCAAAAGAATACTTGGACTCCCTGGTGTACCCAGTAGTACTGACTCTGAGTCTGAAGCTGAATCTTAGGCACCGCTTCCACCTCTGAAATCTCTTCGGGGAGCTGCACCTAGCTCTGAGCTTACTCCTTTACAATTCAACCCTCACTCTCTAAAAGAAATGTCAGGCCTTGGTAGAACAATTTTGAAAAGACCAGCAAAACCAAGCAAAGAAGATTCAGTTCCCACTAAGACTTCCACATCTTCAGTTCCTACTGAAGAAGACCAAATCAAGCAGTTGACTGAACTTGTGAGGAAGTTAAGTGAAAAGATGAACTCAGCTGAGAAGGTTCCAGATTCAAAAATCAGTGAACCTAAGTCAATCTCAAGTTCCTCCAAGTCAAAAATCAACTCAAAGCCCAAACAGAAGTGTGATATGTGCCATTATACAAGCCATACCACTAATAATTGCTACAGAATCCTTTTTTGCATGATATGCGAAAAGGAAGATCACAAAACTTCTGATCACTTATAGTATGTAAGATCATTCAGTAAGCAAGTCATACCAATCTTGGTCATCAGTATGCTTCATCATCAAAGTAGGCTCAAAGGCCTAAAGCAAAACCTTTTCCTCCTTGCCCACACTGTGGCTTTAATGATCATCATCCTGATGACTATCTCATGAACTATTGCTGTGAAATATGTGGAAATCGCTCATGAGACATCTCAGCATGATAGGGTTATACAAGCAAGGAGAAGTTCAAAACAACCCCGCATCACTGAGTCTTCCTCAGTAAGCAAATGCAAAACCAGTGATAGCACACTTTACTCAACCACTGACCATGAGTCCATTGCTAAGTTTAAGCAGACCATCAGACCCAAGCCCACTAGTAAGTGGGTTAGCAAGAGAAACTAATTCAGTTTACTATTTGTGCAGAGACATGCCAGGGAGCCTATTTGGCATCTAGATAGTGGATGTTCAAGGAGTATGACTGGTGTGAAGGAGTATATGCACACGTATGTAAAAGAACCAGGACCCAAGGTAGTATTTGGTGATAACTCATCATGTCCCACTGAAGGTTATGGTCCAGTAAACTGTAAAGGAATAGTTTTCTCTAGAATAGCATATGTCAATGGTCTAAAGTACAATCTCATCAGTGTTAGTCAGTTGTGTGATGCAAAATACATAGTGCAGTTTAATGATAAACAAGGTACTATTTTCAATGCCAACAAAGAAGTTGTTCTTATAGCTCCTAGGAGAGATGATGTATATGTAATTAACATGTCAACTCTCTCTCAGAATGGAACTTGTCTCTTTGTCAAAGCCACTGAAACTGTCAACTGGCTGTGGCACAAGAGACTCTCTTACTTGAACTTCAAAAATATAAAAAAAAAACTTGGCAAAACAAAACAAAGTCCTTGGTTTACCATCACTGTTTTTTGCAAAAGATAAACCATGCTCAGCCTGTGAAAAAGGCAAACATCATAGAGCATCATTCAAAACAAAACTAAATTTCTCCATCAAAAGCTGCCTTCACCTCTTGCATATGGATCTTTTTAATCCAGCATGAGAAGTATACTCTTGTCATTGTTGATGAGTTCTCAAGATACACTTAGGTATACTTTCTTTCCAAAAAGAGTCAGACAGCTGAAACAATAATGTCATTCATCAGGAACATTGAAAACCAAAATGACATTACTGTTAAACAAATCAGAACTAACAATGGTACTGAGTTTAGAAATCAGGAGCTTGAGAGTTTCTGTGATGAAAAGGGAATTTCCCAAAAAATTTCATCTCCTTACACCCCTGAACAAAATGGGGTAGCTGAAAGTAAAACAGAACTCTCATTGAGGCTGCTAGAACCATGTTAAACGGCTCAGAACTCTCAAAACACTTTTGGACTGAAGATGTTGAAACAGCCTGTTATACTCAAAACAGGTCAATCATTGTCAAAAGGCACAACAAAACCCCCTATGAGATCTTCAAAGCTCAACTTCAGGAAAAGGGTTTCACAATCGTTGCAATAAAGAATGAGCTCAGAAAAGCAACAGGAAATAGTGTGAACACTAATTTTGCAAAACTATCAATCTTGGGGAAACCAGTTGTACAACCACTTAGAAACCAATCAGTTGTTAGACAACCGAATGCGTTTAGATGTGAATTGACCAAAATTTTCAAAAACGCGGTTTGCCTCCTAAGTTGATGCGAAACAAGTTTTGACAAAACCAGTCACTTCACCTTATTTTCTTAACAAAAATGCTACTGGTTCTACTAAACCTCAACAAATAGCTACACCTACACCTAGCACTTCTAGGACTAGTTCAAAAACAGTGTCTAAACCAAGCATTAAGATCCTGAATTCATATGACATAAATGACTCTTACAAGAACTGTAATCTAGAAATGGCTAGGAAAAGGGCACTACTTCAAAAGGATGGAATCTTAGGTGCACGACCTCGTATGATGCCTTCTAGTGTATTTCAGAACACGGCTAGTAGCAACAAACAAAAACCTAGGAGTACTCAGCAAACAAATAGGAATGGTCTAGTTTCCAAGAGTAGTTGCATTTCGATTAAAGCAATTCCTGTAGCAGATCACTATAAGAACTCTAGATCTTTTTCTGAATCCAAACAATCTGTTTGCTCAAATTGTCTTTAATGAAAATCATGATAATTGTTTAGCAAAATCCCTGAAGAAAGTAAATGCTCGTGCTAAGGTTCAATCTATTAAGACTAGAAACAACAACAATCTCGTAGAACCAAAGAGCTATACTAAGGAACCTGGTAGGCAGACTGCTATAGGACAAAGGTTTTCTCTCAACAAGTCTTCCATTGTGCATGAGAAACCAAATACTCCTAGATCTTGCCTTAGGTGGATACCGACGGGGAAAAGTTTTAAGAGCTGGTCTTAGATAGATACCTACTGGGAAATTGTTCACTATTTGCAAAACCATGGTTGATCGTGAAATCCCCAAGGGTTTAGATACTAATGTCACTAACCCATATATATGCGATCAAGTTTGTAATGTTAGTGTAGGTAGTCCTTACTCAGTTGCAGGTACATCAATTAGTCACTACATGGGATGGATCAAAATCTGGATAACTAAAGCACGAATTTCTCCTGATTCAGAAGATTAGGCTAGTCAAAGTTGATGTACATGCATAATGACGTTTGTTCACATCAGTTCAGGCCTCGTACTTCAACATTATGGCGTCTGCAGATAACACTTCAGGCCCCGTTCCTCAAAGAAAAGAAAGGTGTACGTTTCAGTTCGCTTTATCTTTGGAAGAAGAAAAATCTTCGTGTTTATAACCATTTTCATCTATATTCTCCATCAACGAGCTTCATGCTTTTCCCATGCTCATTCAGTCATCAAGTGGATCTACATTCATTGGATAATATTCTTATTCACTTGTTCAAATCAAAAATGACAACTTCGGATGCAATTTTTGAGGGGGAGAAGAGTGAAGAAACTAAATGTCAGTCATCAAGCGATCTACTTACCGTTGATTATATTCTTAGTTTACTTATAAAAAATGGCATTGGCAACATCAGATACAATTTTTGAGGGGGAGAAGTTTGAGTAACTAAATGACAGTTATCAAGTGGATCTACTTACCGTTGATTGTATTCTATCTCACTTGCTCAATCAAAAATGGCATTGGCAAAATTATATGCAATTTTTTAGGGGGAGAAGTGGATCTACATGTTGATGGATGTTTTATAATGGTCATACGACTCTCCTCCAACGCCTAATGTTTCATTTACTAAGGATACTGGGATTTACTATTTGGGATTCATTGTTTCAACCTATGTTTGATGAATACTTCCAACGAATGTTGATCATCTAGTTCCTAAAGCTCATGCTCCGGATCCTGCTGACTCAACTGGTTCACCGTCCTCAATTTACATTGATCAAAATGCACCATCTAGAAGTACTTATCAGACTACTCAAGAAACCCAATCTCCAGTTATTCCTCGAGGCGTTGATAATGACTATCATGATATTGTAGTTGCACTCATGAATAATGATCCGCTCTTTAGTATTCCTTTACCAAATCTTCACGGATTATTGTTCCTCCCAATGTGCACTATATAAATCAACCACATGAACATTAAGGAAAATGACAACCTCATCCGTTTGAAGACATTATTGGTGAATCTTCTAGATCAGACTCTACACGCCTCCAACTACTCACTCAAGCCATGTTTTTGTTACATCATATCCTCAAATGAACCTAAAACTTACAATGAAGCATTGATTGAATCATGCTGGATTGAAGCTATGCATGAAAAGCTCAATGAGCTTGGAATACTTGAAGTTTGGGAGCTCGTTCCTCGTCCAAATCGCGCTATGATCATTACTTTAAAGTGGATAATTAATGTCAAACTTGATGAACTGAGAGGAGGATTGAAAAATAAGGCAAAGTTGGTAGCACGTAGATATTGTTAGGAAGAAGGCATCGATGTTGAGGAATCATTTGCTCTGGTTCATTCAGTGGATCGATGTACATTAGATTGTATGTTTATTCACGTGTTGGGCATTTGACACAAATTGATTACGTCAGAATTAATCGTTTATCATTTTTTTGAAATTGAAATTGACTTTCACAAAGGTGTGTTCTTATTTTATCTTGAAGTCGGGGTTGGTTGGATGCATGACTTTCAATGATAACTTTCTCGTGTTTAAGAATTTGAGTTGAAGACTTGGTTTATCTAGTTATCAACAGTCGGGTTGAATGGTTGAAGACCTGGTTAACTATCACTTTAAAGAGTTACGTTGTTTTACTCAGTGTCACACGCATATGACGTTGTGGATAATCGCAAGAGGTGTTAATGTCTCATACTTTGATTGAGTATTGAGTATTTAGAGATTTTCTTGGAGCATAAATTCTTGACACCGTTCTTCCAACATTAGTACAAGCTTAAGATACAAATGCGGGGAATTCGTCTTCAGTTTCAAGTTTGGTATATCGGGTTTGCTTCATCAGTGGTTACTTCAAATTGTCTACATATGGGTTGATAAAGATAGTCAGAGAGAGTTTCTGTAGCAGTTGATTCTCACATGATTCATTTGAGCTAATTGTGTTCTTCTCAAAAGATTTCAAGAATGTGAGTGTATTATGTGTTGCTGATTCTGAGGTATCAAAACCAGCAAGGGGGAAAGAGACATACATCTAAACGCACAACGAGTACACGTGATGAACTTAATACTTTTTCTTAATTGAAGTTATTCCGAGAAGACAAATGTCATAACCGCAGAGAAACTCAGTGTTTAACTCGTAGCCTCTTGTGTATTATTCTAACTATTTGGGGGAAGGATGTATTATTCCAACTTTTGGTATGTGTTAACTCAGCTTTCAGTGGGAAGAAATATGAGAAGAATAATTGGAGCGTGAGATGATATTGCTTATCGACATCTTCGATATGATTTACGGTAAAGTGCTTCCGGTAATGCTTCATGTACACAATGTTATGATGGTTCCGATGAGATCGCAACCATCAGGGGAGAGATATGTGTACATCTGAGAAACACAACTTGTAACACCCCCAAAATGGCTCAGCGGAAGCACACAAGTATTGGGGTGCTACTAAATTGATATCACAACATAAGCATAGAACAACTGATTTTCATAAATAAACTTTTATTCATTCTTGAAAACAATGTTTACATTATTAATTAGTGTGGAAAATGGCCCATTATCAAAATGTGGTCCCAGTACATAAATCAGAGTCGTCTATGACCATGCCATGCCTTTGCCTTGCACCTCCAAAGATAAACTATCACCTCAAAACCTGAAAATACATGCTAAAAAGTGTCAACACGAGGTTGGTGAGTTCATAGGTTTATTTAAATGGCACTTCAGTATACCATTTAACATTTAGTTTTGATGATCATTACGTCTTGCATAATGTCATAAAAAATTATGTTTACCTTAGATAAAAGAATTTTATTAGTGGACCATAAGTAGGGTATATGTACATTACAAAGAATATAATGTCATATATTATATCTATTACGCTAGCACTAAGTTCATGCAACCGAAGCTACGACAGTTTCTGTATGTACTCATACTAATAGGGCCCAAAGCGAGTGTTTATCCCAAATACACTCGATTCCGACATGCTATATGTTTCGCCTTGACCCATGCGGGGCCAACCGAACAGGAGAGTCACCCCCAATAAATCTATTTATAACATTCGCGCTTCCCACCAGGAATTGACGGTTCATGAAAAGGGCATTTTGGGATCTAAGGACTTAGGCTAAGCTGCGTAATATTCTAAGTCAAACATTTTGGTATGGTACATAAAATATCTATGTGTGATGTAACTTTAACAAGAAAATATTCAATAGTATAGTAGGTAAACATATCAATCATAAAGCATAGTATGCATGGAAATGCACAATTTCTGTAAATAAATTCATTTAAGTAAAACGAGCATGTATTTTCCCCCAAAACAAGTATAAAACAGTTAAAAGTAGGGGCTACGAAACTCACCTTAGTATGTAGCAGTATGAAGCGGAATAAATCAATTAGTGGAGTGCACGACTCCGACACGCAACCTAATTTAGTACGACAATTTTAGTCTTTATTTATGTTTAAGACTCGATAAAGTTTAAGAGAAATGTTCAAGTGTTTGTTGTTGTTGTTGCTTGTGTGGCATTATTTAAGGTTAACAGTTTTCTAAATGTTTGTAAGTATTGGCTTTTGGAAGTGCTTAAGTATGTAATAGGAGTATATCAAGGACGAATGCGTCTTCAGTTCGATGGCAACCGAAAGACGATGTACGAAAAATAATTATATATAATATGAGACGTTAATGGATTATGTAACATTATTTTCAAAGGTATATACTTTACTAAGCGTACATACATGTATAAATATCTCTATATATCACATCTATAGGTTAACATAGAAGTATTTGAAAATTTAATTAATAGCCTTATTTAATACATTTGTATTTAAATAATTTGATGGTGCAAGTTATGAATAAAACTTCTCATTGATGGTTATTATATAAAAATATAATAAGTTATATTGGTTATTATAAAAATATAACAAGTTAATTATATTTTGACGAAAGTTGAGCATGACTCATGTATACATTTTAGTTTTCCGTGATAAATAAATGTTGCAATTTTTATGTAATGTCAAATATCAAAATCAAACTAAATGAGTTAAGTTTTCATCAATTCAATGCCTTGACTTTATGATGACCCGAAATAATTAGAGCATGCTGATAACGCTACACGCGTCGTTCGGGGTCAAAGGAACTTCCTTTTCTTCGAGCAAGTTTTATAACACCCTAGGCAGTGAACCTAATCGTTGTAGTGTATTGTTAGGGTAAGCTACGGGGTATTGATATCGTTCTCTAGGGGAATAGGAATGCTAATGAGAAGTTACTACGCTAAGGTTGGGGTTGAGGAAGATTATTTTTTATCTTTTTATGTTTTTTTAGGAAATGGAAAGGTACGAATCTCGGGGTTTGGATTTGGGGGTTGGTATTTCTACCGATTACTCTACTTATCTAATTATCTAATCTAAGGTGTATGTAGTCTATGTCTAATTATTGTGTGCTCGTATGATAGTTTAAAGATGTGTTTACCTAGATGCTACTACTCCCTAGTTATCTCCTATTGATGGTTGAATTGTCATGTCCTTATTCTTAACGCGTTGTGTTTTCTAAGGTCGTAAGGTGTGCATTCCCTAACTCCTTGAAGTCACCTATTAAGTGTAGTAAATGAAATCCACTAAGTCATTCATAAACTAACTTTGAGGTTATCTTTGGGTTTAGTAATCAAAATCCACTAAGTCATTCATAAACTATCAAAGATTTATCAAGTATTGAACACAACGATAGCCTAGTCGCACTCCTAAGCCAATTACAATCAAGATAAGAGATAACCTAACAATAATTAACAACTAGGTTTCATATATCTAAGCAAACACACAAGTTAATTAGCCGGACATGGTGAACATGCAAGCATACACACAAATAATCAAAGACATAATTGTAATAATGAAGTAAAACACTTATCTTGGTGTAAGATAGGGTTTGGAACCCTAAAATACGGTACAAGACAGCCTTGGTTCGGTTTAGGTTTTTACTCCAAAAGACTACACACAAATACTGAAAAATTCGGATTCTATATATAAGATTACATCTGCGACGGCGTCACCTTATGTTTTGTGACGCAGTCGTGTCGCCGTCATTAGGGTTTCATCTTGGCCACGTTAGACTTGCGATGGCGTCACCTTATGCTTGTGATGCCGTCCTCTTCAGCTTCTGACGCCGTCTGGATTGCATCTAGGCCGTCTGAGTTGCGACGGCCTACTCTTTTATAACTTGACGTCGTCACTTGAAAATAGGAGTTTTTGGCTTCTGTCCCGTCACAAAATCCTCCGAAGGCGTCGCGTATAAGCTGTGACGCCGTCACCGTATGTTTTCAGCAGCTTTGAGTGTCTCGATTCTGACTTTGGCCATTTTCTTCGTATATTAGCGCCTTTTCGTCCAAATAAGTGTCATTCCAGCATTTTGCCTTCAAGAGACCTAAAAAGTGAAAAGGAACGATATTAAGCAATAACGAATACAAAAGTGATCAAATAAGGGCTTAAACGACCCCTCAAAAAGGTACCTTTTAAAACCTTATCAAATATTCCTACACTTGGTATTTGCTTGTCCTCAAGCAAATATGCTTTTAGCCAATTAATTTATAAGTTAGGGGTCATGAAGCATTGGTTTAAAATGGTCCACAACACATATAAGCCCCGCAAAAGTCATAACAAGTGCGGAAACTACATACTAGCACCTCACATGGGGTGTTTGGATACTCACATCTCTCTCGGGTGTATATGAAATATAACAAATTGGAAATGGAAGATAAACACTCATTAACCAGTCCTAGTACATAGATTACCATAGGCTTGAGAATAGATCAAACCTCCATCGCTTTGGCGTAAGCACCTAGGAAAGACTATCAAAGAGGTCTTTAAAGGGTTGTAATGTTAGGCTTACTGTAGGGAAACAAAGGGTTTGGTGGGATAGGCTATTTAGTGGTGGCAAGTCAAAAATCTTATTGTTACAAGCATACGAAGAATGGCGTTGCTAAGCCAAGACTGGACACTCTAGACTCTAGCTAACTGAAATAAACAAACATAAATTTAAAGGATAGATGTAGGATGGTAGCCCGTATGTTTTTTTTTTTTTCATACACTTTTACTCTACCATCCTCTACGGTAACATCAAAATGATAGGGATTTATAGGCACATCCCTACACTTGAGTTTTTATTACTCTAACACTAATTTGACCCGAATTGAAAAGATCAAAACACTTGGGGTACATTATTATGCAAACAAAGGGAATTTGAATTTAACGTTCCCTTCCCGTCATTTCATAAACTTTAACCTTTCCCATGAATCCCAATCGTCCCAAAACTGTATACAAAGGATATGACTCGACTTAGCAACTCATGCAAGCAACCAGATAATTGAACTAAGGGTTTAGGGTGATAACAATAATGCACTAAAAGTGAGTGCATACAGGGTAGGCTAAGGCGATTTGGGTGTATATTTGGGGGTGGGGTGTAAACAATGCTCTTCATTGATATTCCGGAAAAACCGAAACATCACGAGAACCGCGAAAAGGATAGGCTCAGAGGGGTTAACTAGGGGTATCGTGTACTAAAGATGAGTACAACGCAAAGGGTGTGGGGGAATTACTCAACCGAGGTGGAAGAAGTAATTATATTACGGGTATCAAACAAGGGTTATCCTAATGCCTCTTATCATTTAGTTATTCCTAACTACACAAGTGCAGTCTTACTAGCGATCTCGGTATGCATCACAAAACAAATTCTAGAATCTAATATACTACCGGTTTACACTCTAAGCATTAAAGATGAATGCTTTTAATTCCTATAATCTAAGGGTGATCCTCACATTTTGGGTGGAATTTAGGTGGTAAAGGGTTTTTGTGCTAGTCATGGAACTTCCTATCCGTGAGACGCTTTTGTTAAGACTAATGGCCCACTCCTATATGTCATGAAAAATTTTAAATTTGGTGCCGAAATTACCCTAACCGACATTTTCTCATGGTTTATTACACAAATACAATTGGATAAAGCAAATATACAAGGATAAGCATAGTTTCAAAGTTCCCGTTTTATTTTCCCTCCCTACACTTAAACTGAACATTGTCCCCAATGTTCCTCAAAAGTATCAAAGTTATGATAATGGAAGGTAATTAAAAACGAAAGAAACTAGTACTCCCCTGATTAGCTCGGTAGGATCCGTGTGTGAAGTAGTGGTTAAATCCTTTCCAAGAAGAATTTATGCGTGAAAAGCTCCTTCCAATCTTATGTAACTTCTTCTTGATAAATTAAACATGCACACTTGAAGAAAACAAACGAAACCTTCGCGTAAAATCGGCGGTAATAATATATATAAGACTCGATTTAAACTAGGATATAATGCTTGTGGAATGGATGTTTACATAATTTCTGGAAAATTAAGACCTGTAAAATTCCAAAAAAATTTTAAGTAGCTAAGAAAACGAGAAAAAAGCAATCTGTTGTTTTTACTCCTTCCTGACGCCGTCAGGTTATCTTGACAAAAACAGGTCTGCGATTTTCTGAAAAAAATTCTGGAAAATTTACATCTTTAGAATCTGGAAAAATTTCTGGAAAACATCCATTATGACTCGATACAAGCATTTGACTCGAACAAACACACATATATATCTTTTAGTTAATTGTTATTCTCATGTTTACGTTTCTTTTGAAAACGTGTGTAATCCTCCCTACACTTATCCTTTATGTAAAATACCTTTATATGCAATTAAGACGAGGTTAAAAACAAAATAAAGCATTTTTACAAATTTAAACATGAGAATAAACAATCAATAAAGACATATGACACTAACAAGCAAACAATTAAGCATGGGTTGCCTCCCACGAAGCGCTTTTCTTTATTTAAGAGTCTTGTAGCTAGACTCGTAGTCGTGCTCTCACGTACCGATATAAGTAAGCCTATCCTCAACAATGTCATAAGGATCAAACTTATCATTCAAGTTCCTAGTAGTACGTTCGGTTAGATATGCCTTTTCAAACTTCTCTCCATCGGGATCATAGATTGTTATCCTAATGTGCCACTCTCCATCACCGTCACTAGGCGGTCTATCCCAATCCCATTTGTGTTTAGATTTCTCAACTTTCCACTTATTCATGACAAGGTAGACGGGCAAGCTTCCTAGGAACTCGGTCATCTTCCTAAATACTAAGGCGTCCTCGAACGGGTTCACTTCCATGTCCCTAGCCATTTCTTTTTCTTGGAAAGTTGCTTTACTAGTGAAGGCTTCATCTAGGTAAAAAGGTCTTTGGGGGCCTATGAGGTTCTTATCTATCCAAGGTCCATATCTGGAAGGCTCTCTATCCAACCTAATCTCTTGTAGGATTTCCTATTCTTTGTAGTACGTATGCTTTTTGACATCGTAAATTGACCTAGCACTCCCCTCTCCTACCACAATCTTGGACATCTTACAATCGATGATGGCACTAGCGGTAGCTAAGAATCCTCTTCCTACTAGTAATGGGCATGTCGGGTCCTTATTCATGTCTAGCACATGAAAGCCGGCCAAAAGAGTCAACTCTCCTACGTGTACTACCATGTCTTTTATTATTCCTATCGGACGTGCAACACTACCGTCCGCTAGACCTAAGATGGTTTTCGTTGGTTCTATTTTACCTAAGTTAAGGCTTCTATGGAGGGACAACGGAACAAGATTGATGCATGACCCTAAGTCGGCTAGAGCGTCGAGAGGTTTGGAAGTTCCAAGCCTACACGGAAGAGTAAATAGCCCGGGATCGTCTAACTTCTTAGGTAAATTATTTCGCACAAAAGCGGACCCATATTTTCCAAGCTTAAGTTCTAACTCATAATTTTCTTTTAAAGCATTATAATAAGGTGCATGAGCTAAGACCTCAAGAATCGGTTTTTCTTGATGGAGTTCCTTATACTCCTCCTCTAAACTAGGTTTGGATTCTTGGTTGACGGGTTTCTCAAGAGTAGGTTCTACCAATGGTGCAGGGCCTTGGTACCTCATTTTGGATGGCTTGGAACCCTTTTTGATAGCATTTACCGAGTGAACCGTTGGGTGTGAGGGGCATGGATGTGCATTCTCCCATGGTGAACAAGAACATGAAGTCGACGAAATCGAATTCACTTTTGGGTTCTTTATAGTATCACTTGGGAGTGCTCCAACTTCCCGTTTATTGAAGGCTTTTAAGAGGGCATCAATCTTGTTTGTCATCTCGCTTTGTCTTTGCTTAAAATCGGCTTCAAGCTTAGTCAATCGAGTCTCTTGAGATGACAGGAATCTAGACGCAATTGCCTCAAGATTAGTAGGGTTCCCGGTGTTTAGAGAGTTGAACCTATTAGGTGGACTAGATGAGCTTTGGGGTGTGCTTGAGTTTTGGTTCCACTTAAGGTTAGGGTGATTTCTCCATGAGGGGTTGTAAGAGTTTCCTAAGTTGTTTTGTTCGGGCTTGAAAGTGTACCACTTTTCTCCCGCTCCGTCGGTACGCATGGAGGCGTAGTCCGCAAAAGCTTGTTCAGGGAGTCTTGTGCAATCACGAGTGTCATGGGGACCACTACATAACTCACAAGGTAGAGTGATTTTATTCACTTGACGTGAGGACTTAGGATTGTCGTAGGAACTCATTAGGAATTTAACTTGATCTTCAAGTTCGGTCATCCTACGGTCGGAAGATTGTGAGGTAATGGGAGGCAAGGAGATTACCTTAACGGTTTTGGGCAGCTCACGGGGGTCATCCCAACTTTCGTTGTCATAGAGGGCAAGGTCTTCTATTATACCCCATGATTCTTCCGCGGTGAGATCACTAAGTTTTCCACCGGCCGCTTGGTCAATGGATCGCTTGGTGGGGAAGTTGACATGATCATAAAAGATTTGGACTTGGAGCCAAAGATCAATGCCGTGATGAGGGACTTTATGAAGTAAGTCCTTGAATCGAGTCCATGCTTCGTAGAGAGATTCACCTTGACGTTGCTGGAACATCAAGATGTCATTTCTAAGCTTAGTGGTTCTCCCTGGTGGGAAAAATTGAGCAACGAAACGAGAGGTGAGATCATCCCAACTTGAGATGGATCCGGCGGGAAGTCGCTCAAGCCAATTACTAGCTTGGTCCCGTAGAGAGAATTGGAAGAGACGCAGGCGCGTAGTCACCCGAGTAGTAGCATCAAGGTCGATGGAATCGACAATTTTAAGGAAATCCCTTAGATGCTGATTTGGATCTTCGAAACGAAGTCCATGGAATCCACATCCATTTTGCACCAACCGGATGGTGTCGGATCGCAGGGCCGTAGTTTGGGCTTGGTCGGGAAGCTCAATGGTGTTCCTATAGCCTAGGTGGCTTGGTCTTGAGTATTCACCAAGAGTACGGGCTCTTGGCGGGTCAATTGGTGGTGGGTTGATGAATGGTGGGTGGTTATTACCTTCCATGATAAAAAATGATGGAATTACGAACAAAGGTCACGAAGAAAGGGGATACACTATGAGAAAGCTAAAAAATGAGAAAAATTTACTTGATAGGAATCAAGCAAAGGAAACCTAAACGAGGTGGACAACTAACTAGCTATTATATTCCCCGGCAGCGGCGCCAAAAACTTGATAACGCTACACGCGTCGTTCGGGGTCAAAGGAACTTCCTTTTCTTCGAGCAAGTTTTATAACACCCTAGGCAGTGAACCTAATCGTTGTAGTGTAGTATTAGGGTAAGCCACGGGTATTGATATCGTTCTCTAGGGGAATAGGAATGCTAGTGAGAAGTTACTACGCAAAGGTTGGGGTTGAGGAAGATTATTTTTTATCTTTTTATGTTTTTTTAGGAAATGGAAATGTACGAATCTCGGGGTTTGGATTTGGGGGTTGGTATTTCTACCGATTACTCTACTTATCTAATTATCTAATCTAAGGTGTATGTAGTCTATGTCTAATTATTGTGTGCTCGTATGATAGTTTAAAGATATGTTTACCTAGATGCTACTACTCCCTAGTTATCTCCTATTGATGGTTGAATTGTCACGTCCTTATTCTTAACGCGTTGTGTTTTCTAAGGTCGTAAGGTGTGCATTCCCTAACTCCTTGAAGTCACCTATTAAGTGTAGTAAACGAAATCCACTAAGTCATTCATAAACTAACTTTGAGGTTATCTTTGGGTTTAGTAAACAAAATTTACTAAGTCATTCATAAACTATCAAAGATTTATCAAGTATTGAACACAACGATAGCCTAGTCGCACTCCTAAGCCAATTACAATCAAGATAAGAGATAACCTAACAATAATTAACAACTAGGTTTCATATATCTAAGCAAACACACAAGTAAATTAGCCGGACATGGTGAACATGCAAGCATACACACAAATAATCAAAGACATAATTGTATTAATGAAGTAAAACACTTATCTTGGTGTAAGATAGGGTTTGGAACCCTAAAATACTATACAAGACAGCCTTGGTTCGGTTTAGGTTTTTACTCCAAAAGACTACACACAAATACTGAAAAATTCGGATTCTATATATAAGATTACATCTGCGATTGCGTCACCTTATGTTTTGTGACGCCGTCGTGTCGCCGTCATTAGGGTTTCGTCTTGGCCACGTTAGACTTGCGATGGCGTCACCTTATGCTTGTGACGCCGTCCTCTTCAGCTTCTGACGCCGTCTGGATTGCATCTAGGCCGTCTGAGTTGCGACGGCCTACTCTTTTATAACTTGACGTCGTCACTTGAAAATAGGAGTTTTGGCTTCTGTCCCGTCACAAAATCCTCCGACGGCATCACGTATAAGTTGTGACGCCGTCACCTTATGTTTTCAGCAGCTTTGAGTGTCTCGATTCTGACTTTGGCCATTTTCTTCGTATATCCGCGCCTTTTCGTCCAAATAAGTGCCATTCCAGCATTTTGCCTTCAAGAGACCTAAAAAGTGAAAAGGAACGATATTAAGCAATAACGGATACAAAAGTTATCAAATAAGGGCTTAAGCGACCCCTCAAAAAGGTACCTTTTAAAACCTTATCACATGCCCAATGATAACACGAGTTAAACTTTAACACCGTGCCACGTCAGCGCCACATCAGCTTTAACATTTCACCTTAACTCACCCAAAAAACACCCACAATCATAATATCCCAAGTTAAACTTTAACATTTCATATTTTCAATTTCAACCCCTAAACTAAAACAAACACTTCATTTATTAAAAAACATATCACATTTAACATTAAAACACAAAGTACATTAAACATTAAAACTACAACGAGATTGAATAAAAATAAAACTACTAAAACTTAATAAAACGAATCACTAGAGTCCCAACCCTTGTCACTTGAAGAGGAATAAAACTCGCCATTAATGAGACGAGTCTCCATTATGTCAAAGTAGTTATCTCGAAGATATTGAGCTTCCCTTGCTTCTTGTTCACGACGAGCAGCTTCCTCGCGTGCCTGCTCTTCCATAAGCTCTCTATAGTTTTCTTCGTCCTGCTCAAGTTGACGAAGGGAAGCCTCACTTAACCCGAATGGGTTGTTTTCAAGATCCACCTATGGACTGGTAGCAGCTTGATTGTTAACACCTGGAGTGTTAACAATTGGATTGTTCACAGGTAGAGAGTTTAAAAATACATTTTCCGGTTGGAAAACCGGAAAGAGAGATTCAGGTGGTGTTAAGTAAACTTCAAATTCTTCTGGAGTTGGAAAGCTGGTTTCCAGCAAATGAGTTGGAGTTGGAAAGCTGGTTTCCGGCAACTGTTGTGGACTTGGGAATTGCTGAGAAAAATCTTTGCAAGACATTTTTGTGTGTGTGAGTTGTGTGTGTTGTGTGTTCTAAACAACTCTGGTAGAGTTGTATATATAGGAAGAGTTGATTTTGAATTTGAATAAATCTCGCTCATATTTGATTTTTAAATTTCAAATTTGAATTTGAATTTATCCCGCCCAGAACTAACCAGTATAATTTAAATTTGAATTTGAATAGGTTGAGGGGGTGTAAGTGAAAATTTATTTGAAATGGTTTAGGGGGGTGAAATGATTTTTTTTTATTAAAGGTTAACGCCCGTTGAGGGGCTAACTTCGCCCCAATAACGCCGTTTTAACGCGAGAGGTACAACGGCTAACGCCAGTTAACGGGCTTTAACGCCCAATAACGCCGGTTCCGGCGTTATACGTTGGGCATGCTCTAAGCAAAATGAAACGAACCCTTTTAGGCTCGCATTTCATACACAAGAGTTATATAAAGTAAATAATAAAGAGCATTTATTAAGTAATTTCATGTTCCTTTATTGTTGTACTAGAATATTGATTGTAGTTGAAAATTTGTATAACAAGGTCAATGAGAGGTTAAGTTATAAAATTATATTAGCTCATTATATGGGTCTTGGCTTACTGCTCTTCAACGCCCACAAAGAACACAACGCGAAACCATTTTAATCCAAACTCACTAGCTTTTTAATTTAATCCAATAATGTTATTAGTTGTTATTTTATTTTTATTTTCGCATTTTGCCATTTTACCACAGTGGGTATGTTAGGTTCCCATATTGTAACACAAGCATCAATAGAAGAAATAGAGGAGAAGAGATCGGATGAACAATATCAAACACACACACGATATGAACTATGTGACGAGTTATGCGTAGGTGAAATGTATGACTTGAACAACCAACCTTCAATAGAAGGTTTACAAGAGGTATTTTTAGGAGGGAACTATGGCAACACACCAAGTTCCCATCCTTTTACTTATTGGGCTTGGTCTAGCCTTATGGGCTTTCTACATAAGCCTAGCCTTGATTACTAACATAAAAGCCATATTAAGCTAACTATTACATATGAATCAATAACACTTGAAATATAGTTTAGAAGTGATTCCAACAATCTCCCCCTAAGTGTTATTGATGAATGATAGAGAGATAAACGATGTAGGTGCTGATGTAATATTAGATTTGATGTCTTCTGACATTCTTCTTTCTTGTGAGAAGAAGTGCCTTGATTCGAACAATCTCCCCAGTGTAGGGGTCTTGTAACTTTTGAAGTATTCTGCTTTGACGTCTTTTGATTTCTTTGTTCTTTGTGATGGTAGTAATAGTATGTTGTTGTTGTCTGCATCAGGTCTGCTTCGTTGCTCCAGTGTCTCCACGTCTTTCTTCAACATGCTTACACGCTCATTTAACGTTGGATTTCAGTACTGATGTAGTTCTCTTAGTCTTTAAACTTTGTAGATTCTTTGACTTGACGAAGAATCATTCTGACTTTTGTGTTGCCTTTTGAGAGAACTTGCATTAGTGATGATGTTGGTATGTGATGATGTACCCTCCGAGTAGCTCGAAGGATACTCCTCCGAGACGTGTCGAAGCCCTTCAATACGAAGGCCCAAGTTAGGATTCCAAAATATCCATAGGCGTCAAACCATTCGTTGGCACGAAGGTTACCTAAGGGGAACTCGCCATCCAAAGCCCTAAGCCCTTCGGGGTATGGCTGACGAAGGATAATGGTAAGGGAACCTCCTGACTTGGTCAAACCCACGATCTCCCTATCTCCTTGGCTTCCCCGTCAAGTTTGAGAACGTGGGCCACTAAGCCCTGGCGGTTAACCACAATCATGGAACGCCCCCATGATCTCCGACATTCATGCAGAAGTGCTCTCAACCCTATTTCATTCACTATAAATAGGTTGGACGGGCAATGGATTATGGTATGCTCATTTCACATTCATCTCTTTACTCTCACACACTTATACAACCATAACTCATACTTACTCTCACGCCGGAGGTGGTTCGCAGGGTCCTACCCCTGTGCAATCACTTAACGTAGTGTCTTAGTATTTCTTATTCTCAGGTTACAGGCAAGTCTTGGCTGGAACACACACCCCTCATTACTTTGATCCTCATCGAAGCCTGGTAGTGCAATCTTTTGCACAATCAGTGGCGTCATCCGTGGGACCACAACTATTAGTCCCGTAATCACCCAGTCCTAATACCTTAACCAACTACGCTACTTTTCCGGCATGGAACCAGGAAGAGAAGATTCACCTCCACCAGGTTTCTCTACTCTGGTCCCACTCACCACAACTAACACCGATAACCTCGCCCCCATAACAACCTCAACCTTCACCACACGATCTCGTTTGGAAACTACTCCCGTGCATCACGCCTCAACATCCGCTAACCCTATTCCGGACATCAGTCCCGCTTTCGTAGAGGCAAACTTTGAGGCCTTAGATTCTTTGCTAAGGGCTCACAAGAGACAAGTTCGTAACACAGAGATGCGGAGGGAGTTGGAATACTCCAGTGAAGAGTATGACGAGGAGATTGAAGTAGAGGACAGGCCTCAACCTATGGGCAGGGGGCGCTCGGCCCTACGAAATGGTTCCCCTTCCGCTAGAAGGTCAAATGGAAGGACCGTGGGTTTTGAAGAAGGACTCGGAGGAAATCCGGGCAGAAGGGACAGAATGCATGGTAAAATAAGGAGCGAGAACTCCAACGGAGGAAGCAACCCAGTAGGAAATAGAGGGGTAAACCTGCCTCCTCTTCTAGCAGCACATTTGGGAAGAGAAGGGGCGGGGGCTCCAGTGCCACCCTCTTATGTTTCGAGTATCGGAGATCCATCTCCCTACTCCAACATGAACCAATTACCCCCTCTAGGAATGAATCCCTACTTACCTACTCAAACCTACAACACTTACCCTCCAAATGGTTCAATCCCAAACCAGAATTACCAGCAGATGCCCTACGGACAGATTCCTACACAATCGATGGGAATATATCCTTCGTACCAAGCTTCCACTGCATACCCTACTTATTCACAGCCATTTCCTAACCCGTATAACCCAACACCTGTTTATCCACCTCCGTACAACCCTTACGGTGCCGAAGCCTCTGGAGCTTGCACACCCTTCGTCAAATGGATCGAGGACTACCCTTTACCTGACGGCGTGAAGATGCCTACTCATATAGGCACCTACGACGGAAAAGGTGATCCCGATAACTTTCTCCATTTATTTGAAGGCGCTATCAAAATGCAAAAGTGGGTCATGCCGGTAGCATGCCATATGTTCACTTACACGCTCAGAGACTCCGCAAGAATATGGTGGAACGGACAGAAGCTGGGAAGCATTGTGAGTCTAGATGATCTTAAGGCTAAGTTCCGGTTACACTTTAGCCAGCAGAAGAAGCACACCAAAACTCACTTAACCGTGCACACCATCAAACAAAGGGACAACGAAAGCACGAGGGCCTTCGTTACCAGATACACTGATGAAACTTTGCAGATTATGGGTCTACATGAAGATCAGAGGATCTCTGGTTTTATACATGGCCTCCGAACTCGAAGCTTGGTGGAATTTCTGTCCACCGATCTTCCCAACACCTACAAGGCCTTGATTGAGAAGGCTTACACCTGGATTGAGTCTAAGGAGGTAGCAGCAAACGGGGCTCCGATAGAGCCAAAGGAAGCATCTGACGAATTCTCTAGAGGGTCCTCCTGGGAAGGATCCAAAAACAAGAAGAAGAACAGAGATCGCTTTACCCCCTACAACAAAGGCTCGAACCATGGATTTCTGGCAAACTTGGTTAAATCTCCCCGAGAAATCCTGGCAACAGAGAAGGCCGCAAAATCCTTCGATCCTCCGCCTCGGATGATAACACGAGGCAAAGCCAGAGACATGTCCAAGTACTGCCATTTCCATGAAGATCATGGACATGACACGAACAACTGCAGGGAATTATAGAAGCATATCGAAGAGGCAGTACGATCCGGACAGTTAGCACACCTGGTCAAAGGCATAAAGAAGGGAAAGGACAAATTCTCTGATACTCAACTAGGAGAATGGAAGGGTAACAAGAAGGAAACTACGCCCGCAGAAGCTCCGATACTGATGGTACACAAACGCGATACCACTTTGAAAAGGAAGGAAGCAGAAGAAGAGCTAGGAAGTGTGGGGGAAATAACCTTTCCCCACATATCAGGGCAGACACCTTCGACCGATCCCGTGATCATCAAGGTACACATATCCAACAGGGAGGTGAACCGAGCGTATATGGATTGCGGAAGCTCCTGCGAAATCATCTACGAGCATTGTTTCCTAAAGCTCAATTCATCTATATGCTCACAGAGGGTCGATTCGAAAGCACCTCTAGTAGGATTCTCTGGTGAACACTCATGGCCTCTGGGAGAAGTACCGTTGGAAGTCACCATAGGCAAAGGCCCCTTATCCCGCACGGAGACACTCATTTTCGTCATAGTAAGGTCAGATTCTCCTTATAATTTATTAATAGGGAGGACAGCTATGCAAAAAATGGGGATTGTGGTTTCTACTATACATGTTGCCATTAAGTTCCAAACCCCCTTCGGAGTAGGAACTGTTCATTCTAGTTATAGAGCGGATAAGGATGTATATGGTGTCAAAAAGATCAGAGAGGGATCGGAGGATCCTCCGATGGCAATTCTTAGTTGTACAGATGCAGAGGAGCGAGTTGTCATAAATCCTAGCTATCCTGAACAGACAGTGGTAGTAGGGAAGCAACTCCCGGCGAATTTCAAGGCGAAGCTCACAGAACTGTTACGTACTAACCTTGATGTCTTTGCTTGGAAATATTCTGACATGACAGGTGTTCCAAGAACATTGCTGATAGATGGACAGTCCTTCGGAACGGAGCATAAACTCAATGAGTACAAGCACATTGAGCCCATAAAGCAGAAAAAGAGAAGCCTTGCCCCCGAAAGAAACGCTGCAGCTTGCAAAGAAGTTGATGAACTTACACAAGCAGGCATCCTGAGGGAGGTTAAATACCAAACTAGGGTGGCCAACCCGGTGCTGGTAAAAAAGAGCGACGGAGGGTGGCGCATGTGCGTGGATTTCACTGACATCAACAAAGCATGCCCTAAGGATTGCTACCCCCTACCCGAAATCGATTGGAAGGTAGAATCCTTGGCAGTCTTCCGGTTAAAATGCTTCTTAGATGCCTACAAGGGGTACCATCAGATCCAGATGGCCAAGGAGGACGAGGAAAATACAGCCTTCTACACAAGTAAAGGTGTCTACTGTTACAGAAAGATGCCCTTCGGTTTAAAGAACGCAGGGGCTACTTACCAACGTCTCGTAGATAAAGCCTTCAACAAGCAGATAGGCAGAAATCTCGAAGCCTACGTTGATGACATGGTTATCAAGAGCAAGACTGAGGAGGACCTACTCCTTGATGTACAGGAAACATTCGATCAGCTCCGGGCAATGAACATGAAGCTGAACCCTAAGAAATGCTCCTTCGGTGTCGAGGAAGGACAATTCTTAGGACATTTGATCACTAAGCAGGGGATACGAGCTAACCCCTCTAAGGTCAAAGCCATATCCAATCTCCAAGCCCCTAAGTGTCTAAAAGATGTGCAGAGCCTGAATGGGAAGTTGTCAGCCTTAAGTCGATTTTTGTCGAAAGGAGCTGACAGGTCCCTACCCTTCTTCAAGACACTCAAAGGATGCACGGACAAGAAAACTTTCCAATGGAGCCAGGACGCTGAAGTAGCCTTTCAGAAGATGAAGGAGTTCATTGAAATACTTCCAACACTTACAGCCCCAATCAAAGGCGAAGTGTTGTTTATGTATTTGGCATCCTCAGCAGAAAGTATTAGCGCAGTCCTTATGGCAGAGAGAGAAAAGCGACAGATCCCAATTTACTTTGTCAGCAGGGTCCTACAAGGAGCGGAGGTCAACTACCCAACCTTGGAGAAGTTAGTGCTCGCCCTAATTTACGCAGCAAGGAGGCTCAGACGTTATTTCCAGGCCCACCCAATTACAATCTTAACCGATAAGCCACTGAAGCAGATCTTGTCTATACCTGAAAAGTCTGGAAGGGTGGCTAAATGGGCTATTGAACTCGGAGAACATGAAATCGAGTTTAAAGGACGTAGTTCTATTAAAGGGCAAATTCTTGCAGACTTCTTGGCAGAAACACCTTCCGGACCCGATGAGGAAAAGGAAAAGCCCAAAGCTAATCTTTCTCAAGTGCAGGTTGAATGGAAGCTTTACACAGATGGAGCATCCAGTTCCGATGGCTCCGGAACAGGTCTAATGTTAGTCAGTCCTGAAGGGAAGGAGCATACATATGCTCTTCGGTTTGAGTTCGAAGCCACAAACAACGAAGCGGAATACGAAGCGCTATTAGCAGAACTCCGACTAGCCAAAGATATGGAGGTCAAAGCTCTCGCGGTCTTCGTAGATTCCCAATTGGTGGCAAACCAAGTGACAGGTTCCTACGAAGCAAGGCAACCCGTCATCAAACAGTACTTGGAAAAGACAAAAGAGATGCTCGAAAACTTCAACTCTTACACCATCCAACATGTTCGTCGGAACCAGAACAAAAAGGCAGACGCATTAAGCAAGCTAGCTTCCATGGCTTTCGCTCATCTCACTAAGGAGGTTCTCGTGGAAATCCTTCCTGAAAGATCCATCGTTCTCAAAGAGGTCGCCGATGTGATTCACGAAGAAGGAGAGACATGGATGACTCCCATAAGGGAATATTTGATAAGTGGTCTTCTCCCTGAAGATCCCAAGCTTGCAAGAAAGATTCGGGTTAAATCCCCGCAGTACCGGCTAATAGGGGAAACCCTATATAGGAGGTCGTTTTTATCACCTTGGTTACGATGCGTAGGCCCCAAGCAAGCTTCGAGCATCATAGCTGAAGTTCATGAAGGATCTTGCGGTCTCCATGCAGGACCTCGCTCAGTTGTCTCGAAGATAATGAAGTTGGGCTACTATTGGCCCTCGATGCACAGGGATGCAACCTAAATCATCCTCAAGTGTGAAGCTTGTCAGATACACTCAAACGTTCCAAAAATGCCGAAGCAAGATATGACAAGTGTGACATCCGCATGGCCCTTCTCCCAGTGGGGCATCGATATTGTAGGGCCTATGCCTATAGCTCCCGGAGGAGTCAAGTTCTTGCTAGTGGCGATCGACTACTTCACCAAGTGGGTGGAAGCAAAACCCCTAGCCTCGGTAACAGGAAGACAGATCGAGAAGTTTATATGGGAACACATTGTGTGCAGATTCGGAGTACCCCACATCATCATATCTGACAACGGGAAACAGTTTGTCGAAGGAGTCTTTTATGACTTCTGCCAAGGGCTCAACATAAAACAATCCTGGACATCCGTCTATCACCCACAAGGTAATGGACAAGTGGAGGTTACAAACAGAGAAATCGTCAAAGGGATCGAGAAAAGGCTAGGTCGAACTCATCATGGATGGGTGGACGAGCTCCCTCAAGTCTTATGGGCTCACCGAACACATCCTAAGTCAAGCAACGGAGAAACCCCCTTCAGCCTAACATACGGAACAGAAGCGGTCATCCCTTCGGAACTAATTGTACACACGGAGCGTGTGGCAACGTATGATGCCTCCCAAAATGACGATAGGATCAGGGAAAACCTTGATCTCCTAGAAGAAAGGAGAGAAATAGCCTCCATCCGAGAAGCAATACACAAACATAAGATCGAAGGCTACTATAACAAAAGGGTCCGACCTTCCACTTTCAAGCCCGGAGAATATGTACTGCACCTCAACAGTGCAAGCAAAGCAGAGTATCAGGGAAAACTGGGACCAACTTGGGAAGGACCCTACATGGTAGCTGAGGCTTACGGCAATGGAGCATACAAATTGGCCACTCTTCTCGGAGAACCCATCGACAGGACATGGAATGGTACGAACCTTCGAAAGTTCTATGTTTAAAAAGTACTTTAACTTTTTTCTTGTAATCAAAAGCTTCTCAAGGGAAAGCACACATTATTGGTAGTTGTCTTAGTTTTCATTTCAAGAATGATGTAATCCTCCCTACCAATTCAATGATAAATAAGACATTTCCCACAAATCTCTTGCTTCGTTTCTTAAACACAAAGATTTGTTCAACCAAGTCGTTAATGAGTTTCAATGTCGAATGGCTTGAGGTGTAACATATGCCTTTTTATTCAAAGCCAACTTAAACATTCACATTAACTCTCCTAGTAGATTTTAGCGCTTGTAAAAAAAATTTTAACAAAGCCATGCTATGTAAAGGATCTGAGATAGAGTGGGTCGCGACCCTCTGTCAATGGTCAAGTTGGCCATTATATTCTTGGTGTTGTAATTTACACACAATGAGGTTGTTAAACCTTAGGTTGTAAAATTTAAGCGTCGCAAAAATGGCGTAAGAGAAGTTTACATAAAAAACTTAAGCTAAATATGTAGAGGTATGTCCTCTACACTATTGCATTCAAAATACGGGCTACTGCCCTTATACCTGCATAAGGAGCCTAGACTCCTGTCAAATTGTTTTTGGCACATGGCCACACATCACAAGCAGTTAAATTGTTTGGAAACACGACACACATTGTCACATAAAATAAATTGTCTTAAGGGTACATGCCACCCTTTGGAACCAAATTACTGCTAACAGAGCAGCCTTCATTCTTGTTTCTTCGGAGAGGGAGTGGGGGAGGGTTGCACTGCGACTGGTTTAGTAGACATGGTCTTCTTGGTTGGAGTGGTAGGCTTCATTTTCCGAGGTTTCTTAGACAGGAGATCTTCAAGGGGTGCCATTGGATCTTTGGTCGCCTCAGCAAGGAAGGAGTACTCTGCAGTTGCAAATGCATTTCCTGCCTCATCATATTCAGCCTGCGAAGTGGGACGGTAGCATTCAATCTTGGAGAGGTCCACAGGCTTACCTGTTTTGGCGACCTCCTCCAGAGCCAAACACCGTCCATGAAATAGGGCTGACTTGATGACCTTCCACATCTGAGCTCCCAGCTCGTCACTATGATATAGTTCCATGGCTATGTAAGGCACCACCTTTGAAACAACTTCTGCACGATCTTTCTGCAGCATCTTATACCTCATTTGCAGGCCGTCGATCTCCTCCCTCAACTTTACCTCTACCTCTCCAAGCCTAACCTTCTCACTTTCCAACCCAACGCATTTAGCCTCGAGAGCAGCATTCTGACCAGTGAGAGTAATAACCTTGGCTTCTTCCATTTTGAGATTGCCACGTTCCACGGTCAACTGGGCTATCTTTTCTCGAAGGTCTTGGATGACGGGGTTCTTCTCAACGTTCCCCTCAATCTCGTCACACTTTGCTTCCAGCTTGGCCACGGTTCTGAGCAACCCCCTGGTCTAGGCATTCAAGTGATTATCCATCATCGCCTGCCTCGCAACCCCATTATCATGCATGTCACAGAACTTCTCAATAGACATGTTCTCTAGCATACTCTTCCACTGTGGAGGGGTCACATGGTCAAAAATCCGATGGCAGGCTAAGGCATTTGGAAGCTCCTTCGTCTCTGGAAGACCTACAAGCAACAAAATATACACAGGTTATCATAACAGTTATATTTTTACCTTCACAATGTCTAATAAGACAGAAATACTTACCATGAACCTCAACGGATTCATCGGGCAATTCGAAGGCAGACTTGATAAGCTTTCTGCCCTCGGTACTTTTATGCTTCACAACCCTACTCCCAGAGGTAGACAGGAGATTCTTCCTTTTGTTGGATTTCACAGCCTTGGCCGCTGTCCCTTTCCTACTCTTTAGCCTATCAGCTATTCCTGTTGAGCCAACGACGGGGACATCCTCATCCGCAGGATCGTCCGAGTCAGCAATGTTCTCCACCAGTTGGGATGTGACCGCCACAGCAGATTGTGGGGGTGCTGATGAAATAGGCTCTGGCTTCGGGATGCTTACCTCATTGTTATTCCCAGATGTTGAAGGGGAGCCAACGCCATAAGACTCCTCATCTTTCTCCGCAGGCATGAAACTTAAATCTTCATCAAATTCTTGGACCATGAAGTTTCTGAACGACATCTCGCAAAAATCGTCCGAGCAGCATGTTCTCCACCAGTTGGGATGTGACCGCCACAGCAGATGTGGGGGTGCTGATGAAATAGGCTCTGGCTTCGGGATGCTTACCTCATTGTTATTCACAGATGTTGAAGGGGAGCCAACGCCATAAGACTCCTCATCTTTCTCCGCAGGCATGAAACTTAAATCTTCATCAAATTCTTGGACCATGAAGTTTCTGAACGACATCTCTGCAAAATCAAAGCAAAAAGAATAAATATCAGTGCTACATTGGTCCTATTTAAATAAAAGTGGATAAACATACTTTTTCCTTGGTATATGATCATAGGCTTCTTGGGAGACCCCTCCCAACTCTGAGCAATCCCAGCCATGTATAAGATGGCTTCAGGGAATACTTGCACATCCACAGGATACTTTGCCAAACGCAGGTAACAAGGATCACTCTGAACCACGTAGGGCAGGGGGTCATTATACCGTTTAGCATTATACCTATTCTCTTTGTTCAAAAGCTCTGAATATGTAGGGGGGAAAATAGTGTCTTGCACGTAGAAAAAGCTACCTTTCTAACTCGATATGTTTGTATAAACTTTTTCAAACATGTTGGGTACATCTGGCTCAGGTCTTTTTGCTAGTGTCAACCAATTGCCCCCGGGGTACAAGTTCAAGAATCCTCTTAAAACTGTCAAGGTTGGTTCATATCCGTAGGCTTTGCACATTACTATGAATGTAGTCAATTTGGCAAACCCAAAGGGATTAAACCTAGAGATGTGAACTTTGTAGTATTGCATAAACTCTAAAATCAATGGATGTAACAGAATCCTAAGATTTGAGTGACTAAATGCATGTGTATAAAACCCTACGAAACCTGAAGGAGCATCAAAGATACCCTGAGAAGATTTGGGTAGCATCACTTTGTGTTCTATTGGGATGGGATAATCGGCTAAGTGATCATGAAGATCTTTTGTAGATAATGTACACTTTTGCTGCTTTATAATAAACTTGGAATCCATTTTTTATATAACAAAAAACTTTTAGTACGAAGGAAGGATTACCTTTAGTTTTGGAAGTGAAGGCGATGAAGTTTTACTGCGTGTGGAGGTGAGACGAAGAGAGTAAAATAAACTAGGGTTGCATCTACCCCCTTTTTATACTCCCTTTTCTCTCTCAAACACCGTACACGTGTCCCAGGGATAAGTCTTATCCGAGTAAAAATTTTAAATTTTGAATAAAGGCGACTTTTGGTCTCCGGGTAAGTTGGGAAAATGTGATTCCTGTAGCGGGCAGTAGTAATAAGTGATTAGCATTAAATGCGCTAAGTCAGGTACATTATTATCTTTTAACTAACACACTTCGCAGCAGGATGATATTTTTTCGCAGCATGAAGTCGAAAGCAATGTCTCCTCGCTCGTATACATCACTTTCGACTGGGGGGCTTGATGATGTACCCTCCGAGTAGCTCGAAGGACACTCTTCCGAGACGTGTCGAAGCCCTTCTATACGAAGGCCCAAGTTAGGATTCCAAAATATCCATAGGTGTCAAACCATTCGTTGGCACGAAGGTTACCTAAGGGGAACTCGCCATCCAAAGCCCTAAGCCCTTCGGGGTATGGCTGACGAAGGACAATGGATAAGGGAACCTCCTGACTTGGTCAAACCCACGATCTCCCTCTCTCTCTTGGCTTCCCCGTCAAGTCTAAGAACGTGGGCCACTAAGCCCTGGCGGTTAACCACAATCATGGAACGCCCCCATGATCTCCGACATTCATGCAGAAGTGCTCTCAACCCTATTTCATTCACTATAAATAGGTTGGACGGGCAATGGATTATGGTATGCTCATTTCACACTCATCTCTTTATTCTCACACACTTATACAACCATAACTCATACTTACTCTCACGCCGGAGGTGGTTCGCAGGGTCCTACCCCTGTGCAATCACTTAACGTAGTGTCTTAGTATTTCTTATTCTCAGGTTACAGGCGAGTCTTGGCTGGAACACACACCCCTCATTACTTTGATCCTCATCGAAGCCTGGTAGTGCAATCTTTTGCACAATCAGTATGAGCATGTGAAGAATCTGCACGATCAGTCCGTTCTAGAGCTTCCATAAGAGGAAAACATACACACGGTTAGTAATAAGCGGATTCCGGCACTTACAAAAGTTTGAATTTCGAGGGTGTTAACAGCATAGTGTGAAAACACATCTCTAATTCTCACAAAGGCCGTTCTTGAACTGGAGTCCCACAAGTGAGATAACACGATGTACCGAAGTACACCTACAGCTCAGATGAGTCGCTGAGGTACACCGAAGCATCACCTCATGACTGTAGACCGTTTGAGACACACTAAGCGTAATCCACGAGGAGTTACCGAAGTGACCTGCTGTCAGGGCTGTTTGATGTTGACCCTGGCAGGATTTTCCATTCAATCATTGAGGATCACATGTGTGAACCTCTCATAAATGTTCTCGACAGATTTCTAAGATCTGTGAAGGACACAATAAAGTATCACTTTCATTCTTATTGTTGAACGACAAGCGATAAAATGTCAAGTGTACCTAAGAGATATTTTGATGAATCTCGTGGCTCTAGACTCAATAGTGCGCTTTGGTTTTCCTGAGCGGAGACTAGGGAGAGGGTCTCCTTCTTCAATACCAGCAATCTCTAAGAGAAAGCCGATAGTTTACGTAGGGTTCCCTGTGAGAATGAAACAAGCTTCTGTTGGGAGAAACTTAAGTGGCTAAGAAGGTTTAGTGCATGCGTCACTGGGTCCATGACGACTTTTATCCTCAATATCGGTGTCATCTAGTGACGACCAGTAGCATATGAATTGAACCCGGTGTCTGCCCTAAGTTGAATAATCTGGAGGGCTATTTCTTTTCACCCTTTTCTTTGCTTTTCTTTTTAATTCTTCAGCTCCTTCTTTCTCCGATTCTCATTTTCTCCTTTTTATAATCATACCTAAGGACTTCTAAGTACTAACTATTTGTGATGTCCTTGGGTAGATCCCTCCGGCTCTGGCGGATCATAGGACGGTTATTCCTAACCTTAGTCACCTTATAACTCCATGATTAACCTATGTTGCCACAAAACCATTTTCTTGAAAATCTCTCAAAGTGGTTATGATTGAAAAACATTTTGTACCACTGTAAGAGTTTGATCATTTGCAGAAATACTCCCCCTCCACACGTGCTTAAGTGTTTTGACAGAAATTTGCACGGTGAGAGAAGAGCGCGCACTTTTGAATTGATCGACTCAAGATAGACAATCCCCCGCGAGACACGGTTACGTTGCATAATTAAAGAGATACATTGTCAGCTTTTAGGTGACAACTAGCTCTAGTAACTACCTTGAAGATGTGAACAACCCCGAAAGGTTGTCAAACCCGTCAAAGTTCATGTCTATCAAGAGTTTCTCGAATAGGTACAATCTACTCGAATAAGTCTAGGAAGACAAATCTTTTCGATTTATGACAGTTCAGAGTTAGTCAATTCATGGGTTAAGTCTTATCACACGAAGATTCAAATAGCAAATCAACATATTTCTTATCACAATTAATTTCTCCCCCTCAAAAATGGTATATAAATGTTATTTTTGATAACGTTGATATTAAATATGACCATTTCGAGTTTTGTAGGAAGATTATCACGAAGAACAGTTTGTGAACAAAGATTTTAGCAAATACTCCCCCTCAACAAGTAATACTAACTTTTGAGGTTTTGAAAAACGTAATGGGAAGTACTTGTTCTTTTGAGTAAAACTTTTAAAAATGAAAGTTTTGATAAGTTTTACTCAAAAGTAAGAAGCTTTCGCTCCTTTTATAAGGATTGTGGCACTGAAGCGTACCACAGGGTCCTTTCATTACAAGAACGGGTTGTACACTGTAATGTGTGCACAAGCCATTGTCATTAAATAATCACACATCCAAATTAATATGAAATTGAAACAGTTTAAGGGGTACCAGGTAGTCCATCAATATTTCTAGGAATGCGAACAGGGCGTTGATAGCCTGTGAGAGTAATCCTGAGACGACCACCTACGAAGCTCTCCAGAGTTCTGAATTGGTCCCTTCTGTACAACCTTTCATCAATCCGAGTGATGATCCTCTTCACATCCCGTTTGTCTTGAGAATTCCATCTCTTCTTCGACCCGATGCCTTCATGTATCTCCTTTAACCGATAAGCTAACCCATCTCTGACTTTCTTCAGTGTGTGATCTCCAAACTTATGAAGATCTCTACACGCCATCAAGCAGTTGTGTTGTAGTTCACTACGGTAAACTACTCCAAATGGTTTGCTGATGAGAGTGTATTGTGTAAGATGGTTGATGTCAGGAAGTTTTAGCTGAGGTATGGTGAGGTTGACACGTGTCTGATATGATTCAACAGCAAGTTGTAAATCTTCTACACGTTCCTGGATCACTATGCTTCTGATGAAGATAAGCAAGGACTTGATGTATTCACGTTGAATTTCAGTCGAGAATTGTCTCATTCTTCCCTGTACCTTGGCAAGATACAGATCTTCAATGTTGTTGAGAGACAAGTTCTGAAAGTCCGCTTCACAGAATTCATAGTCCCTTTTATCTTGTCTTTTGACCACAATATTCTTGAGGAAACTGTAGTCCCACTTAGACGAAAGAGTTACATGCTTGACAGCAACGATCCCTTTATCACTGTGCACTTCATGTTTAGACTTTTGAACCTGGCAGCTCTTGTATTAGATTCGTCGGCGTTCCAGCCAATGGTGAATCCCATACATTGCATCAATGTCATACTGTTCCACATTGTTAGAAAACATGTGAGTAGCCTTTTCCTCGATGGCTATACAGTTGGAGTATATGGCTGCCGGGAACGGAAGTGTAAGTGATGTAGCGTATTTCTTTGAACCATCGCTACCGTGTAGAAGAAATTCCAAATCATTGTTGAAGAAGTAGCGGAATGGAATCTTAGGTTGATCTGGTTGGCCAATCGTTGGTAGAGGTTTAGACCAATCGGTGTAGTATGGAGCCTTGTCTCTTCTGGTGAAGTCGATGTTTGCTTCAGGGTTGAGCCAATCAATGTTATTAGACATGGCTCGTACTATGTTTTCAAGGTGATATTCAACTTCAATAACACTTTTCGAGCTGTCTTTGAGTAGTTGAAAGGCTTCATTCTTGATTCGTTTCAACTCTGATTTCGTCATCTTCTTCACTCAGAACTTTTCTTGCAGTAACTTAGCATGCTCCAACGTATGACCTTCTACCATATCTTGATCATCAGTTAGGGCGGGAGTAGCATCAACAAGTGTGGAGAACCAAGCATACTCGGTGTCGTCTTCATCTAGTCATGAGACGACATCAGCCTTAGGCGTCTTCTTCTTTTTCTTTGGCTTTGATGAGGATGATGGTTTCTTTGTTGAAGCGGGAGAGGTGGGTTGTTGTTGGGGCTCAGGGACTTCCTCATCGTCACCACCAGTATACTCGAAGTGATCACCGGTTTTCTCTGTCTGGGGTGGTAACTCAGAGTCCTGAGGTTTGTCAGCGGAAGAGCGTGGAGGAGATCGTCTTGTTGTTGGAGTCCTTAGGGGTGGTGGTGGCACAGAGGAGGGTTCTCTAGACTTCTTTGGACGTTTAGGCTCGTTATCTTTATCATTATCCTTATCTTCATCGTCTCTTGGACGTTTAGGCCTTTGAGTTTCTTCTCTGCATGCTGATTTGAGTTGGTATTCCAGCAATGCTTCAAACAATTTACCTTCGTAAGAAGTAAATGTTGCAGATCGTTTAGACATTTGAGTTACTAGCCTGGAAACCAATTCAGCATCGGAGAACACTATAGGATCAGTTGGGTTGATTGTTACGGTCATAGGTGTTGATATTATAGTTTGCTTGGCCAAATGCATCAGATTCGGATAGAGTTGTCTGTTGAACATTTCCTTTGTAACTCCAGGAACGGTGTCAAGTAGGAACTTTTGAGTATAGCCCCTAATCATTTCGTTCAGTTCCCCTTGGACATCACGTTGCATGAACTTCTGAATATATTCCCTTTCATTTGACATCTTGTCTATCTCGTCATGAAGATGTTTGATGTTGTCAGCGAGTATATCTAACTTTTTATTGGTCACATCTTTCTTCCTGACATGCTTGACAGCTTTAACAATCCTTGTCTTTGCCCGAGATATCCAAGAGTCTGTAGGTTTCTTCACTGACTTGGATGTGGATTTGGTTGTGCCTTTGGATGGTGGTAGGGAAGAGTGAGAAGACGAATCCGATGATGAGGAGACATGAGGTGACTCAGGGTCCTTTGGTGGCTCAGAAGTTTCCTCCTTGGAGCGTTCGAGACTGTCTAGAAGAAAATAATCATAATTTACTTCGTCATCTTGTCCAGATTTAGCCTTAACTTCAGCCTGAATCCGGGCTTCTTCTGCTTTGGCTTGAGCTGCAGCCTCTTCATCAGCTTTTTCTTTCTCAGACTTTTCCTTTTCAAGTTCCTCAAAGTCATAATCAATAGAATCCTCCAGGCGCTTTTGTTGTTGCTCAAGAGTGGTGGCACCAGTTCCCTTATCGGGTTGATTAACCGCATCAGGAATTGGTGTGGATTGGACACCACCACTTGACCCTCCGGGGCCACGCATTTGTTCCTATTCAAACTCTTTTGCCACGTGTTAGAGTCTAATGATTTTGAACTTCTTCCTGTAGTCAGTATCCAGTGGCTCTTCATCTGAGCTTTCTTCATCTTGCTCAAATACTGGAGTCTTCCCTTTGCCTTGGTCAGCTATTGGACTGGGAGGTTTAGCTACTGTTGGAGTGACATCGGTTGCAGTTTCAGAGTAGGTGACCTCTTCGTCTGATTCGGTTTCCTCAGAGCTTTCATCCACTAGCTTTCTTTGCGGTTCAGGCTTGGGAATAGGAATAGATTCCTTAGAGGGAACTTTCCGTTTGTGTCCAGGTCTCCTCTTAGGGAACTTTCTTTGACTCTCAGTGCTTGTAACACTTCCTGCACTGCCTCTTCTGGTTTTCCTTGTAGGTGTACCAGCGGACTTTTCATCGAGAAAACCTACTTTGCCTTCTTCAACCGCTACCAGATATCATTTGTACAAATATAGTTGTTTGATATCATCAGTTATAAGGTGATATGGCAGCACTGCACCTTGTTTCTTTGTTGTAGAGTCCTTAAATCTGACTGAGAGTGTGGGCTCATACAACCTGGAGTGTCGTTTGGGGTCATCGAGTCTCAAGGGAATATCAGGATTATACCCTAGAGCTCGTTGGATCAACAGTTTGGTATATCTGATATACGGGATTTTGGTGCCAAGCTTTTTAAGGAAAGTCATCATATCGTCCCATATCAGAGCTTCAACTTCTATGTCTTTCTTGTTGACCAAAGCCCAAAACATTTGTAGTTCCATGAGCTTGGGATGCTCATAACCACTGTCACGTCCAGAAACGTATTTGGTGATCATAATGTAGAGGGTTCTCCATGGCTGGGGAATGTTCTTGAAATCGACATATGAATGCTTTGTAATTAACCCGGTGGCTTCTTAATAGCCAATGTCGATCATGAACTGGAGAACTACCTATTCAGTTGGAGTGGCATTGTATTCAGTAGGTTCGATGACCGGAATGAGAAGAATAGCCCTTAAGTCTGCAGCTGTGATGGTGACTTGTTTGTGATTGAGCGTCACCGTCACAGCGTTTTGACCTTTGATCTTTCGCATTGAATGCCAGAATTGGTGTATGCAGACCTCCGGTACAGAAGCAGAATTGGTGAGTATGTTCTGATAGGGGTGAGTCCTCATAATATCCACTGCAATCTCACATGAAGATTCTGAGCAGAAGAAGTTCTCAAAATCAACTCTGAGATTGTTCTTTCCAATCTTCATTGGATAACCATTAGGAAAGATATTAGCAACGGTGAGAACATTTGGTGCTTCTACATTCTGCATTTGAGCGTCCATGTCGTGATCTGAAAGATATTTAGCCAAAAGAACCAACATATCGAAAGACATTATGTTAGTCAACAGATAGTTTTATTGTCTAATTATTGAATGTGATATGTCGATGATTGTTACGAGTCCAATGTCACTTGTTTGTCCAATAGTCCAATGACGTCATGATAAGTTTCGTGAGTTGATTAACTTTAAATTTTAAAGTCTATGTTTTCACTTATTTTTCACAACATATTAAACGTTTAAGCTTGTTAGTGACATTACTGGTTTCGTGGCGTTATGATTTATTTATTTACAAGTTTGCACGCGTAACAATTCATAATTAAGGTTAAAACTAGGCTTAGGCGTAGAAATGGCATGATTATGCGTAAACAGGAGTGTTATATGCGTAAGCATAAGCTTATGCATAGGTTCTTGACTTACAAGAAATATTACGCGTAGGAAAAGAGTGCCTTATGCGTAAAGCTTACGCGTAAGCTTATATGGAACCTTACGCGTAAGGCTTACTCGTAAGAGTCAACCTTATGCGTAGAGGTTACTGTTTACGCATATCCTTCACAGGATACGCGTAGTCCCCAATGTAGAACCTTACGCGTAAACGTTACGCGTAAGATTTCTCTTACGCATAACATGCTACGCGTAAGGTGATCCTTATGCGTAGATTGCAAGTAACCTTGATTCTGAATTTTCAAGCGTAGAAGACCTGAAATAAATTCATCATAACATCAACATTATCATCTACATTCAATCCTTTCAGATTTAAACACTAACATTCAATCAGACAGTTATGCGTAGAACATAAGTTACGCGTAAGCCTGAACCCTAAAGCTTAAGAATTACGAGTAAGTTATCTAGCCATAGGAAATGCACCAAACTTATTCTGGTTAGTCTAAGAAGCCTATTGAGTTGTTCTATTCAAGTTTTAACATCAAACTCTAAGCGAATCAAAAATACCCAATTCTTATGAACATAAACCCTAATTTCCAATTATAAGTAACTAGTGTTTCTGGGTAAAATCCAAGCATAGATATAATCAATTAAACTCGTAAACAACATCTTTCAAGCAACCAATTAGCCAGAAACGTACACATATGAAAATACCCAATCACGCATAAACCCTAGTTTTCAAAATCAATCAATTCGTGTATCTGGGTGATGTTTAATGGTAAAAATGGTTTCAATGATGTTAGATAAACGTTTTGACTCTATCATTTTAACCAAAAACACACACCATTGATTATGTGTTCATACGCTTATGCGTAGAACACAAAATCACTCATATATGAAAATCTAACCGTTGGTTTTTGAAACGATTTAAAACCCTTGTTTGTTTTAACTCAGAGATTGAAAAACCACTTACAGAATAATGATCAAAAACACGGATTGGAAGGATGAGTTTTACGCGTAGGATCTTGGTGGTTGGGATATTAAATGAGGTGAATTAATGAGTTAGGTGGATTTTTTATTAAAAATAACTTTGAGCTTTTGACAGTTTTAGCCCCTCCACCTTTTCCATTTACATCCAATGTCCATAACTTCCATTTTGGTTACCAAACGAAGGATATTTGGAAAGAATTTTGACTACACTCCCCTCGACTTAAGAAATAATGAAGTTTTATAAATTTTAGTCTGAGGAGTGTCAGTAAACCAGAAAAGTGATCATCATTATTAAAGAAACAACCGGGATAAGATAACATGCAAGTACAAGGTTTTATAAAACCGAAAAATTATTTGTTTTCTCCCCCTCAACACTTGATCTAGAAAATACTGAATTTTGAAAGAATAAAGTGTTGACGGAAGGTTTGTACTTGCCATGTTAAAAGAAATATAGATAGAAGAATATTTTTGTTGTTTTATCTGATTTTATAATTTTGTATTTTGTTTTTGAAAAATATTTACAAAAGAGGTTTTGGTGTTTGACTGGTTTTAAGAATGTTTTAAGAGTTCATCCAGTTCCTCCTGAGTCAAACACCACATACCAATCAGGTGGACCAACTCATTAAACCTAGCAGGAGCTAAGGCTTTGGTGAGAAGATCTGCCAATTGGTATTCTGTACCCACAAAGTATAATTCAACAGTACCCTGTTCCACGTGGTCCTTGATGAAATGATATCTAAGATCGATGTGCTTTGATTTCGAATATTGAACTGAGTTGCACGAGATCGCAATAGCACTCCGATTGTCGCAGTACATCGGGATTTTGTCAAATACGTAACCATAATCTTTGAGTTGTGTTCTCATCCAAATGACTTGAGCACAACACGCCGACATGGCTACATATTCTGCTTCTGTTGAGGACATCGATGTACAATCCTGCTTCTTCGATTGCCATGACACCAGTTTATCACCAAGAAATTGTAAAGCTCCTGAAGTACTTTTCCATGAATCTAAGCATCCTGCGTGGTCAGCGTCTGAAAAAGCTATTAGTTCAAAACCAGAATCCTTCGGATACCAGATCCCCAAATTAATGGTTCCCTTGATGTATCGAAGGATTCTTTTAGCCTCGGAGAGGTGAGTTTTAGTTGGTAGCGACTGATAATGGGAAAGATATACGGCAAACACAATATCAGGCCTGCTAGCTGTTAGATACATGAGAGACCCAATAATACTACGGTATTTGGTAGGGTCCACCAATTTCCTATGTAAATCAGCGTCTAGCTTCTTGGTATGAGCCATTGGTGTGGCATAGGTATCACAGTTTTGCATTCCAAATTTGTTTAACAATTCAAGGGCATATTTGGACTGACTCAAAAAAATACCACGGGGGGATTGGTGAACTTGCATTCCGAGAAAGAATGTGAGTTCACCCATCATTGACATTTCAAAATGTTTTGTCATTAATTTTGCAAAAGCATTTGAGTATTTTAAGTGTGTTGACCCAAAAATGATGTCATCCATATAAATTTGAACAATTAAGATGTGAGCCCCGTGATATTGTATGAAAAGTGTAGGATCGACCGAACCTTTGGTGAATTTATTGGCAATGAGGAAGGATGATAACTTATCGTACCACACCCGAGGAGCTTGTTTGAGACCATACAGAGCTTTGTTCAGTTTGTAGACATGGTTCGGGAACTCGGGATCAACGAATCCTTCTGACAGGCTGACATAAACCGTTTCTTTCAGTTGCCCATTCAGAAAAGCAGTTTTGACGTCCATCTGAAAGACCGTTATATTCATATGAGCCGCGGACGCGAGAAAGATCCGAACAGCCTCAAGACGAGCAACCGGAGCGAATGATTCTTCAAAGTCAATACCCTCTTCTTGTCTATAACCCTTAGCTACCAGACGTGACTTGTTTCTGATTACATTCCCTTCAGCATCCAATTTGTTCTTCCAAATCCATTTTAGACCAATGACATAGACCCCTGTTGGTCTTTAACCAGTTCCCATACTTCAAGACGTTTTAATTTGTTGAGTTCTTCTTGCATGGATTCAATCCAGTTGTCCTTTGTCATTGCGTCTTTAATGTTTTTAAGCTCAGATTGGCCGACAGTGAGTGCATAAATGCAATGTTCACCATCTGTGTGAAGACGTTGTCTCGTAACGACTGGTTGATTCGGGTTGCCAATAATATTCTCAAGTGGATGGTCTTTTGTCCAACGGTGTGTAGAGGGTTGATGTTGGTATACATTGTGTAGATTTTGAGGATTCAAATGGTTTGTTGATGATTCCGCGACATCGGGTGCAGCAGTTTCATTGGCAAATGAGTTAAAGAACGCATTTGGATCAAAATCTGCAGGTGGGGGTACTTCATTAAGAACATCAGCAGCTGGTTCAGCGTCGTTGGAAGCAGTTTGTTCAACTGTTGTCGTAGAGTCAACTGATGGTGCTTCTTCAACAGTAGTTGTTGTAGCAGATGTATCAGGTATAAGAGTATGATCAGGTTGAGCAGCGGAAACAGCGGATACACCTGGAGCACGTTCAACAATGTCATCACTAAACAGTGGAGCAAAGAGCTTTTCCATTTGTTGACGAGTAAGCTGGGGGCTTGGTTCAGCTGATGATGGGGTTTGGGGGAAGTTTAAACGGTTGTGACCGGGTTCTAAGCTGTTATGCTCAGAAGTCATATTTGTAAGTTCATCAAAATTAGCATGAATCATTTCCATAACCTGCTTTGTACGACGATTCCAGATTCGGTAACCTTTAGAGTTCTCACAGTATCCAATAAAGACTCCAATGTCAGCTTTGGCTTTGAGCTTTCCAAAGTCATCACGATCATTATTTGGGTAGCAAAGGGATCCAAATACATGAAAGTGTTTGAGATTCAGTTTATGGTTGTGGATAAGCTCAAAAGGTGTTTTGTTGTGGTGTTTTGTAATCATTGAACGATTTTGAGTATAGCATGCAGTTGAGACAGCTTCTGCCCACAAGTAATCTGGAAGTTTAGCATTGATTAACATTGTTCTTGCAGCTTCCACTAACGTACGGTTTCGTCTTTCAACAACTCCGTTTTGTTCGGGTGTACGTGCAATAGATGTTTGATGCTTAATTCCCACTTTCTCGTAAAATTCTCGAAGAGTTTGGTTAACAAATTCATTTCATTTGTCTGTTCTGATTTGGCGGACGGTGTTCTGGAGCTGAACTTGAATTTTCGTGAGAAAGGTGATGATCATCTGTGGAGCTTGATCTTTACTTCGAAGAAAGTAGACCCAAGTCCATCGTGAGTAGTCATCGACAATTACCAAGATGTAGCGTTTGCCATTAATCGTTTGCACGCGCATTGGGCCACACAAATCCATGTGAAGAAGATGAAGTACATGTTGAGAGCTGTGTTCCACCTTTGAAGGAAAATGAGCATGAGTGCTTTTCCCTTGTTCACAAGCAGAGCAAAGGTGATCTTTAGAATACCGGAATCTCAGGAGACCTTCAACAAGTTTGTGTCGAGCAAGGTTGGTGATGGTTGAAAGTTTAAATGTGAGAGACGATGGTGCCATAGCCAGGATTTTGTTGATGTTGCCTTTGAAAGTAGACAGATGGGAGATGAAGCAACCATGTCTTGCATTGAGATTGTGTACAGACTAGAATTGCGAGAGCCAGACATAAGATCGTTTCCTTGTAGATCACGAATGAAACAAGTTTTCTCCCTAAAAGCAACTTCCAAATCTCCATCACAGAATTGACCGACTGAAAAGAGATTGTGACCGAGGCCTTCCACATAATAAACCCTGCTAATTTCGATATTGCCATTGATATAATCTCCGTAGCCCATGATAGCTGCGAAGTGATCATTCCCGAATCTGACAGTGCCAATGAACTTTGCAACAAAGTTTGATAACAGTTTAAGGTTGCCTGTCATGTGTCGGGAACACCCGCTATCAACAATCCAAAGGATGATCTGTATCACCTGCATTACACACAGACGACACAGATGGAATAGAAGTAGATGTGTAACCCGAAGAGTGAGTGGGTTCCGAAGCAGTTATAGTCGAAATACACACATCAATGATTTTAGGCATCCATTTAAATCCTAGTATATTATGTATCCATTTCTGCCATCTCTAACTAGTCTTAGCTTTAGTCTTAGTGAATGCACTAGGTGGTACTACATTCCTTGGAGGTGATACTGGAGTTACAGGGACATCAATGCGTGTCTTAGAATCTAAAGAGGGTGGTTTACCAAGCACAGACTTAGAAGCAGTAGTAGGCCTAGAGGTATTCCGATTCTTAGGATTCCTTAAACGAGACAAGATAGCTCTAGCAACACATTTGTCATGACAATCAGAAAGCATACTTTTACGACAAATAACACAAGAGGCATCAGACTGAATGTCAAAAGTACTTAAAGGTTTAGCATTAGTTACAAAACTTTTTCTATTACATTTGTCAAACGCAATATCTAAAGTGGGTGCAACTTGAGTCTTATTCAAAGTCCTAGGGTGTGCTTCTACTTCAGCATTCTTTATTGATCTTTTCTTAGGTCGCAACTTCCTATTCTTCCTTGTATTGCTCCTAGGCTGTGAAGTGCGGACGTTGGGAAAAAAGGCAACTATTCATGTTTCAGTAGAGGGAAACACATTAGTATCTTGTGTTTTTTCAGTAGGCATTCTGGGTTCACGTTTGCTAAGTGTTATAGGTGCAATTCTCTTAATGATGCTAGGCTGAACTTGTTCATACTTTCCTAACATCTCCCTTAACTTAATGATAGTGTGCACCAAATCTTGATTTTCAGAACGAAGATTTCCAGAAAAATTCATGACTTCTTTAGTGTGTGCAAGATAATGATCAAGTTCGTTTGATGCTTCATTACGAGACTGTTTGAGTAAATCAAATATGAAACCATATTCCTTTTTAACTTTTGCAAGTTCTTGTTCATATTTTGAGATTTGACATTTCAAAGACACGTTTTGATCATCCAGTTGCTCAATTTTAGGATTAAACGTTTTTTATTGCAACTGGTGGATTTTGTTTTGCAAAGCAAGTTCACGATTTTGACAATCTTTTTGACACCATTGAAGACGACGTTTTGAATTTGAAAGTTCGTTTAACAATCGTTCATTTTCAACTTTTAAAGACTCGATCTGATGCACATGATAAGTATTCTCAACAATATCAACAGAATCAATAGAATCAGCAGAGATATGATCAGATGCATATGCAACAGATTGTAATAAAACAAGATTATTGATATCAGCACAGATAACATCTTCCAAGATTCGATCAACATCTTTTCTCAACAATTTATTTTTACGTTTAGTATTTGAAATCGATGTTTCTGTTTTCTCGAAAATTGTTTTCATGAGACCGAGTTCCTTGTGAAAATCCCTTTCCCAATATAGTGCACAAGTTTTCAAATTTTTGACATGGGCTAAAATTCTTTTCTGAAGAATGTCTCTTTGTTCTCGCGCCATTGGCGATTGAAAATGTTCAACTTTTATTTCAGAATGAAATTCAATCTCACGTTCCAAAATTTTGAGGTCAGATAAGAAAGTGTCAAAATATTTGATAACGCGACAACTTTCGGCTTTTGTTTTAACTTCGCTAAGTGAAGGTAAAGGACCATTAATTTGTGCACCATTGTGTTGGGGACGAACTTCAAAAACTTGTGTGATAACCAAAGGTTTGTTTGAAGTATCTTGTTGTGTGACAAAAGTTACGGTTTTTGAATAGTTAAATGGTTTGTTGTAAACGACATTTTCCATTTTTGACCGACTCTCGTCATCTGCATCTAATTCCTCCATGCGATTATTTTCAACAACAGTCATAATTGAATCATCAATTCTATGTTTTGCACTGTAAACTTCAGGATTTGGTTTGAATGCTCTGTTTGAAAACTTCGGTTTGTAATCAGCAAGAATTGGTCCATATCCATTTGGATTTGGTTTAAAAGTAAACTTTTGAATAGTTGTGATTGACTCACCATGTTTATAAACAACATTTCGAAACTCTTTGATTTTGTGTTGTAAGTCGACAATTTCTTCAAGATAGTTATCTATTCGTTTTGTGGAATGCTGTTTGTACTCAGAGAACTGTTTTTGACAAGTTAACAACTCACCCTTGGCTTTTTGAGTTTCCAAAGTAAGAGCGTTAAGTTGTTGTTTATGTTCATGTTTCAGTTGTTCTATTTGAGACAACAAAGCATTCTTGGAAGCGGCTAGATCACGTATCTGTCGTTCTAATGATTTTTCATTTTGATGAGATTTAGCAAAAGCGACTTCAAAACCGTGTTCACATTTTTCTTGAGTTTTATAAACGTTGATTTGTCTAATTAAACATTCATTATCCCTAATTAACAGTGCATTTTTAGCTTTTAATTGATTGCAAATTATCAAACGAGATTCTTGGTCTTTAATTAAGGTTAGGAGCTCAATTTCTCTATTAGAAAAAAGCTCATCTTGTTCAATGTGAGTCTCAACATGATCATTATTTAGATCCTCAAATATAACCACGGAGTCAACTTGATTATCAATATTAACCATAAGGTTATCTTGATCGTCAAATATAACTACGGGATCTATTAGATAATCATCGGAATGAGATGTGGATGGCTCATGTTGAACACTCTGATCCTTGTCAGATGGAGAAATTGGCGGAGATATCAGATCAGGAATGAGTGTATTTTGGTCCGGTACCTGAGACAAGCCATCAGTGTCATACACTGGCCTGTGTCACTCATGTGTAGAGCTTGCATTTGTGCCATCAACATCACTGCTGCATTAGCCTGCAAGTCCTCCATATCATCATCAGAATCTGCATCTGCCATAAAGCTCTGTTCCTTGTTGGTAAGAGTTCCACCAACTTCATCCTTGAGAGCCAAGAGCAACGCCTCTTTGTGATAAGCACTGCCTCTTGTTCTCGGCTTAGGACATGCATTACCAGATGACCCTTCTCATTGCAGTTATAACAACGAAGACCATTAACCCCATTCTGAGCATTCCCCTGTTCAACCACTTGAGCCCTTTGTTGTTGCAGAGCACCGATGTTATTCCGTCCCATAGCATTAAACCCTTGACCACCTCCCATCGGATGACCATAACCACGATTCTGAACTTCAACACGTCCATTGTTCACAACAGCCTGATTCCTTGTGTTTGATGAGGAACGAATGCGATTGTTGGATTTGTTTGTATACCGGCCGAAGGCTTTAGCAATCATGACAAATCCTTGTTGCAATTCATCGAAAGCATCGGAGTCCTCATCAGCTTCACTATAAAGTGCTTGAGCATTGTTGTTGTTGTATGGAACCAATTGAGTTTGTTGAGGTTGTTGATGTGACGGATCATATGGTGTGATGGTTGCAGTTGGTTGAGGAGCGGGTTGAGGAGCTGTTTGAGGAGGAAGACTGGTTTGAGCCCACAAAGCAAGTTGTTGATTATTTGGAAGTGACTGTGAAGCCGGGAATCCACGGATAGCCCTTTCTTTGTCAACTTCTTTTTGGTGAGGCTTCAGATAGTCGTACAACAATCCGTATGTAGCATGATGAAGATTGATAAGGTTTTAAAAGGTACCATTTTGAGGGGTCGTTTAAGTCCTTATTTGACCACTTTTGTATCCGTTATTGCTTAATATCGTTCCTTTTCACTTTTTAGGTCTCTTGAAGGCAAAATGCTGGAATGACACTTATTTGGACAGAAAGGCGCGAATATATGAAGAAAATGGCCAAAGTCGAAATCAGACACTCACAGTCGCTGAATGTAGAAGGCGACGGCGTCAGGTTCTATTTGCGACGCCGTCGGAGAATTATTGTGACGGGTCAGAACGCAAAACTCGTGTTTTCAAGAGACGGCGTCTAGTTGTGAAAGAGTAGGCCGTCGCTACTCAGACGGCCTAGATGCGATCCAGACGACGTCAGAAGCTGAAGAGGACGGCGTCACGGACATAAGGTGACGCCGTCGCAAGGTTAACGTGGCCAAGACGAAACCCTAATGGCGGCGACACAACGGCGTCACTAAACATAAGGTGACGCCGTCGCAATTGTAATCTTATATATAGAATCCGAATTTTTCAGTCTTTGTGTGGAGAGTCTTTGGAGTAAAAACCAAAAACTGAACCTAAGGTGTCTTGTACAGTATTTTAGGGTTTTTAACCCTATCTTACACCAAGATAAGTCTTTGCTTCATTAATTCAATTATGTCTTTGATTATTTGTGTGTATGCTTGCATGTTCTCCATGTCCGGCTAATTTATTTGTGTGTTTGCTTAGGAAGTATGAAACTTAATTATTGAATATTGATTGGTTGTTTCTTATCTTAGTTGACTAATGATCTAGTAATGCGATAGGTCATTCGTTGTGTACTTAATGCTTGATTCATCTTTGTGAACCTTAGAGTATGATTACCTGAGTGATTGTAGGCTAAAACATCCGAAGAGTGCCTTAGAGTAGGAGTCTATAATCTCTACGTGGATTTGTAGACAAGACCCTTTGGTAATTTCAAAGAGTTAGGGAGAAACGCATACCCTACAACTTTAGAAACACAACGCAACTAGGAATAAGACGTGACACTCAACCATCAATAAGAGATAATTAAGGAGTAATACAAACTAAGTAAACACATCTTTAAACTATCATACGAGCACACATTAATTAGACATAGACTCCCACAACCTTAGTTTAGATAATTAGATAATAGTAGAGTAATCGGTAGAAATACCAACCCCCCAAATCCAATACCCGAGATTCGTACTTTTCCATTTTCACAAAATATAAAAAAAGATAAAAAATAATCTTCCTCAACCTTAACCTTAGCGTAGTAACTCCCTACTAGCATTCCTATTCCCCTAGAGAACGATATCAATACCCGTGGCTTACCCTAATTACTACACTACAACGATTAGGTTCACTGCCTAGGGTGTTATAAAACTTGCTCGAAGAAAAGGAAGTTTCCTTGACCCCGAACGACGCGTGTAGCGTTATCAAAGATTCTTAACTTGACAGAGAAAAATGACATACTTCTCCCATTCCGGACCTACACTACTTAGGAACTTAGTGTTGACAGCAATTCGTGGCATGATGATGTTGTGTTTGTCCAAATCATTAATGATATCTGAAAAACGATGATGATATGACTCTAATGTCTCTCCTGGTTCAATCATGAAGTGTTCATAAGCCAAGTAGATTTTGGATTCCATGTCTTCCTGATTGAGTGTTGTACCTTCCATAAGAAGATGAATATGTTCCCACATTGCTTTTGCAGTCTTTTGAGCATCAACACTTCGAAGGATTTGATTTGGTAATCCTAAAAGGATGTATTGCATTGCTAGTTCATCGGCTTCAAAGTGTAGAAGTTCATCAGCAGTAAGGTTTGAGATAGTTGCAATGTTGGTGACAGCATCTCTTGGTGGATTGGCATCTGGATCTGCGGGTGTGACAACAGTAGGCATCTGAAATGGACCTTCCATAATGACCTTCTTTAAGAACTTTCCATGTGGCTTCTTTAGATCACAAAACCTAAAAAACCTTATCACCCATTGATCATAATTTCCGGGAGTGAGCATTGGAGGTCTATCAAGTGAGCCAGCTTCATGAATTGATTGTTGGCTACTTAAGGCTTCACACATCTTTCCAAACCATGTCGGTTCCTTCATAGTATTCCTGGATGGATGTTGATTGTAGAAGTTTATGTAGGGTTGTACTTGAAGACTAGGTGGTGGTTGAACCATTTGTGGTGGAATTGCTCCAAGTTGTGGAGTATGTTGTTGATTAAATTGTTGTTGATAAATTTGTTGTTGTTGATTAAATTGTTGATGTTGTGGACTTAGTTGTTGTTGTTGTTGTACTTGATGATACATGTAAGGAAAGTAGTTAGAGTATGGTGGTTGTGACATGTTGAAAACTTGTGTTGTTAAATGGATCTTTGTAGTCGAATGAAAACGTTGTTGATGAAGTATCCTTAGGCGTAGAAAAAAAAAACAAGTTTAGGCAAAGTAATACTTAAGCGTAAAAACACCAAACTTACGCGTAAAAGCAGTATTTACGCGTAGGATTAGCTTACGCGTAAGAATTGAGAAACACTAAGATTATGCGTAAACAGAAAGTTAGGCGTAGAAAACTTATGCGTAAGATTAGCTTATGCGTAAGACAATGCTTAGGCGTAAGAGTAAGCTTAGGCGTAAAAGAGTTCTACACGTAAGATTGAGCTTACGCGTAAAATTAGGGTTATGCCCAAAAAATCTTTTACACTATCACAGTGTAAAGGATATCCAAAGTCGAAGTGTTTTCAGGCTTATCCAAGCAAGAAAACACTGAGTAAACCACGAAAACTGGAGATCGATCCATGGATGAGTTACGCGTAAGAATATGGTTTTCTTACGCGTAGAAAGCAACCAAAATTGATTTTCTGTCCAAAGATGTTTCTAAGCAAGATTTTTGTGGTGAAACAGCTTCAATATCACCAAAATAACACAAAAGTGTGAAACTTGATGATCCAAAACTTCAAAACACCTTACGCGTAAAGATGAACACACGTATAAAATAAAGCTTAAAACTAAGGAAAAACACGTAAAGTTCGAAACTTTTTGCTTAAAACTGAAATTTTAACACTTAAAAACGATGAAAGTACAAGAATCTTGGATTGAAAAGTGTAAAAATGGTTTTTAAACGTGACCAAGTTTTGAACCGTGAGTTACGCGTAGAACCAAACAACTTCAAAAACAAGTAAAATTTTCACCCAACTATTTGGCGAATGATACCACTGTTAGGTCACCATATTAGTAACACAAGCATCAATATAAGAAATAGAGAAGAGATAGTGATCGGTTGAACAAAGACACACACACACGTATGAAAATGGAGAAGAGTTATGCGTAAGAGTAAATGTGTAAATGAATGACCAACCTTCAATAGAAGGTTTACAAGAGGTATTTATAGGAGGGAACTAGGGCAACACACCAAGTTCCCATCCTTTTACTTATTGGGCTTGGTCTAGGCTTATGGGCTTTCTACATAAGCCTAGCCTTTATTACTAACATAAAAGCCATATTAAGCTAACTATTACATATGAATCAATAACACTTGAAATATAGTTTAGGAGTGATTCCAACAGGGTAACTAAACATTGAAATTGCTATTTGAGTCCAAAAGAATTATGAACAAGAATAGCAAAAGAAAAGAGTACCCACTGTTGGGGTTCGACCACAACACAAACCAACTACTAATCTAACTTAGCCCAAAACACATTTAATCACTAAATTCCTTTAAGTTTTCAAATTGATTGTTTTAATTTGAAGTGGAAAACCAAGAAGAAAGTACCACTGTTGTACAGTGGGTTTCAAAACAAACAAAGCAAACTAGATTTTTGTCTAAAAACCATTTTATCCCAAGATTTAACAAATAAGCCAATAAGAATAACAAAATTAAAATAAGTACTCCTAATTATGAGCCAACACTTTAATTCTTTTATATATATCTCATTTTAGTTTGTAACTTATTGATTAACAACAACAACAACAATTAATCATAACATGTATAAAAGAAAACATTCGATTACATATTTGAACAAAAGGAGTAAAACAAATTGATAACTAAAATAACAAATAAAAATCACAACTATTATAAATCTTACAATGAAAACAATTGGGTTGTGGGTGGGATGAACCGAACACAAGAAGACTCCAATTGAGCACGAATTAGTTGAACTTGAACGAATTGAAGCTTGATTTAGACTCTCTATATCCCAATTAACAAAACCCCTTTATCAATTTTGAAAACCCCTTTGCTTTGACAAACCCTAATTTCAAATTTGAATTGAAAGTGATGAAACTCTTCTGAAATCAATCCCTATTATAGGATTAAGAATGGGAGGATGATGGTGACTCTCTTGAACCTTCAAGACATGATTCTTCCTACTTTGGGCTGTCTTCACATCTCCCTAAGCCACGTTTGGCATCTATTTTAAACCTTAGGATGTATTTCATCCCATTTTGGAGTGATGAAAATTGTATTTTCATTGTAGAAGACAAGTCTAGGTGTAGATTTGTGAAAGGAGGCGTGGTGTTGTGTTTACAGGAGGAGAGAAATGAAACAGTAGGGTAGGCTAGGAAAAAGAAGATGGGGCGTGGTATATAGGGTAGGTTTGATTTAAGAGTTATTTTACATACTAAATTTTTCTTACATACCAAGGGACTCATCTCCACCATTTTACTTTATGCATTGGAGTTATAAGGATGGTAAGGTTAGGTATTCGTTCTTACGATCCCGCCAGAGCCGGAGGGATCTACCCAGGGACAATCCACTAGATAGTGTAGAAGTCCTTAGGTATGATGAAAAAAGGAGAAAGAGTGAGAATAAAGGAAGAGTGCCGACTGAGATAGAGCTAGGACTGGAATAAACCTAACAAGGTTCTAGTGATGAAGTCTCGGTAAAAAGAAATGAAAAGTGAAAAGGGTGAAAAGAAATAGCCCTCCAATAATTCAACCTTAAGGCAGAAACTGGGTTCAATACATATGCTACTGGTGGTTACTAAGGTAACACCGATATTGAAGACAAGACGTCATGGACCCAGTGACGCACTGCACAAAACTTCCCAAGCTACTCAAGTTCTCTTAAAAGAATTTGTTTCATTCTCACGGGGAACCTACATAATCTATCGACGTTCTCTTAGAGATAGTTGATATTGAAGAAGGAGACCTTCTCCCTAGTCTCCAAATAGGAAACCAAAATGCACTATTGAGTCTAGAGCCAAGAGATCATCCACAAAATCTCATTAGGACACACAATACATGAAGACTTGTTGTTTCACACAATGTGGAAAATAAGAGTATATATATTGAGATCCCTGCGCATTATCCTTGTGGTATTGCCAGAACATCCGAGTGATATGTAAAATATTCACAATGAAGATGGAAATCCTTCTAGAGCCAACATCAAACAAGTTCTTGGTGGGTGACATTTGAGATCCAACATGGATCATGCTTGTGACAACTGGATAGAAACAATGGGGCGATTCACTGTTGAATCAACCTTGGTCCAGAAAATGAATTGACGAATACTTTTGAAAAACCTTTCGATGTGCTCTACAATTCTTTTCTCATGGCACATCGACTGAGCGTTATTTTCTCAAACAAAAGTACTCTCTCCGTCTCAAATATTTATGTCCATTTTGACTTTTTCAATTAAACTTTGACCTTAAATATATATATATTTTTTGTATTATATAATACTTGTTGTAAAATATATAAATGAAATTAGGTTTTAAATGTATTTTCATAGGTATAACTTTCATCAAGTATTATATAATACAAAACAATATATTTAAGGTCAAAGTTTGATTGAAAAAGTCAAAATGGACATAAAATTGGGGACGGAGGTAGTATTTATGATTGAAAATTGATTTTTCTCATAAAACCTTCGTCGTATTGCAAAACTCTTTCTCTTAAGCAATACGTGATTGTTTTTCAAATCAATTTTTCATCAATCAGTGAATCTCAATTCACTGGTTCACTCACTCCGTGTTGTCTACTTTGGGACGCTCCGGTTTGAGAACGGCTAGATCAAGCTGCGAAACCCTGTCAAGGAGATTCTTAGGAATTCTACATGATCACAGGCAGTATTTATATTCATCAATGGGGAACCGTGGTTCTTGCAACCCTATTCAACGAAAGTGAACAAAGACACTTTCGTGTGTTTTATTGCTAACTGTTGTTTGCGGGAACATTTGATGGTTGCAGCTGATCAATATTAAGAAGTCAATTGATAACAGCATGCTCACAGCACACACTCATAATTGAAGAAAATCATGACAATAAAAAATGTACAATAATGCTTCCGCTACTCTGATGAAAAGATGTCTTGATCCAGAAAGTGTGAGCATGTTGGTCCAAAAGTCACAACATCACATAAAGGCGATATAACAATGGATGATCCAGAGATTTGGTGTGGCTGATGATCTCAAAGAAGGCTCAAAGATCACCAAGTCGTGGATCAGTTAAAGACCTCCACTGAAAGTACAAAGTATGCGGACTTTGATGAATCACTGTTAAAGCACAAAGATTGCGAAACTTGAAGAATTAAAGTCTACGAGCTCGGAACTGAAATTCATGATTGAATGCTAGGATGCAAATTGTAATTAATGGAGTGACCTCCCTTAGGGGGAGGTTGTTAGGATTTGCAAAATCCATATAGAAGAGTCGGTCACCCCGAGTCTAGTATAACATATGTTAGCTTGTAGACTTAGTTATATTTATTAGTTATTTAGTTAGTTAAGTATCACCGTAGAGGACGGACGGATCTTTACCCACTGTATACTTGATCCACAGCCCGACATAAGGCGTATTATGTAAGAACTATAAATACCCTCTACCTCCCAAGGTAGAGGGTTGGAGCTTTCACATTCTTAATCTAACCTTCTATGTTTTCTCTCATCACTTTCTCTCTCTAGAAAGCATCCTATTCGACTTTCTCTCTCTAAGTTTCTTCCATTGATTCGAACGTGAAAGCTCTAAGTCAAGAAGTCAAGCCAGCAAGAAAGTTAGAAGGTACGAAACTTTCGAAAGCGCACTCACTCTTCTCAAAATCTCTTAAGAGAAATTCGAACTATACTTGTGATTGTTTGTGTGTTATAATAGCCAATATCTTACACCTTACCTCCATCATATATTCTACCTGGCCAGTGTTTGAATGTACCTTTATGATGAAACCTCATGCTAAAGGAACCTGGTCGATCGGATGTATAAAAAATGTAAAAAAAACACTATTACGATAAACTTACCTAAAAGGGGAATAACTTAAACAATCGTACTAATATATAGGTGTATACGATTATAACAAAAAATGAAAAAAAAAAAAAAAAAAAAAAAAAAAAAAAAAAAAAAAAAAACTTACCATATCTCCTAATTGCAAAGTTTTCCTCTTTCTCATGGTCATCAAAGAAAGGATGTTCTCTGATTTGCCATAAAGTAAATCCAAGGTTGCTGCTTGTTATTTTCTTACTTAGATTATTGGATTTCATGATTGACACTGTATTAGGGTTTTTGGGTAGGCTTCCAAAACAAGTTTGGGGATGACCAATGAGTAAACAACTTAGTTATATTAGACATTATGGCGGGAAATTGGATTAGACATCTGCTACATAGTACATCAAGATTATAAGACGATTCTACCATCAACAAAAAACGGATAACGGGATTTTAAAAAAATATAACGGGACTTTGACCTGGGCATTAATGGTTAAGGGACTGGTTTAGTCTCAAAAACTCATACTTTGGACTACTGATGACGAAAAAGGCAAGTTTCGGTTCAGCATAATGTTTTTAGACAAGATTAGAGACCAACGGTGTATTTTAGTCTATTATTTATGAGTTGATGTTTTGTATGAAATATTAGTTAAAGGGTTGAATTTGTATATTTTATTATTTAAAAAAATAGGCTTAAAATATGATGTTATTATGATTAAGTTAAGGTTGTATTATAAAAAAAAGTATTTTTGAATGTTAAAGTTAAAACATTAAAATTGATGTATCACTACGTGACATCACTCATAACTCGAGGTCACCACAACCATCGCTCTTGGTCAAAGATGCCAAACCATGTTTTGGCCATTAAAAGAATATACTCCGTAATTGTTAAGAAATTGTGAAATAAGAGAAGTATAGTGGCAAAACTTGGAAATACTAAAAAACTAAAAAAAATAAAGGGCAGAATCCCATCCAGTTATTGACCAACGTCATCACAAACCCTAAAAAACAGAGCAAAAAACCCTAAATCACAAACACAAAAACAATGACACAAAAAGCAACTCTTTTCAAAGGCCAACAGAAACGTAAAACAATTCCTCCTAGCCGCCATGGAAAAGCCCCCAAAACCCGCAAAGGTTTCATCTTTAATCTTCTGTTTTTTATTTTCTTGAAAATTAATTTGTTTTTTTATGGGTATTATGATTTTTGTAGGAAAGAGAGTTGTGAAGCCTGGGAAAGTTACCAAGGAGATGGACTCTGAACGTGTATGTTTTTATTTCCAATTGTTCATAGCTTTTCATTAATCTAGTTGTTTTTAGTAAATTTAATCCTAAAGGATTGGGATAAATAGATTATAGGTTTTTTAGAATAGGGCTGAACATAATAGACCGCGGACCCGACCAGACACTTTTCCTCATATTCGATCCTCGATTCGGTTAGCACTTACGCAAAACCGGCCATTATGCTTTGCTGGACCAGACCAAACCGATGAACCGGACCCACCCGGACCTGGACCGAACATTTTGGTCTGGTGTTTTGGGCCAAATCCGATTACGGTCCGGTCCAGTTTTGGTTGGTCCGGTCCGGTTATGCTCAGCCATACTCAATAGGTCGATTAAGTTGTTGGTTTTTGGAAATCAAAGTGGCCAGCAAAACTCATATACTTGTTGATGGGTGAAGTTATGTCTTAAGAATGTAAATATATAATATAAAATGTGGCTTATCAGTTTATGAGCTTATTGAAAACTTGATAAGCTCGTAAGGTATTTTTTTTGTATTTGAGCCTATAAACTTGAGCTTGTGAACTTAATAAGCTCACAAAAGTCAAGTGGATAAGCTTATAAGCCCATACAAAATAGTTTATGAGCTTATCATATTTTCAGTTAGCTTATAAGCACATCAAATAAGCTTAGTCGAACACCCCTTATGTTGATATTTTTGTCACGTGTAGACATGAGGTTGAGATTGTTTGAAACGTTAAATTGCATTCTAGGAACAAATAAGAACAAAACCCCCGTATGTTGATGATTTTTGTCGCTTAGACGTGAGGATGAGATTGTTTGAAATGTTAAATTGCATTCTAGGAGCATATGGAGACAAATAAGAACGAGTGACTTTATACTTGTCGTGGACATAAGAGCCAACTAATACACTGTCAAAATGCGTAAAAAGGATTGTAGTTGCCAGGAATGTACAAAAATGGATGGAAGTTAAACAAGTATGATGGATATCTTGCAGAAACTTGTGATGGCTCTTGAAAGAAAGTTGAGAAGTTTTGCTAGTGGTTCTAATAGCATTCTATATGGGCTGGGTAACATGTCCAGAACCAGTACAATGATTTAAATTTTACTTACTTGGATATAAATTAATAGTTGAATATTGAATCCCGTTAAATTCAAAGGTGTCCTAGGTTGGTTGATATAGAAGATCGCGGAATACTTGTTTACTGTTTGTCCTAAGAATATGTGACATGTTTAATACAGCAAGCATGTTGGCATGTGCAATAAAGTTTTAGGTGTTGGTGTGGGCTGCTGTACTTCTAGATGACAGTAGGACAGGTAACATGAACATGTCGCCTTTTGCGTCAACACATCATATCATGAACCCCAATCTTTAATATTTACCTGTGGTGCTTAAATCTCTAATTGCGTAAATTATTTTCTTGTTATGAAGTATAAGTATGATATCTTTCTTTACTACCTGCTTGGTAACCATATCTAATGCGATACCATTTGATTGCTACCTGCTTTCCAAATACTTGCAAACGAGGGAAATACTTTTTTCATAAATCTTTCGTTTGACATATTTTCTTGTTACCTTCTCACAAATGCCTATCTCATATATGACTTTAATTGCTGGTATTGCAATTTTATTACACCATGGTTGGATGCAGGTCTAGGCGGGGACTAGTTGGAGACTAGGCGGATTGGCATTTCTTATAAAAAAAATTCTGAAATTATAGTATATAGTATATAACATTGAACACAATACTTCAAATGCTTTAAATTTTAATTAGTTCATAGTCACTTAGTTTAAAGATCAAACATAAACAATCATACAGAACAACAGAACCAAAAGTTCAAATTAACTGGTAAAGGCTGGGCCGATCTGAAAGTTCAAATTAACCGGGGCGAGTAACTGGTAACAGGTCAAACAGTATAGCTTTTGGTGCGGCACGATAAACTCATGCATAAGTAATTGGATCAAAGTCACCCAATCCTATTGCAGTCTTAAAATTTTTCAAAATTCCTTCTAGATATTATCTGGCTCCTAACCTCAAGGATTCGTGTAAAGTGTCCTATTTCAATAATGCAGATAAATATCTCGTTGGACGTAGTTTATACTGATTTTCTCATTGTGATCAGGAGTTGAGCAAGTTCATCAACCACTGCAATGAGGTGAAAGCAGCCACTGCTGCAAACAAAGAAGGAGGTCAACTGAGTATAGTCAAACATAATGATGGTGCAAAAGAATAGGCCTGCAGATCCACAAAGAATGGAAATCTGTGTAGCAAATTTAGATGGTTGGTTTGTAATTCTGGGCAATTTTGTGGTTAATGAGTTACGCTTTTTTATCAAACTGAAACATGTCTTCTATGAAGTTTTCAAATTGATATTTACTTGTTTGGGGATGATATTTATATGTTTTACTTCATTTGTTTGTACTGATTTGTTGGTGTATGATTGTTTTACCTGTGTAGTTGTGTTTGTTTGAGCTTGTCAAAGCATTAGGTACACCGGCTCAAGCCAAACTGTCGTTACCTCAGCATTTCTCCTTTTTCACTTCCTTTCACTCACACACCTAAAAACACCTTACCCCGTCGCTCAAGTCAAAACCTCATTTTAGCGTTGGGCAAATGCAACTACATCGGACGCTCTTAAGTACATATTTTTGACAAAAAATTGTTTTACTTTTATTCAAAAGACACAATACTATTTTAGGAATTTAGGTTGTCCAAATGAAGTATCAGTCGAAGCTGGATGTTGCATCGTGGAACTTGCAAATCAAATACTGTATAGGAATATTAGTTCTTGCCTTCTTAATAGTTAGGTCTATTATCTTTTTTAAAAAATGGTTATAGTTATCTACATATATATCTATTCTATGCCATCCTATAAATCATTTATACGATCAGCACTATTCATTTTTTTCCTCTTAAAATTGTAGTGAAGAAATGATCTACTTAAAACTTCCATGAATTTCTCAACTTCAATACCTTGCGAGGTGAAGTCTTGCACCATCTACCGTTCTTCAAATAAACATACATTATGTATTATCAGAATGCAAAATACGAAGAAAAGATAAACAAGAAAAATGCCTTTTTTATTAGTGAACATGTTGTATCTTGTTAATTGTTATCTATGATGAACTCTATATTGAATTGTTAAAAATTCAATACATTGAAATTACTCTTTCCGTCTCAAAATTATAGTTATTATTTTCTTTTCAAAATATTTTAAAATAATTGTCCACTTTACTTTTTAAATAATACTAGAGAATTTAGAGTAAAATATTTTATTTTAGTTGTTGAAAATTAAAGTGACTTCACTTTTATTAAAATTTATAATTTTTGTTTCATGACAATAATTTTATGTTAAAATTAAACCTAAAAATATTCTTTAAATAGTTTTTTAAGTTAATACACGCCAACAATTAATTAATTGAATGATTTCTTAATTACGGTTGAATGGTTTCTAGAGTTGAGATCAATATAGAACTCATATTTGTCATAGAACAAATGAACCAATCACAACCCTTCATTTTTTATCTAAATTAATACAAAATCATTTTCCACTTTTTTTTAAAACAACATATCTTACAAACGGTAAATCTTCAAAATATAAAAAATACACCATCGTGATGAGAATTAAATTATCTTTCTATAGATATGCACTTTTATATATTTTCGACAAACATTTTTTTTCAAAAATTCCGTCCGAAAAAATCATATATGATTTTTACGAATCATATATGATTTTAAAAAATCATGTATGATTCGATTTTTACGAATCATATATGATTTTTACAATCATATATGATTCTCAAAAATCATATGTGATTCGTAAAAATCGAATCATATATGATTTTCACAAATCATATATGATTTTTGTTGACCGAAATTTTGAAAAAAAAAAGTTGTTAAAAATATATATTAGTGCATATCTATAGAAAGATAATTTAATTCTCGTCGCGATGGTATAATTTTTATCGCGTAACGATTAACGGTTTGCGAGATATTTAATTTTTTAAAAAAGGGTGAAAGTTTATCATAATAAAAAAATGAATGGCTATTATTAGTTCATTGGATCTATAAATTTTGGATCTATATTGAACTTTTGCCATGGTTTCTATATTACAACATTTACAGCTACTACATACATGCACGATAAGCCCATAAATAAATTTAAACAAATAGCCTCTAAACTGCTCGTGCATTACACGGATATTAAGCTAGGTATAAACCCAAAATAATAAAATCTTACAGAATCCTAATACAAAATAATATAATTATTGACATGATAAAATACCTATACCCCACGAAGATAATGACTTGTCTTGGTTGGCCACTTGGATTACTTGAGCATATAATTCACGTTTTGCATATACTATCTGTCATTTTCAATCACAGCCATTCATTTCATCATCTTCAAATCCATTTTGACTCTCAGTCTGCCATTCAACGCAACACCTCATGATAACAAACATGCACCGTGTCACATGAAATTAAAAGTCGTCCTTTTTAACCAACTCTCAAAATTATTGTCATGACAAAGAAATCACAAAATTTAATAAAAACGGGTTCATTTTAACTTCCAACCATTTAGATGGAATATTACCTCACTTTATTATCTAGTTTTTACTTAAAATGGAAACTGACAATTATTTTGATATATTTCAAAAAAAAAATATGAACTATAATTTTGAAACAAAAGGAGCAACTTGCAATAATTGTCGTGTTTTCGTTTTAAAATGATAAAATCACTATTAGTTTTGCTAGACGTTTCTAATTCGATTGTTTATGTTTTAATTCGTTATAACGTCAATTGTTAAAATCAGCTCGCTAAGTGACTCATGTGCCTAGTAGCGTGCAGAGATATTTTGGTTGTTTTATCTATTGTTTCATTTTTTTTTTTTGAAGAAAGTCACACGCTCAATTAATATTTTAATTTTTTTATTTTGGATTGTTATAATCATGGCCTTGAACCCACATTTTGTTTGTTAGAAACTTAACTATGTTACACATGCCACTAAAAAAATACGATTTGGTTGATAGGTTCTTTATCTCCTTTTCTATTCTTGCATTTCTACTTTCTTCTCAAAAACAAATTCTATTTTTTAAAAGCAAATAGACAAATAGTTACATAAAGAACTGCGGGCATACACCAAGAGATAATAGCATGCCATCAAGTTAAGAACCAATAAGAAACTAAAAGAAAAACAAAAACATTGGACAAAAGGCCGCAACATAAAAAAGAAGACATAAACACCATATCATTTGTTAGAAAAGTAGATCTCTAAACCGATATTGAAAGGCTTTGACACCCAAACATGCCATTTTAAGATTTCCTTTTCCTTACGTCATATGTTGAAAAACCATAAGAGGGACAAAGATTGAACCCGTGAAAAGATATCGACCTTTACGCTGTGTTCTTGAGTTTTTTCATTAAAGAAAAGGGAAGTAAAGTGGAAGTAAACACTTTACTTCCATTTCCTCCCACTTTTGGGAGGAAACACTTTCCTTCCAAAATCACCCAAATAAGCCTAATTTTACTTCCATTTCATTTTCTTTTCCTCCTTAAGTAAAACTCAAGAACACAATGCGGAAGTAAATATCTTCACTTTACTTCCATTTCATTTTCTTTTCCTCCTTAATCCCACTCGAGAACACAGCGTTAGCTCTTCATGTCTTGCTTCAAATCTTAGAATGAACGGCCTTATTTCTCCAAGCCGATATATGCCATAAAGCAATGTAGCAGACACCATTGAAGATAGTTTTTTCAAAAATTATTCCTGATAGATCCTGACACTAAATCCATAATTGATAGGTTTGAAGGAACATATATACCCCACCAGCTTAGACATTTGCGCCATATAACTAGACATTTCGAACATGAGAGGAACATGTGATCTCTAGTCTCGGGACAATCACCACATAAAAGATAAAGAACGGATGAAACATTAATACCTCCCCAATTGAGATTAGTTAAGAGAGGAAGCCGATCAAGCACGAGGCGCCAAATAGAAATATTTATCTTTTTCGAGACAAAGGAAATCTAATCGTTTGTCTTACCCGGGCTGCAATCTGTTAAGTATGCATAATCGATAATACTCAAAAGACGTTTAACTGTGAAGAGACCATCATTGCTAAACGCCCAACTCCATCCGTCCTTCACTTGAGGACAAAGAACAAAACCATCAATAAGAGATGAAAGAGATTGTAACTCAGAAGAGGCACGACCCCTTAGGAGATGAACGCCAATCCCAATTTCTTCTCAAAACGTCATTCTCAAGGCACCAACGATCTTTAACAAAGGGGTTAAGTCCATATAATAGAAACAAACTTCTCATGTTTTACAAAGTTATGTAATATGGTCAATTTATTATCAATTTAGGTAATGAAACCTGTTAGTTCGGGTAGAACTATCGGGTAAAACAAATGGTTTCTTTTGTTCTTCGATTTATAACCACAAACACAAGCACAAGCACAAATCAAATTCCATGTACACCTCTGAGATCTAACGTAGGTTTTGTTATGGGTTTAGATCAAGGACGAGATAAACAACTCTAAGATATTTTGATGTTATGGGTTTTGTTTATAAAATATCTATAATGAATCTTGTTTTGATCCCAAACAAGAAAATGCAACCATTTTGGAGATTTGATTTTTTAGTCTCAGGATGGTGTTTTGATTATGAGATCGTATGATGTTGTTTGGGGTTGTTTCTTGAGGCTTCCCCCAATAACAACCCTCAGCGACCCTCATTTTTCCTGCCACATCAACTTGTCTCTCCTACGACCTACAACCGACCTTTTAGGCACAGTAAGGCAACCTATGTAACCTTTCTCAATTTGTGATGTCATTATTTAAATTATTACGTCATTTAAATATTACATTTCAAGCAAATTTATTTTTTACGAGAAACAAGATTAGTTTAATTGCGTACAAAGATGAACGCACACTTAAATTGTAACCGACACTAGACTACTTATAGTCTACATGATTTATGTAATTAATTTTCTTACACAAATATTTTACGAGCTATATTTTTACTTTTCTATTTTTATGGAAACCTTGTACGATTTATGTTTAACGCATTCCTAAACTCACGTTTCTAGGTTTTAACGACGTTTACGCGCCCCGTTAAACTTATCACTCCTTTAATATACTAGGATAGATTATATTGATAATTTTTAATATTTTTATAAGTTTTATATTTTTACGTTACTCGGTTTAAGTTCGTGACTTAAGGACTTAACATTAAAAATTACCGAGATCAACCTATACCCTCTAAACCATAAGTTATTAATATAACATAAGAGATAATACAAAACTAAGCAATTCTATCCAAATCCTATTCCTATGCCACGTTTGATCATATGAGTCACTAGGAAGACATTTAGCAAGACTTAGCTAAGTTAAGCCTGGATATTATATAACACTTATGATAACACAAAGCAAAGACCAAGAAACTCTCTCCATTATCCCTTTTGTTCTCTCCCTACCGTACTCCATAACTCCAATATCACCATCATTTACTTTGATTCAAGACATAAGTTATACAAGAAAAGTGAAGGCCTAAATGAGTACTACATGATGCAAGTGTTAATTTTGTGATTTCTTGGACAAATTAGAAGATATAAAAGGATTCAAAGCCTGAATTAGAAGGCTTAGTACAAGGGTTTTTAAAGGTTAAGAGCAATCTTGGATTAAGGATTCAAGACAAAGTTGAAGAATTAGGATAGATTTGTCCTTGTGGTTTTGTTGTTTTTCATCCAAGACCGTGTAAGAGTTATGTTTAGTTTCCATGTTTTTCTTTCATTATGGTATGTTTATACCTTGTGTAAGTTATCATGACTTGATTTGATGTTGTAAATAGTTAAAAACACAAGTAAACAAGGGCACTTCTGATAGGTTGATAGCACTCATCAAGGCTCATCAAAAACTGCATTAGTTTCATAAGTTGTTGATGAATCAACAACTCTTTACTGGCATCACAAGTACATTTGACATCACAGGTACATTTAGGGAGTTTAGTTACTGCATTAAATTCTCTCCAAAAAAAGTTTAACCTATGATAATAATCAGCAACTGAACTACCACCTTGTTTTATAACATTAATTTTTTGAAGCAGATTAAACACAACAGAACCATCAACTTTATCATATGTTTCCTCTAACTCTTTCCAAACAAATGAAACATTATCAAAGTAAAAAAGACCTAAATAAACATCTTGAAAAACAAAATTCATAATCCAAGTTAAGATAATGACATTGTACCTCTCCCACTGGGTAGATAAAACATCACTAGAAACATAGGGATCCTTTAAAAAAATACCATCAATGAAACCAACTTTATTTCTAGCTTGTAAAGAAAGTCTCATGGTACTAGACTAAATCCTATAATTTTTAAAAGTTTGAATGGAATTAAGGCAATATAACTATTATCATTACTTTGCACATGCAATGGATTACCAGCATCAAGATTGTTAATAAAAACAGGTGGTAGATTACTACCACCTTCCCCAGGGTTCACCATCTCAAAAAAGACAACCACAACAAGATAAACAAAAAAACAACAATAACCAACAATAAGTAACAAGCAGAACAAACCAAACAAACAATATGCAACAGTAATCAACGAAATAAATAACAAGCAATCAATCAAATAACCCACAACACCTTCAATCACACATAACCACCAATTATACCAACAACTTCCAAGACTGCCCAAATTCCTAACCTCCAACACTATAGACTCAATAACAAAACTAAAACTAACAAGAACAAAGATAAAACTAAACAAACACCCAATTATAACAAGTAACCAGTCAAGAAGACTGGGGTTGGCGAGAGCAGGTTTCCGTACCACTCTTGGTGGCAGGTTAAGGAGTTAACCAACCCGTTTGCACCTTCTTAACTAAAACTACTGTTGACTTAAAGGAGAGATAGCAAGTTATAGTGGGTAAACCATAACAACAACAGGAGAATACCACAAGCACACTAGATTCACTTAGTCTATGTAATTGTGACCAAGGATGAACCCACAGATCTCCAAAAAATACCAGATCCCTAAAATAAGAATTAGGATTTCGACAAACATAAACCAAGAAACCACACAGCTTCACTAGATCTAACCTAATTAGATAAATACCACCACAACCGTTAAGAAAACAACCTCAATCATCAATAAAACCAATCAGATCAAGAAACCCCCAAATTATGGATCAAACCCTAAAACCCTAGAAATCAAGAACCACAAAAACTCATAACTGTGGCTCTGATACCATGTAAAAATGGTAAAGAACTCATGACAACAATCAATTACACTAAACCAACCACCCCTTAGTGTATTTTATTATCAAAAGATATAGAATATAAGTCCCTAAACAGGTACTTACCAAACGATTGCAAAAGAAAATGATTTATCTCCTTCAAAAGGACACCAATCTAAACTTTATTTACAAATACACCCAACACTCAAATCAACAACCAAATAAACAGATTGGTTGATGTAGAGAATATAAAACTAACTAACAGATATCAAGATTGATATCAAAACAAGACTAAGACTAAGACAAGAGAGAAAAATATTGATTGTGTGAAGAATGGATCAAAGTTCTGAAACGCTAGATCTGGTGAGGTGATTATGTAGCCACAAGTTCCACATTAGTCCTCTAAGTTCCAGTGATGAGCTAAACACAACTACAAGTTGAAATAACTTTTGAATGTCCAACTTTAACCCTTGTACCTTGATAAGGATTTAAAAACGTACACTTTTAAAGGGTCATTTAAGCCCTTAATCGCCCACTTTTATATCCGTTACTACTTAATTTTGTTCCTTTTCACTTTTTAGGTCTCTTGGAAGCAAAATGCTGGAATGATGCATTTTTGGACGAAAATGAGTGAATATGTGAAGAAAATAGCTAAGTCAAGATCAAGACACTCAAGCTGCTGGAATTACACCTGACGGCGTCCCAAACAGAGGGCGACGCCGTCCCTATTTTGTGATGACTCAGGAGCGAATTTGCTATTTTACACCTGACGGCGTCAAGCTTTGAAGTGTAAGGGCGTCTGATAAGGTTTTAAAATGTACCTTTTTGAGGGGTCGTTTAAGCCCTTATTTGATCACTTTTGTATCCGTTATTACTTAATATCGTTCCTTTTCACTTTTTAGGTCTCTTGAAGGTAAATTGCTGGAATGGCACTTATTTGGACGAAAAGGCGCGGATATACGAAGAAAATGGCCAAAGTCAAGAATCGAGACACTCAAGCTGCTGAAACACAAGGGGACGGCGTCAGGTGTTATCTGCGACGCCGTCGGAGCACATGTTGTGACGATACAATAGCCAAATTGCTTATTTACAAGTGACGGTGTCAGGCTTTAAAAGAGTAGGTCGTCGCAACTCAGACGGCCTAGATTTGATCCAGACGGCTTCAGAGACTGAAGGGGACGACGTCAACAGCATAAGGTGACGCCGTCGCAAGACTAACGTGGCCAAGACGAAACTCTAATAACGGCGATCCGACGGCGTCACAAATTAAAAGGTGACGCCGTCGCGAATGTAATCTTATATATAGAATCCGAATTTTTTAGTTTTCAATGTGTAGTCTTTTGGAGTAAAAACCTAAACCGAACCAATGTTGTCCTGTACAGTATTTTAGGGTTCCAAACCCTATCTTACATCAAGATAAGTGTTTTACTTCATTAATTTAATTATGTCTTCAATTACTTGTGTGTATGCTTGCATGTTCTCTATGTCCGGCTAATTTACTTGTGTGTTTGCTTAGGGAATATGAAACTTAATTATTGAATATTGATTGGTTGTCTCTTATCTTAATTGTTAATGATCTAGTAATGCGATAGGTCTTTCGTTGTGTAGTTAATGCTTGATTAATCTTTGTGAACCTTAGACTATAATACCTGGAGTAGTTGTAGGCTACACCATCCAAAGAGTACCTTAGAGTTAGAGTTTATAAATCCTAGAGATTTTGTAGACGAGACCCTTTGGTAGTTTCAAAGAGTTAGGGATAAACGCATACCCTACGACCTTAGACACACAACGCAATTAAGAATAAGGACGTGACAATTCAACCATCAATAGGAGATAATTAAGGAGTAATAAAACCTAAGTAAACACATCTTTAAACCATCATACGACCACACAATAATTAGACATAGACTACCCTCACCTTAGTTAATTAGATAATTAGATAGTAGAGTAATCGGTAGAAATACCAACCCCCCAAATCCAAACCCCGAGATTCGTACCTTTCCATTTCCTAAAAAATATAAAAAGATAAAAAAATAATCTTCCTCAACCCCAACCTTAGCGTAGTAACCTCTCAATAGCATTCCTATTCCCCTAGATAACGATATCAATTCCCGTGGCTTACCCTAATACTACACTACAACGATTAGGTTCACTGCCTAGGGTGTTGAAAAACTTGCTCGACGAAAAGGAAGTTCCTTTGACCCCGAATGACACGTGTAGCGTTATCAGCGTCACGAAGACTTTTCTTCTCAGATGGCCTAGATCCAGATTCAGACGACGTCACTACCGAAGACTGACGGCGTCACAACTACAACGTGACACCGTCCTAATGATGACTTGGCCAAGACGAAACCCTAATGGCGGCGATCTAACGGCGTTCCAACTATAAGGAGACGCCGTCGCATATGAAAAATTATATATAGAAATCGAATTTTCAAAATTTTAGGGAGGTAGACTAGTGGAGTAAAAACCTAAAACGATTTTGGTCCGGTTTGAACAGTATCTTAGGGTTCTCATACCCTATTTTACATCAAGACAAGTTATTTACTTCATTGATTTCATTATGTCTTCAATTGTATGTGTGTATGCTTGCATGTTTAACATGTCCGGCTAAATTTCCTATGTGTTTGCTTAGATCTATGAAACCTAGTTATTAATTATTGATTAGTTGTCTCTTATCTTAATTGTAATTGGCTTAGGATTGTACTAGGCTATCGTTGTGTTTTTTATGCTTGAGTAATCTCTGTGATCCTTAGTTTATAGTCACTTAGCGGAATCATAAACTAAATATCCAAAGATAACCTTAGTGTTAGTTTATGAATCCTAGAGATCTCGTAGGCAATAACCTTAAAGTATTCTCAAAGAGTTAGGGATAAAAGCATACCCTACGACCTTAGAAGACAAAACGCGTTAAGAATAAGGACGTGACAATTCAACCACCAATAAAAGATAACTAGGGAGTAATAGTATCTAGGTAGACACATTTTTAATCATCATACGAGCACACATAAATAGACATACACTACCTCTTAGCTTAGATAGTTAGATAAGTAGAGTAATCGGTAGAAGTACCAACCCCCAAATCCAAACCCCGAGATTTTACCCTTAGCTTTCTAAAAAATATAAAAAAAAGATAAAAAATAATTTTCCTCAACCTCAAACCTTAACGTAGTACATCTCTCACTAGCATTTCTATTTCCCTAGAGAACAATATCAATACCCGGGGCTTACCCAATACTACACTACAACGATTAGGTTCACTGCCTAGGGTGTTGAAAAACTTGCTCGACGAAAAGGAAGTTCCTTTGACCCCGAACACATTATACGCGCATCAAGTTTTTGGCGCCGCTGCCGGGGAATAGAATAGCTAGTTAGATTTCCATCTCGATTAGGTTCCCTTGCTTGATTACTATCAAGTAAGATTTTTTCTCATTTTTAGCTTCCTCGTAGTCTATCCCCCTTGTTCGTGACTTTGTTAGTAATCCCATCACTTTTCATCATGCAAGGTGATAATCTGCCACCACTCATCGATCCACCACTCATTGACCCGCCAAGAGGCCGTACTCTTGGTGAATACTCTAGACCAAGCCACCAAGGCTACAAGAACACTATTGAGCTCCCCGATCAAGCTCAATATACGGCCCTACGATCCGACACCATCCGGTTGGTGCAAAAAGGATGTGCATTCCATGGACTTCGTTCCGAAGATCCTAATCAACATCTCAAGGATTTTCTTAAAATCGTTGATTCCATCAACCTTGATGCTACTACACGGGAGACCACGCGCTTGCATCTCTTCCAATTCTCTCTACAGGACCAAGCTAGTAATTGGCTTGAGCGACTTCCCGCCAGATCCATCTCAAGTTGGGATGATCTCACCACTCGTTTCCTTGCCCAATTTTTCCCACCAGGGAGAACTACCAAACTTAGGAATGAAATCTTGATGTTCCAACAACATCAAGGTGAATCTCTCTATGAGGCATGGACTCGATTCAAGGACTTGCTCCATAAATTCCCTCATCACGACATCGATCTTTGGCTCCAAGTCCAAATCTTTTACGATCATGTCAACTTCTCAACTAAGCAATCCATCGACCAATCGGCCGGTGGCAAACTTAGTGATCTCACCGCGGAAGAATCGTGGGGTACAATAGAGGACCTTGCCCTCTATGACAACGAAAGTTGGAATGACCCCCGTGAGTTGCCCAAAACTGTCAAGGCAATCTCCTTGCCTCCCATTGACTCACAAACTTCCGATCGTAGGATGCTCGAGCTTGAAGATCAAGTCAAATTCCTAATGAGCTCGTACGAAAATCCTAAGTCTTCACACCAAGTGAGCAAAATCACTCAACCTTGTGAGTTATGTAGTGGTCCCCACGACAGTCGTGATTGCACAAGACTCTCCGAACAAGCTTTTGCGAACTACGCCTCCACGCGTACCGACGGAGCGGGAGAGAAGTGGTACACTTTCAAGCCTGAAAAAAACAACTTAGGAAACTCCTACAACCCCTCATGGATGAATCACCCTAACCTTAAGTGGAGCCAAAACTCAAACCCACCCCAAAGCTCATCTAGTCCACCCAATAGGTTCAACCCTCCAAATACTGGGAATTCAACTAGTCTTGAGGCAATTGTGTCTAGATTCATGTCATCTCAAGAAACTCGATTGACTAAGCTTGAAGCCGATTTCAAGCAACGACAAGGCGAGATGACAAACAAGCTCGATGCCTTCTTAAAAGCCTTCAATGACTGGGAAATTGGAGCACTACCAAGTGACACTATAAAGAACCCAAAACTGAATTCGATTTCATCGACTTCATGTTCTTGCTCACCTTGGGAGAGTGCATATCCATGCCCTTCACACCTGAAAGTTCATCCGGTCAACGCCATCAATACGGGTTCCAAGCGATCCCTCATGAAGTACCAAGGACCTGAACCATTGGTCCAACCAACTCTTGAGAAACCCGTCAACCAAGAACCCAAACCTAATCTAGAAGAGGAGTACAAGGAACTCCACCAAGAAAAACCGGTTCTTAAAGTCTTGGCTCATGCGCCTTATCATAATGCATTAAAAGAAAAATATGAGCAAGAACTTAAGTTAGGAGAACGTGGGTCCGCATTTATGCAAAATAAGTTACCTAAGAAAATAGATGATCCCGGGCTATTCATTCTTCCGTGTAGGCTTGGAAATTTCAAACCTTTCGACACTTTAGCCGACTTAGGATCAAGCATCAATCTTCTTCCGTTGTCCCTCCATAGAAACCTTAACTTAGGTAAGATAGAACCAACAAAAACCATCTTAGGTCTAGCGGACGGTAGTATGGCATATCCGGTAGGTATAATAAAAGACATGGTAGTACATGTAGGTGAACTGACTCTTTTGGATGATTTCCATGTGCTAGACATGAATAAGGACCCGGCATGCCCATTGCTAGTAGGAAGAGGATTCTTAGCTACCGCTAGTGCCATAATTGATTGTAAGATGTCTAAGATAGTGGTAGGAGAAGGGAGTGCTAGGTCAATTTATGATGTCAAAAAGCATGTCTACTACAAAGAGGAAGAAAGTCCTTACGAGATCATGTTAGATAGGACACCATCTAGATATGGACCTTGGACTAATAAAGACTTTGTAGGTCCTCAACGACCTTTCTATCTAGAAGAGTCCTTTATTAGTAATTCAACTTTCCATGAGCAAGAATTGGCTAGGGATATGGAAGTGAACCCGTTCGAGGATGCCTTAGTATTTAGGAAGATGATCGAGTTCCTAGGAACCTTGCCCGTTAACCTTAACATGAATAAGTGGAAGGTTGAGAGTGAGAAGCCTAAGCATAATTGGAATTGGGATAGACCACCTAATGATGGAAATGGAGAATGGCACATTAGGATGAAAATCTATGACCCCGATGGAGAAAAGTTTGAAAAGGCATACCGGACTAAGCGTACCACTAGGAACTTAAAGGATATGTTTGATCCTTATGACATTATTGAGGATAAACTTACTTACATAGGTACGTAGGAGCATGACTTCGAGTCTAGCTACTGTTAGGAATTAGAAAAATTCAGTCGTTAAAGAATCGGTCACCTCAAGTATAAGTATTCGATAGAAAGCTCGTAGTCGTAGTTATGTTATGTTAGTAAGTAGTTTGTTAAGTAACACCGTGGAGGACGGACGGGTCTTTACCCACTGTATGCCTGATCCACAGCCCGTAGGTGGCGTTTATTTGTAAGACACTATAAATACCCTCTACCTCCCAAGGTAGAGGGTTGGAGCTTCAATACCATTTTTCTTTGTTTCATATAGTTCCCAATTCTCTTCCTTTTCTCACTCTAGAACTTTCTCTCTCTAAACTTTGTTAACGCCCCACATGGTTATGGTTTAATGTGTTTGTGAAATCCTATATCTAATAATTGGTATCAAGAGCCATGGTTTGATCACTCATCTTTCATGCTCTTTATTTTGGTGGATTTCATAAGGTTTTTGGGGTATTAAGTGTTTAGAAGAGTTTGATTCATTTGGACAAGTTCTAGTGGTAAAGTTTGAATTTTGCTTGTACTTTTGTGTTTAGGATCATCATAGGTGTTTATTCTTTGAATTGGAAGGCTTAAATCATTGTGATTTGGTTGTTTTTGATTGATAAAGTGGTTATATTTGAACTTTGTACAAAGCGAGTAGAGTCTCGGATACACATTTCTTCGAAGCGAGTTGCTTTGTTACTGGATGCGAGTTGTTGTATGCGACTTGGCTACTTAGCGAGTTAAGCTTTTAAGCGACTTGGTGGTTAAGCGAGTTGTGTCTGTTTGCGACTTGCTATTAAGCGAGTTGATTCCTAAAGCGACTTGCTTCTTTAAGCGAGTTGATTGTGTTGCGAGTTGATACTAAAGCGAGTTGGCTATTTAGCGACTTGTTTCATTAAGCGAGTTGATTGTGATTGCGAGTTGATACTAATGCGACTTGGCTATTTAGCGAGTTGATTCCTTAAGCGACTTGTTCCTTTGAGCGAGTTGGTTGTTTAGCGAGTTGATCACTAAGTGAGTTGAGTGTTTTGCTACTTGTCTATCTAGACTTGACTTGTTACTTCTTCGTGATACATTCTTACGGTTGTTCTTTTGGTTTAGTAAAATCCCGTGAAAGAATCAATTTCCCGGTTTAATCAAAGAATAGTAAAATCCCGTAGAACTTGTTATCATGGCAAACATCGTTCCTACTATTGTTTCTTTCGTAGCTGAGGACGTTCAAGCAGCATGGTCAGATACTCGTCCACCTATGCTTGACAGAACTGATTATGATTCTTGGGCACAACGAATCCGATTGTACTGTTTGGGAAAAGAAAACGGAGTCAACATTCTCAAGTCAATCGATGAAGGACCTTATCAGATTGAGACTAATAGAGACTTGATTGATACAGCTGCAGATGGAACAGTGATCTATGGAATAGACAGACCAAAGACGTATGATGAGCTCACTGATAAGGATAAAAAGAGATTCGATGCAGATATCAGGGCTTCTAACATTATACTGCAAGGTCTTCCAAAAGACATCTACAAGCTTATCAATCACAACACTGAAGCAAAGGCTGTATGGGATAATGTCAAGATACTTCTCTCAGGGTCTGAATTAACTGTTGAAGACAGAGAATCACAACTATATGATGAGTTTGAGCACTTCAAGATGAAACCAGATGAGAGTGTCTATGAATACTATGTGAGATTCCATAAGCTTGTGAATGACATGAGGAACATCAAAATGACCATGCCAAACATTCAGCTAAACTCAAAGTTTGTGAACAATATGAATCCTGAATGGCACAAGTTTGTCACTTCTGTAAAGCTAACTAAAGGTTTGAAGAATACAAACTATGAGCAATTGTATGCATTTCTTTTTCAAAATGAGAGGCATGCTATGTTTGAGAAAAGGATTCTGGATCAGTTCAAAACCAATCAGGGAGAAACAAGTTCGTCAAATGATTCAACAGCCTTCTACACCAATGATGGAACTACAACCAAAGCATCTCAAGTCATTCCTGATCCAAGTTTCAAACAACCTGATGCCAATGTAGTCATGGAACACTTTATCAATAAACTGGCTCTTATGGTTAAACAAAACTTAACCTTCACTCCACATACTAACAGACTTCACACTAACAATGAAATCAGGACTGCATCCAATCTACACAATCATGCTTTGGTCAGAGATGGAAAGGTTACAGTACAACCAGCTCAAGGAAGACAATATGAATAAAGAAGAGGTGGAGTAGGAGGAGGGTATGTGGAAAATCAGTATAGGGGAAGGAATGGAAATCAAGGACAAGCAAAGCCAATTAAGTGCTACAACTGTGGTGGTGATGGACACATAGCAAGGAACTGCACTTCTCCAAAACGCCCTCAAAATGCAGGGTACTTCAAAGACAAGATGTTACTTGTGCAAACTCAGGATAATGGAGCTGTGTTGGATGAAGAGGAGTTGTTTTTTCTCGCTGAGGGTAATGCCAAGACATATGATGTAGATATGGATGAGCAGCCAATTCAGGAGATGGGTCATAATCATCAGAATGCCTTCCAAGTCGCTGACTGTGATGCATACGACTCTGACGTCGATGATGAACCTACTGCACAAACAATTTTCATGGCTAGCATCTCTCCAATGGTCTCTCCTAAGGTCCCCTCACCACAGCAAGCTAGTCCATCCAAAGAATCAATCATTTCTGAGGTATTAAAACTATATGATGATGTTGATGAGCGAAAGATGCATAATGAAGTACAAACTCTTGAGACTTATGAATAAGATATTGATTATGAGGGTAATAGCAATATTGTCCCATATGATCAATATGTGAAGCAAAATGAAAGTGAGGTTGTACCAAGTAATGCATTTTCCGCAGTCAATGATGACTATGTTTTTAATGAACATACTGCATGTGCCCCTGATGATTATGTTGTCTCTGAACTTAATGCCTATAAAGAACGTGTTGCTATTTATGAACAACGTGCTAAATTTGAGTTGACCACACGTGAGCAGGAAATGGATGTCCAAATGCGTACAATTATTAGAAAAAGTAACTTTAGAGAAGAAGTATTAAAACAAGAGTTAAACTCCTTACAAGAAAAGCTCTCTAAAACTGTTAAGCAAAAGAAAGAACTTCAAGATAATGTTAAAGTGCTTAAACAGGAATTCCATGCTAAGGAATCAAAACTTTTGAATGAGTTTTCTAATCTAAAAACTTTGAAAAACAAACTTGAAAACAAGTTGTACGTACAAGGAAATACCATTCAGACTGCTCACTTGATCACTAAGCATAGAGTTTTAAGCGATAAGCATAGTGTTCCCATTATTAATAAACCCAACCCTGAGTACGGTAAGATTGCAAAGGCTGCTCAAAATGTAATATATGATGGCAATGAGATTATTAAACCTAGACAAACACCTAGTTGCATTGTGTGCACTGAGGAAGATAGAAAATTAGATGATGCATCTAGGGAGAAAATGGATAAGAAGCTTAACGATCCTGAGAACAAAAAGCAAAACATAATAGTTAAACCCCATGATTACAAAAAGGAAAATTGGATTTCCTTAAACAAGTTTAAGCCTCAAACTTTGTTAACACCTGAACAAGTGTTTTGGAAAAAGGACTTAGATAAGCAAAAAGCTGAAAATATTGTTGAAACAAACCCTCCCCTTAGGAGAATGCCTGCAGCGACTGTGTATCCTCCTAATACACCAATGCATTTAGTTCCTAGAACTATTGCCACTAAGAGCAAGACCTTAATCAGTCAATATGTGATTTTTCAACTATTTCTCGATTTTGGGATAAATGAAGGGGAAAGGGGTTTTGAACAAACAAAAGAATGTTATTTAACTGAAGTCATGCCTTTCTTTAAACAATTAAAAGATCAATTTGAGAGTCTTAAAAAGGGGATGGATACAGATATTAAAGGGATGGAAAAAGAATTTGATGCAATGATAATTGAAGTTAGTGACTATGAGCGGGCATTAAAATATAATGAAACTGAGAGGAAGAACTTGCATACCTTAAATGAGAATCTGATTTCTGAATGTATCTCTCAAGATGTGTTTTATGCTGCTACTAATTGCTCTATTACTGCTTCTCAATTTCATGAATTATTTGTTGCGTTGAAAGTCTCCCATGATCGTGTCATTGAGCTTGAAATCAAAAACTCTAAACTAAGTGATAAAATTGAACAGGATGATCACGATAATTTGGTAAAACATTTTTCTAAGCTAGAAGTTGAACATTTTGATTTGCAACTAAAATATCAACATCTTAAAGAAAATGTTAAAACCTCAAACATCAAGATATCCTCGGATGTTCCAGAGTTTGATGCAGTTTTTGAACTAAACAAATGTGAACAGATTCAAGCTCACTGTAACATGATCAGAAAGTTGAAAGCCCAAATCTCTCAATTAAAGGGTGAAAAGAACAATGTGACTGGCTCCCAAATGCCTCCTCCTTTAGATTCTCGGAATTCTCAAAATTTTCATCTTCAAAACTTGGTTAATGCCTTACAAAAGGAAAATGAAAGTTTTCTAGAAGAAAATGAAAAGGTTAAACGTCATTTCAATGAGTTATTTGAGTCAATTAAAGTCACTCGTAACAAAATAACGAAAAAATAACCTCATTGCAAAAGGAAATTGAGAATCTTAAGAGTCAGGTAAAAGGGAAAATGCCAATGTCCAATGGGGAGAATGGTGCTTCAAAGGTGCATGTCTGTAATAAATATGATTTGTCTGTGAAATATGTTCCTCCTCATCTTAGGAATAACAAACTTGCGATTCAAACATATTTCTCATACCTTACGGACAACCTAGAATGTCTCCGTGAGATTGTAGAAGAGGATAAGTTAGAGAAACCAGATGATAATGCAATTGGCCATGCATGCTTATATGCCAAACGATCTCAAGAACTTCTAGAATGCTTAATTACAATATGCCCTAAAACCTTAGGTGAGCAAGTCAATCCCTTGATACCTTGTTCTATGCCTAGTGCCAAGCATGCAAGTCATTCAATGCCCAATATTATGAGTGTGAACCTTAGTGTGCCTTCAAGTAGTTCAGACTCCAGATCTGTTAGTGCTAAGAATGTGAACTCGAGTGTGCCCTCTAGGAGTTCAAAACCCAGCACTTCTAGTATTAAGAAAGTGAACTTTAATGTGCCTTCAAACAGTTCAGATCCAACTAATGTTCCCATTCCCTCTACAGGAGTAATCAGTGACATTAAAGCAAGCAGGTCAAAGTCTCAAGACAATACAAGGAATGATAGGATCTCGCAAGCTAAGAATGTGCATTGGAAGAGAGTAGAAGATCACCCTAGGAACACTAAGTTTGAGTTAAATAAAACGAATCGTGTTGATTCTAGTCTTAGCTATAAGCGTACTGTAATTAATTCGAATTCGGCTGCTACTTTTGGAAAAACTTGTAATGATGATTGTGTAGTTTCGGTTACTAATCCTGAGTGTGGCATGAATGATTTGTCTAATGCTATCGAATGCCCTGTTAAAACTATTAATGTTAAGAATCAAGCTAAGAAGGCTAAAAGGCAAAAGCGAAACAAAGTTAGAAAACAGTGGAAACCCACAGGAAGAACATTTAGTAAGATAGGTTATCAATGGATACCTGTTGGTCATAAGGCTAATCAGTTATGTCCTCAATCTGCTAGGACAATGCCCACTAGAAAATGGATGCCTACTGGTAGAACTATTCTTTAAGAAGTGAACATACTTTGAATAGGTCAAATACGGACACTAGCACTGCATCTATTCCTAATGATTCTATTGCTTCTACTTCTGATATGAATGTTTCTATTTCTGATGTGGGTGTTCCAATCACTGTTACTAACCAAATGGAACCCATTCTTGCATGGGGATCCCAATTATCCAGTTATCCATTCTTGTCTGTGTTCAACTGCAGATCGTTCAAATCGTTCTGTGGTACCTGGACTCAGGCTGTTCCAAGCATATGACTGGAGACCGGTCGCGGCTCATGAACTTCGTGAGCAAATTCATCGGGACAGTTAGATTCGGGAACGATCATTTCGGTGTAGTTATGGGTTATGGAGATTATGTTGTTGGTGATAGTGTTATCTCCAGGGTATATTATGTGGAAGGTCTTGGTCATAACCTGTTCTCTGTTGGTCAATTATGTGACTTTGATCTAGAAGTAGCCTTCAGAAAATATACTTGTTTCGTTAGAGAACTTGATGGTAAGGAACTTTTAAGAGGAACATGTGGTTCAAATCTATACACCATCTCTATCGAAGATATGATGAAGTCTTCTCCAATTTGCTTGTTGTCAAAGGCTTCGAAAACAAAGTCATGGTTATGGCATCGTCGTCTCAATCACTTGAACTTCGGCACCATCAATGATCTCTCCAGAAAGGACTTAGTTGTAGGTTTACCTAGACTTAAGTATGAAAATGATCATCTTTGTTCAGCATGCCAATTGGGAAAAATCAAGAAGTATGCCCATAAACCCAAACCTACAAACTCAGTTACAGAAGTTCTTCATACTATTCACATGGACTTATGTGGACCAATGAGAGTGCATAATATATTTGGGAAGAAATATGTGTTAGTTGTGATTGATGATTACTCTAGATTCACCTGGGTCAAGTTCCTAAAGACAAAGGATGAAACTCCAGATATCATCATCAAGCTCATCAAACAGCTGCAGGTTCGTCTTAACAAAACTGTCAGAATTATCCGTACAGACAATGGAACTGAGTTTGTTAACAAACAACTTAGTGAGTTTTATGAAAGTATTGGAATCAGCCATCAAAGAAGTGCTCTACGAACTCCTCAACAGAATGGTGTAGTTGAAATACGAAATCGAACTCTTGTGGAAGCCGCAAGAACAATGCTGATTTGCTCAAAGGTTCCAATGTTTCTCTGAGCAGAAGCCATTGCCACTGCATGCTACACAAAAAATCGATCCCTGATTCACACTGTTCATGGAAAAACTCCATATGAACTTGTCCACAACAGAAAACCTAATCTCTCATTCCTTCGTGTGTTTGGTGCATTGTGTTATCCAACTAATGAGGGCCAAGACTTAGGCAAACTTAAAGCTAAAGCGGACATTGGAGTATTTGTAGGGTATGCACCAAACAAAAAGGGATACCGAATCTACAACAAAAGAACCCGAAATATCATGGAAACAATTCACGTTACGTTTGATGAGCTGACCGGTCAAATGGCTCCTGGACAATCCTGTTCTGGACCCGCACTATAAAACAGTCCCATTGGTTCATCCCTTGTACCAAATCCCTCTCCAGCAGCTCCATATGTACCTCCTTCAGAAGATGACTTGAAGAAATTGTTTGATCCAATGTTCGATGAACACTATGAACCAAATGCTGATGAAATGTCAACTCCATCAACAGAGGCTGCTCCTATCCCTGTGAATGAAGTCAACCCTTCAGTTTCAACATCATTAAGTCAAGAAGCGCCTGCTGCTGATCACTCTATCTCATCAACAAATCATCAATCATCGAGTGTACATCATGGAAATGTTTCTGGCATCAATGATGAAGTTAATCCCTTTGCTACTCCTAAAGATGCTCCATTTGAAAACATATTTGCTCCTGAATCATCATCGGAACCATCCTCATCAGGAGACATCGACTCTGCTACTTCAGTCCCTCAACAACAGCCACATGAACACCTCAGGAAATGGACTCATGATCATCCATTGGACAACATCATTGGAAATCCCTCTCGTCCAGTATCCACACGGAAACAACTTGCAACCGATGCCTTATGGTGCTTCTTCAACTCCGTACTCTCTAAGGTCGAACCAAAAAATGTTAAAACTGCCATGAATGAAGACAGCTGGTTCAATGCCATGCAAGAAGAAATTCATGAGTTTGATCGACTTGATGTATGGGAATTAGTACCTGCCCCAGATTGTGCTATGATCATTGCTCTAAAGTGGATCTTCAAAGTGAAGCTTGATGAGCATGGCGATGTATTAAAGAATAAGGCTAGATTGGTTGCAAAAGGATACCGTCAGGAGGAGGGTATTGACTTTGAAGAATCATTTGCTCCTGTTGCTCATATCGAGGCAATCAGAATCTTCTTGGCTAATGCTGCAAGTAAGAACATGGTAGTTTATCAGATGGATGTAAAGACGGCATTTCTGAACGGAGATCTTAAAGAAGTCGTCTACGTCAGCCAACCTGAAGGCTTTGTGAATCCAGAGCATCCTACTCACGTTTATCGTTTGAAGAAAGCTCTTTACGGTTTAAAGCAAGCTCCAAGGGCATGGTATGATACGCTATCAAAGTTTCTTCTATCTACCGGTTTCAGCAAAGGAGCAGTTGATCCAACATTGTTCACCAGGAAGTCAGGCCAACATTTAATTCACGTTCAAATTTATGTTGATGATATCATCTTTGCCTCGACTGACCCCAATGAGTGTGACCGTTTTTCAAATGAAATGGGTTCCAAATTTTAAATGTCTATGATGGGACAAATGTCATTTTTCTTGGGGTTACAAATTTCACAAAGTCCCGGAGGCATTTTTATAAATCAATCTAAATATGCTAATGAGATTTTAAAGAGATTTGGATTTGATTCTAGTGACCCTGTGGACACTCCCATGATTGAGCGTACTAAACTGGATGAGGACCACTCAGGGATCATGGTTGACCAAACAAAATATCATAGCATGATCGGATCCCTGATGTACCTCACAGCCAGTAGACCTGATATTCTGTTCGCTGTATGCATGTGTGCTAGATACCAGGCTAAGCCTACCAAAAAGCACCTTGAAGCGGTTAAACGGGTCTTTCGGTACCTCCAAGGAACCATCAACATGGGACTTTGGTACCCGAAGGACACCTGTATGTCACTAACAGCATATGCAGATGCAGATCATGCAAGGTGTCAAGATACTCGTCGAAGTACATCTGGAGGTGCTCAGTTTTTGGGTGATAAGCTTGTGAGCTGGTCGTCAAAGAAGCAAATAAGTACTTCTATTTCCTCTACAGAGGCTGAATACATAGCCATGTCATCATGTTGTGCTCAAATCCTTTGGATGAGATCTCAATTAACTGACTATGGCTTTGAATTCAACAAAATCCCTCTGTACTGTGATAATAAAAGTGCTATTGCTCTCTCATGCAACAATGTTCAGCACTCAAGAGCTAAGCATATCGACATTCGACATCATTTCATCAGGGAACAAGTGGAAAAAGGTGTGGTGGAACTCTACTTTGTGAGGACTGAATACCAATTAGCAGACATCTTCACCAAAGCTCTTCCTCGAGAACGTTTTGAGTTTATCCTTCCACGTCTTGGTCTAAAGAGTTTACAACCGGAAACACTCAAGCATCTTCAAGAGGAAGACGAGGAGTAAATGTCTTTCTTCATCTATCTCCTGTATATATTTGTTCAAAAAGCAAAATACAAAACTTGAAAAACCCTCAAAAAGAAAATATAAAAATATAACATCTTCAAAAACCATAAAAATTAGAAAATCTTGAAAAATTCCAAAAATATTGTTATTTTGTCATGTTTTTCCTTATTCGATATCATCTACGGACTTTGTGTTGACATTCAAAGAATGTCACGGGTTTTTAGATGATCTTCGAATGCACATAGTTTTTGTTCTAAAAAAAATGAGGCGGAGAAAAATGGTGGTTTATTGTCATTTCAGGCAGTAACCCGTTTTCAAAGAAAGAACAGAGCCATACTTTATCTTGTTTTTCAAATCTCATGCTCTGATTCTATAAAAACAATTTCTTACTATCTAATGAAAACTAATTGTTTTGAAAAATTACTCGGAATCTATTTTTGAAAATCATCAGAACTTAACGGTTGTAAAAAAAAAAAAAAAAAAAAAAAAAAAAAAAAAAAAAAAAAAAAAAAAAATCTATCTCTCAATCAACAACTTATGTCATTGATTGAGAGGGAGAATGATTTTTCAATTAAATTAAAAAGTGCATTTTTCAAACAATGGTACCAGACCGTGGTTATTATTAAGCTTTCAAAAGATATTCAAGCATGTTTAATCCGTGGAGTCTAAAGTCTCAAAATTCGATCCTTATCAGTGAAAACGTCTTTCATAATCATGTCACAATTCTCCTTAAAAGCCTTCAAAATCAATTTAAATCTACAGAGATCACAATTCTCAAATGACTTGATAATTGTGATCGGGGGAGAATTTGTGATTTAAATTAGATTTAAACTGATAATTCGATAAATGGTTTTATTAAGATGTACAAGTTCTCCTCCCCGCATGTGACAAACGATTTCAAATTTTTCATGCACATGTTTAGGGGGAGCATCTACTTTAAACCTTAAATTATTGAAACGTGATTGAATTGTCTCTATGTGTAGGTTCCTTCTAATATGTGCAAAACCCTTTCAAACTTCGAGGCACATATTGAGGGGGAGCAAACCTTTGAAAACCTCAACCTTCCTCAAAATGTTATCTACTCAAATTGATTGTGAAGTGATGATGATCATTTTAGAAAATGTTAATCAAAAGATTGGACCGTTCATTCTTAATCTAACAAATTCCAAGATCTCTTGCCTCCATGTGCTAAACAATTTCTGAATTATATGCATATGTTGAGGGGGAGCATTTCTAAAATATCAAAACAATTGAGATACAAAATGCTTTGATTTTATATCACAAGTATCTTGATTGATTTTTCAAATGGTTTTCAATTGGTTTCAAGGCGGAAGAACTGTACCAAAAGACCGACCAACTTTATTTTATGCATGGTGATATAAGGATGTTAATGTTAGGTATTTGTTCCCATGATCCACCAAAACCGGAGGAATCTACCCAGGGACAATCCACTAGATAGAGTAGAAGTCCTTAGGTATATTGTAAAAAGGAGAAAATTGAGATATGGGAAGAGTGCAGACTAAGACTGAGCTAGTACTGGAATAAACCCAACAAGGTTCTAGTTATAAAGTCTCGGTAAGCACTGAAGGGGTTGAAGAATGAAAAAGAATTGAATGAGAAAAGGGTGAAAACAAATAGCCCTCCAATTATTCAACCTTAGGGGAGATACCGGGTTCAATTCATATGCTACTGATGGTTACCATGGTAACATCGGTATTGAAGACAAGACGTCATGGACCCAGTGACGCACTGCACTTCAACCTCCCAAACCACTCAAGTTCCTCTTAAAAGGACTTGTTTCATTCTCACGGGGAACCGACATTATCTATCGACTCTCTCTTAGAGATTGTTGATATTGAAAAAGGAGACCCTCTCCCTAGTCTCCGAAATAGGAACCAAATATGCACAAATTGAGTCTAGAGCCACGAGATCATCAATAAATCTCATTAGGACACTTTCAATGAAGACTCTTTGTTTCACACAATGTGGAAAGAGATATTATATCCCGAGTCCTACGCATTATCCTTGTGGTATTGCCAGAACATCCGAGTGATATGTAAACATATTCACAATGAAGATGGAAAGCCTTCTGGAGCCAACATCAAACAAGCTCCTGGTGGGTGGTACGTGAGATCTATTCTATAGATCAACCATGTGACAACTGAACAGAAACAATAGGGCGATTCAAACTTTTGAATCAATCCTGGTTCAGGTTATGGATTGACGGATACCTTTGAAAAACCGGTTGTTGTGCTTAAAAATTCTTTTCTTTAGCACATCGACCGTGTACGAATACTTCAAATCAAAAGGTGTTTATAATTGATAATTGATCTTCATTAAAACCTTCGTTGTATTGCAAAAACAATTTTTATTGAGCAATACACAATTGTTTTTCAAATCTCTTTTTATCAATCAGTGAATCTCAATTCGCTGGTTCACTCACTCCGTGTTGTCTTCTTTGAGACGTTCCGGTTTGAGAACAGCTAGAGCAGCTGCGAAACCTAATTCTTCGGAATTATACCTGATCACAGGCAGTACTTGTACTGATCAACGAGGAACCGTGGGCCGTGTACCTCAATTCAATGAAAGTGATCAAAGACACTTTCATATACTTTATTGCTAACTGTTTTATGCAGGTACACCCCGACGTTTGCAGTTGATCAGAATGATGCGGTCAATCCACAGCCGCATGCTCACTCAACACATTCATCTCGAAAGAAATCATGATTAGTGCATCAATGACTCTGATATTTTCACTCCATGCTTCTGCTACGCTGCTGCCAATATCATGAATCAATGAAAGCTTCCGCTACTCTGATGAGAATATATCATGATCAAGAATGTGAGCATGTCGGTCCAAATGTCACAACATCACATAATACCAACACCACAAAGGAAGAGTCAGAGATTTAATATGGCTGATGATCTCAAAGTAGGCTCAACAATCATTATCACGTGGATCAGTAAAAGACCTCCACTTGGATTAACCAAACATGCAATGCGAAGAATCAATGACTACGAGCTTCAGAGCAAAGAACTTATTCAAGAATTCTAGAACTATCCAATGTAACATCTGTTTGTATTCATTGTAAATTGAGGTGACCTCCCTTAGGGGGAGATTGTTAGGAATTAGAAAATTCAGTCGTTAAAGAATCGGTCACCTCAAGTATAAGTATTCGATAGAAAGCTCGTAGTCGTAGTTATGTTATGTTAGTAAGTGGTTTGTTAAGTAACACCGTGGAGGACGGACGAGTCTTTACCCACTGTATGCTTGATCCACAGCCCGTAGGTGGCGTTTATTTGTAAGACACTATAAATACCCTCTACCTCCCAAGGTAGAGGGTTGGAGCTTCAATACCATTTTTCTTTGTTTCACATAGTTCCTAATTCTCTTCACTTTCTCACTCTAGAAATTTATCTCTCTAAACTTTGTTAACGCCCCACATGGTTATGGTTTAATGTGTTTGTGAAATCCTATATCTAACAGCTACAAGACTCATAAATAAAGAAAAGCGCTTCGTGAGAGGCAACCCATGCTTAATTGTTTGCTTGTTTGTGTGTCATATATCTTTTCATTATTGTATGTTCTCATGTTTAAAATTGTGAAAATGCTTTATTTTGTCTTTAACCTCGTCTTAATTACATATAAAGGTATTTTACAAAAAGGATAAGTGTAGGGAGGATTACACACGTTTTCAAAGAATGTGAACATGAGAACTACGATTATTGAAAATGATATATAAGTGTATTTGTTAGAGTCAAATGCTTGTATCGAGTCATAATGGATGTTTTGCAGAAATTTTTCCAGGTTTTAAAGGTGTAATTTTTCCAGAAAAACGCAGCAGGCTAGTTTCCATCAGGATAACCTGACGGCGTCAAGATTACAACCTAACGACGTCAGGAGGAGTAGAAACAGCTTATCTAATTTCTCTCGTTTTCTGTGCTACTTATAAATTGTTGGAAATTCTTAGGTCTTAATTTTCCAGAAAATCTGCAAACATCCATTCCACAAGCATTATATCCTAGTAGAGTCATATATAGTTTTACTGCCGATTTTACGCGAAGGTTTCGTCTATTTTCTTAAAGTGTGCAGGTTTTATTTATCAAGAAAAAGAAACATAAAATTGGATGGAGCTTTTCACGCATACTTTCTTCTTGGAAAGAATTTAACCACTACTTCACACGGATCCTACCGAGCTAATCAGGGGAGTATTAGTTTCTTTCTCTTTTAATTACCTTCCGTTATCATAACTTTGATACTTTCGGGGAACATTGGGGACAATGTTCAGTTTAAGTGTAGGGAGGGAGAATAAAATTGAAACTTTGAAACTATGTTTATCCTTGATCATTTGTCTTGTCCTATTACATTTTTGTAATAAACCATGAGAGATATTTGTTAGGGCAATTTTAGCGCCAAATTTAAATTTTTTCATGATTTGTACGGGAGGGTCTTTAGTTTTAATAAAGCGTCTCATGGATAGGAGTTATAAGACTAGCACAAAAACCCTTTACCACTCAAATTCCACCCCAAAATGTGAGGTTCGCCCCTAGATATATAGGAATTAAAGCATTCACCTTTAATGCTTCGAGAGTGTACCGGTAGTATAATAGATTCTAGAACTTGTTTTGTGATGCATTCCGAGATCGCTAGTGAGACTACACTCGTGTAGTTAGGAATAACTAAATGATAAGAGGCATTATGATAACCCTTGTTTGATACCCGTATTATAATTACTTCTTCCACATCGGTTGAGTAATTCCCCCACACCATTGCGATGTACTCATCTTTAGTACACGATACCCCTAGTTAACCCCTCAGAGGCTATCATTTTCGCGGTTCTCGTGATGTTTCAGTTTTCCGGAATATCAATGAAGAGAATTGTTTACAATCCACCCCCAAATGTATACCCAAATCGCCTTAGCCTACCTTGTATGCACTCACCTTTAGTGCATTATTGTTATCATACTAAACCATTAGTTCAATTATCTAGTTACTTGCATGGTTGCTAAGTCGAGTCATATCTTTTGTACACAATTTTACGACGATTGAGACTCATGGGTAATGTTAAATTTTATGGAGTGACGGGAAAGAATGTTAAATTCAAATTCCCTTTATTTACGTAATAATGTACTTCAAGTGTTTTGATCTTTTCAATTCGGGTCAAATTAGAGTTCGAGTAATAAAAAATCAAGTGTAGGGATGTGCCTATAAATCCCTTATATTTTGATGTTATCGTAGAGGATGGTAGAGTAAAAGTGTATGCAAAAAAAAAAAAAAAAAAAAAAGGGCTACAAAAAAAAAAAAAAAAAAAAAAAAAAAAAAAAAAAAAAAAAAAACGGGCTACCATCCTACATGTATTTTTATATTTATGTTTGTTTGTTTCAAGTTATCTAGAGTTTAGAGAGTCGAGTATTGGCTTAGCAACGCCAATCTTCTCATGCTTGTAGCATAAATATTTTTGACTTGCCACCACTAAATCGCATATCCAACCAAACCCTTTGTTTCCCTAACTGTAAGCCTAACGTTACAACCCTTTAAAAGACTTCTTAGATAGTTGCTCCTAGGTGCTTACGCCAAAGCGGTGGAGGTTTGATCTAGTCTAAAGCCTATGGTAATCTATGTACTATGACCGGTTAATGAGTGTTTATCTTCCATTTCCATTTGCTATATTTCATAGACACCCGAGAGATGAGAGAATCCAAACACCACTTGTGAGGTGCTAGTATATAATTTCCGTGCTTGTTATGACTATTGCGGTGCTTTTACTAGTTATGAATTATGTTAAATCAATGCTTTATGCCCCTAACTTATAAATTGATTGGCCAAAAGCACATTTACTTGAGGACAAGCAAATACCAAGTGTAGGGATATTTGATAAGGATTTAAAACGTACACTTTTAAGGGGTCATTTAAGCCCTTAATCACCAACTTTTATATTCATTACTGCTTAATTTCGTTCTTTTTTACTTTTTAGGTCTTTTGGAAGCAAAATGCTGGAATGATGCATTTTTGGACGAAAATGAGTGAATATGTGAAGAAAATGGCTAAGTCAAGATCAAGACACTCAAGCTGCTGGAATTACACCTGACGGCGTCCCAAACAGAGGGCGACGCCGTCCCTATTTTGTGACGACTCAGGAGCGAATTTGCTATTTTACACTTGACGGCGTCAGGCTTTGAAGTGTAAGGGCGTCACGAAGACTTTTCTTCTCAGACGGCCTAGATCCAGATTCAGACGGCGTCACTACTGAAGACTGACGGCGTCACAACCACAACGTGACGCCGTCCCAATGATGACTTGGCCAAGACGAAACCCTAATGGCGGCGATCTGACGGCGTCCCAACTATAAGGTGACGCCGTCGCATATGTAAAATTATATATAGAAATCGAATTTTCAGAATTTTAGGGAGGTAGACAAGTGGAGTAAAAACCTAAAACGATTTTGGTCCGGTTTGGACAGTATCTTAGGGTTCTCATACCATATTTTACATCAAGACAAGTTATTGACTTCATTGATTTCATTATGTCTTCAATTGTATGTGTGTATGCTTGCATGTTTAACATATCCGGCTAAATTTCTTATGTGTTTGCTTAGATCTATGAAACCTAGTTATTAATTATTGATTGGTTGTCTCTTATCTTAATTGTAATTGGCTTAGGATTGCACTAGGCTATCGTTGTGTTTTTAATGCTTGAGTAATCTTTGTGATCCTTAGTTTATAGTCACTTAGTGGAATCGTAGACTAAATATCCAAAGACAACCTTAGTGTTAGTTTATGAATCCTAGAGATCTCATAGGCAATAACCTTAAGGTATTCTCAAAGAGTTAGGGATAAAAGCATACCCTACGACCTTAGAAGACAAAACGCGTTAAGAATAAGGACGTGGCAATTCTACTACCAATAAAAGATAACTAGGGAGTAATAGTATCTAGGTAGACACATTTTTAATCATCATACGAGCACACATCAATAGACATAGACTACCTCTTAGCTTAAATAATTAGATAAGTAGAGTAATCGGTAGAAGTACCAACCCCCAAATCCAAACCCCGAGATTTTACCCTTAGCTTTCTAAAAAATATAAAAAAAAGATAAAAAAAAAAAATAATCTTCCTCAACCTCAAACTGTAGCTTAGTACATCTCTCACTAGCATTCCTATTCCCCTAGAGAACGATATCAACACCCAAAGCTTACCCAATACTACACTACAATGATTAGGTTCACTGCCTAGGGTGTTGAAAAATTTGCTCGATGAAAAGGAAATTCCTTTGACCCCGAACGCGTTATACGCGCATCATACCTGAAAAGACCCAATAACCAAGTGTGTTGACCTTCAATTTGACCATGCTTGCCACCATAATTTATTTTCAAAGTGGCTTTTCATTTCCAACATCTTGTTCTCAAAATTTTTTTAGACTTTTTTGAACATTTTGATCGAACAAAGTAGTTGAAAACTACAACGATGAGCACCGAGAGCACTGATGAGCATCAAACTTTACGAATTTACGCTACTTATTTTAACAAAATAAGAGTTTATAACCTTTTTCAATGATTTTAGTTTCTTTTGTATCCTCTACGATGTGGAAAAGAAATTAGATTTTTTGAAGAACACACACACATATATATATATATATATATATAGGGGGCCTTTATTTTGAGAACCATGTTAAGTGCGAGAATTGCGAGAACCCCTTATGTACTCTTAGTAATGCATATTGTGCAACATATCAATGCAACATAGCATTTTGGAATTATTAAACGTTTTTATTTAATTCAAAAGGGTATAATAGTCAAATCAATTTTATATTATTTTTGATTTTTTAAAATAAATAAATCCTATTTTTTAAAAACATTAAATTATTGTTTTTTTTTTTTTTTTTTTTTTTTTTTTTTTTTTTTTTTTTTTGCTTTTTCTGAACATGCATGTTTTAAAACTGATTTAGTGCATATGTGTTTTTATGAATTAATTTTATTATTTTGGTTTTTGGAATAGTTTTTTCGAAATACATGTTTTTCATAGTGAAGTACATACATGTTTTCTAGATAAGTAAGTTTATATGAAACCAAGAACATACATGTTAAATACAAAATCCAATATCGATTGATATACAATTAAATACAAATTTATAAGAAGCAGAAATACATGGATCTAATCGATCTATACACGTGTGTACAAGTAATATTTAACGCAAACAGATATATGTGCACACTCCTTGTTATCAACATTTTTAGAAGTTGAACATATATGCACACTCGTAGTTGTCAAAGTTCAGAAGTTGGACATATGTGCACGCTCCTTTTCAATGTTTCAGAAGACTGACAAATGTGCACA
>BPTQ01000001.1:187747546-187942900 GCA_019973895.1 Chrysanthemum seticuspe | reverse complement strand
CATTAGTGGACAAAAAACTCAGTCCCCACCATTGAGCCTTAGCAGGGCTCCAAATAGTCATCTTCTGGCTCTACCTCCTCTGAATACAACTCTTCTTCAGGCAACACCTCCTCCACCGTAGCTTCTTCTAAGTGGTCTAACGAAGACTGCAAATCTACGTCTCAGGAACAGGAATAGTAGCAGTAGAGAACCGGCAAACCCAACTAGCCGACTGAGGAACGTACTACTAGACTCAACTTTTCGTCCATTTGGAAGCTTTTTAAATCGAAGTAGGCTTCATTTGCAAGGTCTAGCGAAACTGTAAACGTAGTGATCAAATCGCTAATTGAGTCTAAGTCTCTCTAGTCGAAGAAACCGGTAACATACAAATTGGTTACGCTGCTACAATCCCCACTCAACAGACCTTTTATGAAGAGATCACAAGTTTCTTCTCGACACTGTCCCCGGTGTGACTAGAGAAGTATTTTCCAGACAACTCACCCCTAACATCGTCGCATTGGTTAAACATACAATGGCCAAAGAAGCTGATCTCTCTGAATCTGAGTTAATCGCTAAACTAGTGATGCAAATGTCAAAGCGATCTGGAACGTTTACTTCGGATGAAGCTAAATTTTTCGAAGGTTTACCTGCTTTTCAACTCAGATCATCATGCAAGGAGTCAGCCGATCAACCCAAACGGCCAAGAGATGACGATGATAAGGACAAGGACTCTGCATCTAAACGTCAGAAGCAATCTGGTGAATCTTCTTCGATGCCACCTCCTCCACAACGGACTTCTTCTCAACATAAGTCTCCTCCATCTCGGTCTTCTACTGATAAACCTCGGGACGATTCCGAGTTACCACCCCTGACTCAAAAAACAGGTGATTACTTTGAGTATACGGGTGGTGACGATGAAGAGGTCCTTGAGCCCCAACAACAACCCACCTCTCCTAAACAAGGACAGAAACCAGCATCATCATCTAAGCCTTCGAAAAAGAAGAAGAAGACGCTTCATACTGACGTCATATCATGGCAAGATGACGATAAAACTGAAGAATTTGAATGGTTTGCTACACTTGTTAACAACACTCCCTACCCTGAAGAAGGTCAAGAATTGGTAGACGGTAGTACCTTGGAGCATGCAAAGATTTTGCAAGAAAGGTTCCGTGTGAAGAAGATGACGAAATCTGAATTGAAGCGCATCAAGAATGAAGCATTCCTACTTTTGAAAGACAGCTCGGAAAGTGCAATCGAGGTTGAATATCACCTTGAAAACATTGCTCGAGCCATGTCTAATAACATGGATTGGCTCAACCCAGAAGCAAACATCGACTTCACCAAACGGGACAATCCTCCATATTACACCGACTGGTCTCGACCTCTACCTACCATTGGCCAACCTGATCAGCCTAGGATTCCTTTCAGACATTTCTTCAACAAAGACTTAGATTTTCTTCAATACGGTGGTGATGGTTCAAGGAAATACGCTACATCTCTGACACTTCCATTCCCTGCTGCCATATACTCTGATTGTATAGCCATCGAGGAACGTGCTACCCACATGTTCTCAGACAAAGTGGTAGCGTATGACCAAGATGCAATGTATGGGATTCACCATTGGCCGGAACGCCGAAGAATCTACTACAGAAGCTGCTTGGTCCAGAAGTCTCAACATGCAGTGTTCAGTACTAAAAGTATCGTGGCCATCCAACATGTTGGTCTATCATCTAAATAGGACTACACTTTTCTCAAGAAGATTGTGGTCAAAAGACAAGACGAAAGGGACTATGCATTCTCTGAAGCTGACTTTGAGAATTTGAACATCAACGATATTGAAGACATGTACCTTGCCAAAGTTCAAGGTCGCATGAGACAATTTCCAACTGAAGTACAACGTGAATTCATCAAGTCACTGCTCATCTTCATCAGACGCATAGTCATCAAAGAACGTGTTGAAGATCTTCAGCTTGCCGTTGAATCATATCAGAAACGTGTCAACTTCACTCCACCACAGCTTGATCTTCCCGATATCAACCAGCTATCACAATTAACGCTCATCAGCAAACCGTTTGGTGTCGTTTATCGCAGTGAACTTCATCGCAATTGCTTGATGGCGTGTAATGAGCTTCACAAATTTGGAGATCATACTCTGAAGATGGTTAGGGACGGATTAGCTTATCGATTGAAGGACATAAGTGAAAATATTGGGAACCCTAAGCGATGGAATTCTCAGGATCGGAGGAATGTGAGAAGGATCATCACCATGATTGATGAACGGTTGTTCAGACGGGATCCGTTCAGACGATTGGAGAGCTATGTTGGTGGTCGACCCAGGATTAACATAACCGGCTTTCAACACCCTGTGCGCACTCCTGGGAACATCACTGCACTTCCTGGTACCCCGTGAATTGGTTCTTTCATTACAAATTTGGATGTGTGATTATATATGTCAATGGCTTGTGCACACATAACAGTGTACAACCCGTAATTGTCAAGAAAGGACCCTGTGGTACACCTCAGTGCCACAATCCTTATAAAAGGAGCGAAAGCTTCTTATTTTTGAGTAAAACCTATCAAACCTTTCATTTTTCAAGGTTTTTCTCAAAAGAACAAGTACTTCCCCATATGATTTTCAAAACCTCAACCGTTTATATCACTAGTTGAGGGGGAGTATTTGAATTAAAACTTTGTTCACAAATTGTTCACAGTGGTCACTCTTCCCGCACCACTCGAAATGGTCATATTTATTGTCAACCGTTCAAAAATAACATTTTTTATGCCATTTTTGAGGGGGAGAAAATTTGTGTGATAAGAAATATGTTGTGCAAAATGCAAATGAATCTGTGTACCTCAGACTTAACCAACGAATTGACGATACTAAACTGTTTGTAACTCGAAAAGACTTGTCCTGGACGGGTAATAATTTCAAGCTAGTTCGCTAGTAACGTAAACGTGTCTCGCAAAGGACTTGTCCAAGTAGAAAGTACCATTCGAGAAACTCTTGATAGACATGAACTCTGATGGGTATGACAACCTTTCGAGGTTTTTCTACACCTTCAAGGTAGTTATTAGAGCTAGTTGTCACCTAAAAGCTGACAATGTAACTCTTTAACTATGCTACGTAACCGTGTCTCGCGGGGGATTGTCTATCTTCAGTGGATCAATTCTAAAAGTGCGCGCTCTTTCCTCACTGTGCATTTAACCATTAAAACTATTAAGCACATGTGGAGGGGGAGTATTTATGCAAAACCTTATCTCTCACAGTGGTTCAAACATGTTTTTCATTTACAAACCATTTGAGAGATTTTTCACAAACTGTGGTTTTAATGGAAACATAGGTTAGTCATGGAGTTATAAGGTGACTAAGGTTAGGAATAACCGTCCTATGATCCGCCAGAGCCGGAGGGATCTACCCAAGGACACTACCATTAGTTAGTGTTAGAAGTCCTTAGGAATGATTGTAAAAAGGAGAAAATGAGAATCGGAGAAAGAAGGAGTTGAAGAATCAAAAGGAAATGTAAAGTAAAGGGTGAAAAGAAACAGCCCTCCAGATTATTCAACTTAGGGCAGACACCGGGTTCAATTCATATGCTACTGATTGTCGCTTAGTGACACCGGTATTGAAGATTAAAAGTCATCATGGACCCAGTGACGCATGCACTAAACCTTCTTAGCCACTCAAGTTTCTCTCAACAGAAGCTTGTTTCATTCTCACAGGGAACCCTACGTAAACTATTGGCTTTCTCTTAGAGATCGCTGGTATTGAAGAAGGAGACCCTCTCCCTAGTCTCCGCTCAGGAAAACCAAAACGCACTATTGAGTCTAGAGCCACGAGATTCATCAAAAGATCTCTTAGGAACACTTGACATTTAATCACTTGATGATCAACAAATAAGATTATCAGTGGTTCATATCGAGTCCTTCACAGATCTTAGCAATCTGTCGAGAACATTTATGAGAGGTTCACATCTGTGATCCTCAGTGATTGAATGGAAACTCCTGCCAGGGTCAACATCAAACAGCCCTGACAGCAGGTCACTTCGGTAACTCCCCGTAGATTACGCGGAGTGTGTCTCAAACGGTCTACAGTCGTGAGGTGATGCTTCGGTGTACCTCAGCGACTCATCTGAACTGTAGATGTACTTCGGTACATCGCGTTATCTCACTTGTGGGACTCTAGTTCAGGAACGGCCTTTGTAAGAATTAGAGTTGTGTTTTCACACTATGCTGTTAACACTCTCGAAGTTCAAACTTGTAAGTGCCGGAAACCGCTTATTACTAACCGTTTGAAATGTTTTCTTCTTATGGAAGCTCCGGAGCGGAATGATCGTGCTGATTCTTCTCATGCTCACGCCAACATCATCACTAATGGAAGTTCTATTCAAATGCAACACAACAGTCAGAATGATTCTTCATCAAATCAAAGAATCTACAAAGTCAAAAACTTAAAGAACTTCATCAGCATTGAATTCCAACGTCAAAGAGCGTGTGAGCATGTTGAAGAATGACGTGGAGACACTGGAGCAGCGAAGCAGACCTGAGGCAGACTGATGCAGACAACAACATACTATCACTTTCACCACAAAGAACAATGATCAAAGAACAAAGTTAAAGATGACGTTGAAGCATAACTGTTCAAAGATAACTATCTCTCTACACTGGGGAGCTTGTTCGAATCAAGGCAATTCCTCTCACAAGAAAGAAGAAAGTCAGAAGACGTCAGAGTTACTATTACATCAACGCCTTCACCGTTTACATTCATATATACTTGAGGGGGAGATTGTTGGAATCACTCCTAAACAGTATTTCAAGTATTTATATTTCATATGTAATAGGTAGCTTTATTATGGCCTTTATGTTTGTTTAAGGTCTAGCTTATGTAGAAGGCCCATAAGCTTAGGCCCAAGCCCATATAAGAAAGGATGGGAACTAGGAGTGTTGCCCTAGCTTCCCTCCTATAAATACTCTTGTAAACCCTCATTTGAGGGTTGGTTGTTCAAGTTATTTCCTTTCACATATGCCTTACGCATAACCGCCTCTTATTATCGTGTATGTGTGTTTGGTTCTTGTTCAATCGCCTCATCTCCTTTCTATATTACTTGTGTTTGTAAAACTAGTGACCTAACAATATTAGTGCTAAAAAACTGTTTATTATTCAAATAATTTTAAAAGAATAGTACCAAAGTTTGTCAAATTCTTTGTATTTGTTAAAATATTTTTTGTAACAACATAGTATATGATTTAAACTCAAATTCGAGATAACACTTCTTTATGCACAACATTTGTGGTAGCATAGCCCGTCTGATGGGTGGGTAGCCTTATGAATATCGTTGAAAAAATTAAAAGCTAGAGAATAATCATTTTACTCACTTCTTACTTGTCTTTCTGCATCAAAAATCGATCTTAAAAATGCAAAAGATTTTGTAATGATTGTGATTTTGTTAACACCAGACATATTTTTAATTCAATTTATAAAATCAACATAGTTTGTTGCCTCTTTATTATAACCTGAAAACACAGTTTGAGCGGTTCATCCATTCAGTTACCTTGACGCCATCTTTTACGTTCAAGTATAGTCACCGAAACCCATATGCCCACACGAACTCACTTGAGTTAGATGAGGTGTACATCTCAAAACGCAAATCAAATACTTTATTCTCAGAATTTACGAATAATGGACACGAAAATGTGTTCAATATAATAATAAGGGTTACTCTTGGTCATCCCTTGTACATGATATTCAATACTTTAGGTATCTTTAATGACAGTGAGAGTGAGCTTAGTTAAAGATAGGAACGGGATGTGCTTCCATCATTTTCAGTTACACGTGATCTCAGTCCCTCTATACGATGTGCAATGTAGAGTTAATATTAATAGCATGTAGTAAAAGAAGTATAAAAACAGAAGGTAAAGCGAAAACCTGGTCTTTGAAACCTCTTGAAAGCATTTGATCAGCCTCATCCAACATACACATCTTGATGTAATCAGAACAAAGAGACTGCGTTTGAAGCATGTCAAAGACACAACCGGGAGTACCAACAACAACATGAACACATATCACGAGTAGGATCCCAAACCAATGCTTGGCATGCAAGCGCTCGTTGTTTCTTATATAACTCAGCTATAGTTTGAAGAATTAGTTTGAACATGTTTCAGAAAATAAAATTTGTAAATCTATTAAAACAACTTCCTTCTAAAAGGTTTCAACTATAGTAAACAATGTCTTTAAAACTAAGAAATATGGAAGAACATAATCACTGGTTTCAACTATAGCATGTTATATACAAAACTCTGAGTTTGGCTACTAACTGGATACATAGATAACTGATTAATCGGTTGTTATGCTATTACATTAGAGTACACTATTTTCCTATTACATTATGAGAATTGAGCTTCACATCAGAAGTGGATGTGTTGCTCGTCTGTCACTCGATCACTATCAAGTGACACCACTACACTTTTTCATACAGAGCTCTTTTTTGCATCGGTTTTCGGAGTAGGTTCGTTGGTGCTTTTGTTGTACTCGTTTGGCATTGGAGTAAATGTTTCTGGAAACTCTTATGACAGAGGCGTTGTTGGCGATATGCCGGGCGATGCAAATGTTGTCAATGTATCTTTTGAGCTGCTTTCGGGTGTTGTCAAAAGCAGTTGTTGGTTTTTGGTAGTGCTTCAGTTAGTGTCAGCAGCTCTATTGGTTCGGCTGATGGCAAAAGTTGTGGCCCAGTTTCCATGACTGTATCGAGAATGAAATCTCATTTTTTGTTTGTACTCTCTATATCGAAATGCAGCTAAAACAGGTGTGTAGTACCTTCTAGAGCTTCTAACACCGGTGGTAGTAGGTATGGATCGGTGTGGTGTTGTTCTAGCACCACTTTATTACAATATGTTACCATTGAGTATGCCTCGTCGCTGAAGTAGGTCAATGTTATCGTGCCGGTGTTGTCAGTGATTGAGGCATGAAACCAGTAGCTGCAAAAGAAAAATCCAGCTGTAGGAGAGATATGTATAAGTATTTTATGTAACACTACACGGTTTATGTGTCTCTATTATAGCTGTTACATTATTGATCTAACCTATTTTAGCCTGACATTTAACGAATAATACACTATAGGTAAATAAAAATAATTAAATTTTTATGTAAAACTAATTCAAATGGCATTGTATAATAGCAACGTAGTCCCAAAAATATACCAAAATATGCAACATAGTTTTGTACATTCATGTTGGCATGAGCAGACACATAAAAAAACACCACCCCATGTTTAACAGAATGACATATATATTTTTGATCTTTGGTTTGATGTTACCTGACAATGTCTCCTTTTAGATTATTTGTTCAAGAACACTTGAGGCTGATTTCATCAATCCCACATAGGGAGACTACTGGCGGCTCCACATGTGACTATATCTCGTCAATCATGGTTGTTTGAAGGAACTGTGCCAAAGGCATATGGTAGTGACGAGTACAATCCAACTGCTCTTATTAAACATATACTCAAATTCAATTAAATTAATTTTTTTTAAATGAATAGAGATGAACTTACATGTGCTACTACTCTATAACCTTAGTAGTCAACAATAGCCATAGCAATGTTAAAACCTTAAAATTGTGATGGAATTGCATATAGCACACTTTCATCATTAGGGCCCATTCGTTTCACCATATTGTCCTGTTTCATGTCTATCATATAATATTAGTTAAAGATGATATTTCCATGATATTGTGTATAGGTAAATAACAAAACACCAATAAAATGTTTCAATAAACGTATAAACATATTTCATCCTGTTATCCAACTATCTTGTTCCGCTAACCTTATTGTGAATTCAAGAAAAGAAATACCTTTCTGATTCTCAATGTCGGAATAGGATCAATGGTTATCAAGCCTCGATACTTTCTTTGTGATTTCTTTAGTCTCCATTTGTTCTATCATCTTCATAATATTCTCATTATCTTTAGGCAGCTTTTGCTCGAATTCCCACTCTATCTATGTGTGTCTCAAGAATAACATTTACATATGTTCAATTATCTTTAGGAAACTGGTACCAAAACGATTCACTCTTGTTAGCATAAATGAGTTGAGACTATTTTTATAAAGAAGTTCGCCAAAAAGTGTTCCGGGTCAATCCAACCTCTATCATAACTGATCGTTTTGATCAATTACTCAAACTACCTGACCCACCCATGATTTCTACGATCAACTTGTGCATACAGTACAATTCATCACTAACATGTAGATATTCATCACTAACTTGTGCACAAGAGGAGAATCTATGATATAACAAATGGGCTAGAAGGAATTGGTCTCGTAGAGAAAAAGGTGAAGAATAGGGTTCAATGGAAGTATGGAACATTTATTTTTCATGACAATGATCTAGATTATATAGTGTAGTAAAGCAGTTCCATATAGATATGCAATCCTACCTTAATAGGCCAATATCATCACTCTTGTCCAGTTCAACAAAGATTTCTATTAGGGTCACAAGTTAAGTCGCTAAATTAATTGAAGTATGCATCTTGAAATTCAAAAACTAAAAGTTCAATCAGATTCATCACTTTTGACAAACACTATGTTCCAAGTGGTAGACAATCATGATAAATGCCAGGTGATGAACTTAATTTCAAAACTTGTATAATTTGTTGCGCTCAACATTCTAAAAAGTGGTGGTTTCAAGACAATGATTCGACCCTGGTCCACTGGTAGTGAGTTCCCAACCCATTAGCCTGTCATTAAAATCAATATTACTTTCATTTTATCATTAGTTGACTATTATGGTAGTTGCTATTCGTCTAAAAACTGCCCTATAGAAAGCCACATTCAGCTTCATATCTGAATACCTCCAGTTGACTCATTAGAATTCTTTATAAAAAAATAAAAAATAAAAAAACATTTGTAGTTCTTTAGGTTCTGGTTTAAGCGAAAGGTTGTCAAACACAGAAAAATGTAGTTACTTGAACTGAATTGAAAATGCTTAATAACTGTTACACTTTTTAACAAACTGTTTTTTTCATTTTATATTAAAAATTAAATAATAAAAATAAAAAGTATGCTAAACAATATTAACGCTGCATTCTTACAGTATTAAGTTTGATCTAAACAATTCAACAACCGTACATCATTTATACCACCAACATCAAAGTTTCCAAGTTCATCACTTAACAACTTAGTCCATACAACAACAACAAAGTCCCAACACTTAAAAGAGTAAAACGTGATGTTTGGATCTTCACTTAAGCAAACTATTGTCATCTGAAAGCACATTAATCAATTCCAGGGTGTTAGGAGTTTTTATATAATCCAAACTACTTCTACAAATCTCTTAATTTTTGGCAAATATAAATAAAGCAGTTTTCAATTAGCAAGTTGGGTCCTACTTACTTCAAAGTGCTTATTTACGATAAAACTAAAAGACCTTTCACCTATAAAACTCCATATCTAATCTAAAAACCTTTAAATATACGCAAATGAATTATCTCATTATTTCTTTATCCACTAATTGCATCGTTTTACATTCCTTTACAGCAAAAGGCAAATCCAAACACTAACTACAAAAATTTTACGCAGACTATAAGCTGAAAAATTAAGCAACTCCCCCCCAAAGCAACTAATTACCTAATATACCTTATTTTTACTAATAATAATAATAATAATAATAATAATAATAATAATAATAATAATAATAATAATAATAATAATAATAATAATAATAATAATAATAATAATAATAATAATAATTAAAAAAAATGTCACAATAAACTAATAATAAAAGTACCCTTCTTCTAAAAGTGTTGAAACTGCATTTACAAACATCACATCTTGCTGATTCTTGAAATTGTGGAGGCTCCATTGACAATTTTTTTTTCTTTTTTGTACAAATGAAATTGTTATTTGAAGTTGAATATGTGTTTTATGCTTAAATGACTATTTCTAGGCTTGGAGTGAATAAATGATAAGAGATTGATGATACCAATTACGTTCAATGCAGTAAAAATGGAAAGGATGAAAACATAATGCCTATATGAAAAGATGGTAATATGGAAGCTCACTTGTTGCTATTTGTGTTCGCCCAACATCAATCACAATCACTTCTATTTTCCTAAGAATAATCTTTAGATAATTATAAGAATGAATCTAAGAAAACTGATGGATTCAAAAATTATGAATAGATGTACCTGAAATGACTATTTGGAGAGGTTCTGCTTCGGACTCGGATTCCTGATTGACCAAAAGAGACAATTATTTACACTTGAATACGACCACTTGATGCAAACAAAAGGCTACACTTGCTAATATGAATAACGACCACTTCTTCTTTTGTTATGATACTTGAAATGGTTTTCCGCAAATCACCTGTACTAAAAGAATTTTTGAGCCTTGTTGAACTTGACGTTTCTGAGTCTTTTAACTTATCTTGGCTTGATTATGAGATGTCATAATAATCTTTAACTGTGGTATCCTTTAATAATCGTAAGCTTCCAGCTCTGTATGATTTAGTACTTAAAGACTTGAGAGGCACTCTATCTTGATATAAGTTCATACAACAGAACCTTTTCAGGTAACATTTTAACCATTTAGTACATATGAATCAATTATGGGTTAAATTTATCTCGTCAAGTTTGCTTAAAATGAAACGGGTCAAATGGGCTGAATAGGACAAACGGGTCAAAAGTTGACAAGAGTGTGTTGTACTCAAAAGTTGCCAGACCTGACATATGTTGACAATGTGGCAAATTTTGACGGCCCTATTTGACTCATTACCCAACTTGCCTGATTTCGTTACAGCGTATATAAGCAAATAAGTAAAGAATTGACATTGACAATATTAAAAATGAAAGGGCATGCATACCTGAGATATACTACTTTCAAATACGCTAATCATCTTCTTTATATTGCGTGGATTTTTCTCCAATGAGCTTCACTTAACAGGTTCACCTGCTAATGAAAGAGAAAGAGATTTTACTTTTTCAGCAATAGTTGATTTTGACAAATTCACATCGCCCGAAGACGCATTTTGCAATCTTTTAGGTACTTTTGCTTGTTGTGATTGAATCTCATTGTCCTTATGTATATTCACTTTAGTTTCTTTGCTCATTTTCTTTACGTAGCTCGGGATCTTATCTTCAAGATTCTTCTTATCTAACTTCTCATTCAGATTGCCCAACAAATTTGCTTTAGCTAAGCCTGTTCGTGAATCCTGACTCTTGATGTACTCATGCGTTGCCTTCTGCTCAGGCCCCTTTGTTGTTTGTTCCCTTCTATCCGTGGCATTCTAGAACACGAGAATTTACTATTAAACAGTTGACTTGCTGAAACTTATATCCAATCTATGTTTTAAAAAGTCCAACGGGTTAAATGGGTTAAAATAAAATTATTAAGCAACATGATTTAATCCTTAACTGTGAATGATTGCCTCTGAAGAAATTCCTCTTTGATGACATCAGTAGATACAGAAGCGCTCGCTGAAGTATAATCAACTTCATTATTGGAACCACTTCTTTGGAAATCTTGAGAAGACGTAGCCCTCAAAATATCTAGACAAAACATTTCAGAAAAGTTCTAATGTAAGACCGCATTAACAATAAAAAGAATGTGTGCTCCTACTAAAGAAAGCGCAAGATCAAACTTGAGACCTCATGGCTGCTCAACGATGATGCACTATATTTGGCAACAATCTCGGCTTGCTTTACTGATGCAAGATCTCAAGTCCTACGTCTTTTCATATGTATCTATAGTTCTTTGTTTATAATACGTATAAGTTGATTCACATTTGGTAATACTTGCCTGCCATTCAGAATGTCATTGCATACTATCTTGATTGAGCCTTTTAACAGCAACAGGAACTCCAACACCATGTTTCGAAGGGGCGAATGTATTCTGGTCGACCGACCCTAAGTACACCTTTCCAAAATCTCCCTCACCCAAAAGCATATATGGACTAAAGTTTTTAGTAGCCTTTTTCAAATCATCATACTTAAATTCTTTTAAGTTTCTGGCTTCGTAATCTGCAGGAAGTTCTGATGTGTCCAGAAACGTATTGTTGTCAGCCCCTATAGTATTAGTACCTATTCTACTCTTTCCCTCACTTGATAGCTTTGAATCACCTTGGGCTGAAATAAATTTAATACAAACATTTAATACAAACACTCAAACAGATTATATAAATTGTATTTCAACTTTTTCACCACTATATAAATAGCTGTTCTTGGAACCTACTTCAATTTAATACTGTACCCATCTTCAATATGCATGACTAAGTAAAGAAAAGGTCAAGAACCGTGTAATACACGCCTCAGGTTGATCACAACATTTGGAAACTTGATGAAAAGCGTTGACAACTAATTCATTAACGTTACAGACAATGCACCTGCACATGTACTTGTTGTCCCTGAAACTGTGGGCCAGACCATTCTACCATTTTGCGTTCCTGCATCAGCTGGCCATTCCTGGCATCTTGCTATCAAATGTGTGCTGCTCGGTTCTGATATGCCTGCAATGAATACATTATCCAGGGGTTAATAAGATGTGAGCGGAGAATGCTAAAACGTTCAAGAGTATAACAGCATGTCACTAACATCTGCGCAATGCTGTTGTTGGACATGGTATAGCCTAATTTGTTGTTGTTCGGCATCCTTCGAAAGAGTAGTCACCTATAATGAGCGGGACACAAAGGAATAAATCATTTCCCTATGAAATGTATCGAAATCCTTACAACAGATATAACAATATTGAGAATCACCTGCTGAGATCTGAGCGGACTTTCTTTATCTAACAGCCTGGGCGATATATTTATGGGTATACTTTCAAATGACTGTGGAATCGATGTGCATGCAGTAACCGCTACAACAATAAAGTGTGACACAAAGACGATCAGATAATCGTTCAGTAACATGTGATAACATTTGAAATCGACTATAAATAGGAAATAGACGCCACCTTCAGTCACAGCCGCGCGTTGTTGTATGAAGCTTTGTTGGCTAAGTGATAGACTGTCATAGCAATTGTTATATTGATGTTCATCGCTTACGTAGCCCACTACCTCTGTAGCAGTTTCAGTTGGTATGGAGGGCGTGACTACATCCTTGCATGTTACTTGATGTTCAAAGTCCAACACAATCGGAGTATAGCCTATATGTCTAGAAGATAGGTTGTGTACTATCCCAGACCCAAAATCCAATTCAACCGGATCGTGCTTCAGAATGTCGTTGTCGTTACAGTTGCTAATGCACTGGCCGTCAAAAGGTGTAGAAACCTGCTCCAACAAACGACATACTGTTGATAAATTCCAACAATAGTTGAAAAATGGTAACGACACCACCACTAAGAAAGCCATACCTGTTGATGTTCATTGTCGCGTAGGCATTGATCATCATTAACTGCATTTGAAATCAAAATAGCATTAGCAACCCAAAACGCACAGCAACAACTAATACAACCATACATCCAAAGAACATTTAAGGTCACATTAGATGAAAATGTAACACATTAATAAATTGGTTAAATTAAAGGCACGGATTTGACGGCTCAACGGCTCACTGCACTCAAAACGCATGGGCCACCTCCCGCAAACATGTCATTTCACCTTCTTCAATCTCCACACTCTCACCAACTTCCAAATCCGACTCAATCAATCCGGCTTCAACCGCCTAAAACCTACCTCTAACACCTTAATAAAAACCCCCAAACACATCTCCTAATCCAAATTTTATGTACCTGCACTCGTCTCGCCTTTCGACTGACTAACACTCGGATTCAGCTCATATATTACTTCCAAAAATTACAGTGATATATAACACCTTAATTAAGCAAATAAACTAACAAACTCTAAGGTGTTAACACTCAGATTCAGTTCATATATTACTTCCGAAAAGTACACTGATATATATTCAACACTCTTAATATCCTGCTGATACACGTTAATAACTCCACTTCATTCAACACTTCATTCAAATTACATTAATTCCTTTAGTGCTGCGAAACGTGTTACATCAAAAGAAATTCAACAACATTTTCGCCATTTTCCAAATCAACGATAAAAAACCACAACTTTATAAAAGTTAAGATGAAAAAACTCTACCTTGGTAATCATTAGGTGCCATAGGTGCGATAACACCATTTTCTTCTCATTGCAGCTTATCGAAGGAATTTCATTTAGACTCACTTGGCGTGTTCATATTGCATATTCTGCAAAAATGATAATACCATAAAATCACAATAAAAAGCATATCCAAACACCCTCTAATTTTATTTAGACTCACTTAGCGTGTTCATCTTACATAAGTCACGATTTATATATAATTATGCAACTGGTAAACGATAATTACATTAACTTGCTTAGCGACATCTCTTGCAGAGGTAAGACTTCATTCCAAGTTTTTGAAAATACCGCTAACCTGGTGCATCAGTCTACAAAAAAAAAACAACTAATATCATTAAGAAGTACAATATAAATCTGGAATAAAAAGTAGTTTATGAAAGTATACCATCAGAAAATCCATAGCATGGAATCAAGTTATCCTCATCAAACTCCGTTAATGTTTTTCCAATAGTAGATATTGCTTGTTCATAGGGATTTAAACCGTATTAAATAACATCAGGATCATAAAAACAATAAATTATAAACGTGAAGTCTATACCTCACCACATATTTTACTATACGTGCAGTTTTCACCAACTACCCATGATGGTCCAACTTGATTTTCTGCATAAACTACTTCCAGCTGCTAAAACACAAGATTTTAACAAAACATTAGGGTTTGTAGGGGAAAGAAGGTACCTTTTTTTCTATACGTGATTTGGCTATATTATGAAACTAATTTAAGGAAAACATATGTATAAAATTGACAATAATTGGTTCCATAGGTTTATAGATTTGGATATGCAAGATATAATCAAAAACATGTGTTGCTCTAGTGGTTGAGATGTTTGCTTATGGTTGGTGACCATCCAAATAACCAAGGTTCCATTCTTGCAAGGCTTATTTTTTATAATCAAATTTCGAAAATTAATAAAAAAAATCCGAAAATTTATTCATAGCTAATTAAATTAAAAAATATTACAATTAGTGCTTAAGTGGATAAAAATATTGCTTAGTTGGACAACAAATGATTATGTGATATTAAATTGAATTACATGGCATTTGTGAAAAATGTCTCCTGTTATATAATATATATATATATATATATATATATATATATATATATATATATATATATATATATAATTACATGGCATTTGTGAAAAATGTCTCCTGTTATATAATATATATATATATATATATATATATATATATATATATATATATATATATATATATATATGGGAAGGTTAATGTAAGACCAATCTTAAAGTTTTAAAAGTAAGACCCAATATGGACCGTTGGATCATTGTAATTGTGTTGGATGAGATTAGCATTAAATGAGTGACATTATAATAATTAAATATGGTTTCAAGGGTATTTTGGAAAATTCAAATTCAAATTTGGTCATTCTTTTTTCAAACTTGCGTCTATTCTATTTATATTTATTTACAAAAATCGGGTACATTAAACACATCTATATACCAGATTCCGATACACCGGATATACCCACGATGGTCAAATCCAAACGGTTACCAGCAGATTCTGGTACACCGGATAAATCCATAATGGTCACATATCCGGTACACCGGATATCATCTGCTATACCAAATACACAACAATCTTACAAACATCAAATACACCAATAATCTTACAAAAAAAATCTGCTATTACAATAAAAATCTGCTATACAAAAAAAAAATCTGTTATTCCAAAAATCTGCTGTTACACCAACTATCTTACAAAAAAGATTACAAAATACACCAACAGATCTGCTATTACACCAGATATTATACAAAAATATGATATTTTACCTAGAATATGCTATTACACCTGATATATCATGCTTTCGGGTATCACCTGCTATACCAAATACACCAACAAATCTTGGTTGTTTTTTTTTGGTTGTTTGAGACTAGCCACAACCAAAAGAAATCAGATATGGCGATATAGCAAGTACACCGATGTATCGGCGACGTATCCGATGTACCGGCGATGTATCTGGTGTACCAAGATAAACCCACCTTCTTGATAAATCCAGTACATAAAAAAACAACAAAGATATTACTTGCTAACGGCTGGAGATCATAAAAACACACATCTGTGTACCAAGAAAATAGATCAAAATCGAAAAGTAGCAGATTCCGGTACACCGAATATATTATGTACCAAATCTAGTAGATAAACACAACCATGATAAACGGATCTCACCTGCTAGGGTTGTGGTCACAGATCCACGAAGAGAGGTTTGGGGGCGGTGGTGTTAACAAAACCTGATTAGAAACCTATCTATCAACACAAATCCATGTAAATTTTTTTTCTTACTAAATCTTAATATTCATAATCACAATCCAGCGTTCACAAAACTGGATCAAAAACTTTTTTTTAATAAAGCCAGTGTACACCAGAAATGTTGCTGGTGTACCAAGAACTACCGCAGGTACATATTCATAATCACAATCTTGCATATAAAACTCAGATGATGAATCGGGTTGGGTTTAATCTGGTCAACAATAACATATATGCATCAGGTTGGGTTCGATATCTTTTTGGGTTTTGTTTATGCTTTGTAGTATGTGGCCGGAGAGTATGACCGCTGAGATGGTTGCTTTTTAGTCGCCGGATAATAAATAGTGGGTGGGGAGAGATTGGAAAAAGGGAGGGAGAAAAATAAGATGGAGGCCGACAGTTTTTTGTAGGGTTGAAAGATATTTAAGGTTAAATGTATAAAATACCCAAGATGCCATTTTCATTTAAATATTAATTTTATTCTTAATTAAACCATAAATTACACTTGCCTTCCTCCTATTGGTTCTTGAATGGATCTCATTTTAACACTTTTAACATTGATCTTATTTGATCTCAAAAATATATATATATATATATATATATATATATATATATATATATATATATATATATATATATATATATATATATGTATATATATATATATATATATATATATATATATATATATATATATATATATATATATATATATTTTCCTTCTAGTCTTAGCAGTAAACACTTGTTATCTTCTTCTTACATTCTAAACTTTTTAAAAACGAAAAGAAACTAATGATTTTACATGATCATCCTCTTTAAAAACAATGGTTCTCCAAATAACCAAATGGGCTGAAACGAAGGCAGCTGTTAAGGGTGCATGCCCTAGTTAAGGTCCAGTTTCCAGCTAAGTAGGCGGTTATAAAGGTAGGGCTTTTCGAAGAAAAAAAATTAGGGGTTTAGTCTGAGATCAAATTTTAGTCTATGATATTGTAACATTGAGAAATAGTTTAGGTTGGTTCATATGGTTAAGAGTTTTTTTTAACCATGTATCAGTAAAACTCTAATATAATTGTAAACTTGTGTCATATTCAATAATGTCGTAACCTCTCAGGTTCGACCGTATTTGTTGGGAGATTAGAGTAAGGCTAATGCTAATGGCATGGTTGGTTGCCCCTCAACCGAGTAGTCGAGTGAGTTCCTTCAATTAGCGTAACCGGATTGATGACCGGTCACCTCCAACATTTTCAAAGTTATGGTTGGGTTGCCAACTGAAAGAATTGATTTGTTTTGTGTGGTGTAATTTATTATTATTTTATTTTTATTTTTATTATTTTTTTATATTTTGGCTTTTGTGCGATATGTTTTTTGTTGTGATTGCGGTCGTCTTATTAGCAAATTGTGGTTGGGCGTAGTCTTGGAGTGATGTGACAGAGAATGACCACAATATTTACGGTTACCATTAGCATTAGCCTAATTATGTGGATCACATTATTTCTTTAGGGAGATGATTTGTACACTCAAACAAATGATTGAGACACTCTAAAGTATTATGTTTGGACATTTATACCCTCACAGTTATCTTTACAATTTTACTTATGTGAAGGTATAAATTTCCAAACACAATACTTTAGAGTGTCCCAATCATTTATTAAAATGTACAAATCACCTCCTATTTTTTTTATGTCATGTAACTTTTTTTTCTACTTTGAATTGATCTTTCCTCTAGAAATTTCTGACTAGAATAGTCAAAATCAGTCTTAAATAGCAACTAAATCTTGAAATAGGATATTATCCATACTAAATAATTTATCAATTAAAGTGTTTATATGTTGACATTAATTTTATATATTCTAACATGTACCTCAGGGGCACATGTTAAGCACACAAAAAAAATGACGGGACCCACAAAAAGACATCCGGACTCACATAGAAGTCCTTTGAGTCCCGCCGTCCTTTTTATGTGCTTAACATGTGCCCCCGAGACACATGTTAGAAAAATCCTTTTATATAAGGGTTTTTCTAACTTGTGCCCTAGGGGCACAAGTTAAGCACACCGTAAGTACACTGGGGCCTACAGAAAAGTACACAGGGATTCACATAAAAGTACAGACAAGTGTACTTTTATATGGGTCCCGGTGTACTTTCTGTGTACTTTTCTTGTGCTTAACTTGTGCCCCTAGGGCACAAGTTAGAAAAACCCTTTATATAAATGCCCAAAATAACAGAACCACTGATTTACATATGGTAGTATCAAAACACAAATCTTAAATTTAAAATAAGTTTTTGCCAAACCCACTATACCATTAAAGCCTTGCAAAACTCTTCTATTAATTGTAACAGATTTGTAACAACTCAGTACAATAAGGGCCAATTTGTTACTAAATTTAACATTATGGATAACAACTACAAAAAAAGAAAGAAACTTGTACTAAAAACCACAAGTTGCAAATAGTATATGGACAACTTTACAAATCACTTTTCTTTTTCTTTTGGATGTGATGCAAAAGCTTTTGTGAAAATAACAGTACCAACCACAATATCATAGCCAGCCACCACACATACATATTATATACACAAAAACAAAACACATACAAACAAACTATTAATCTCCACCTCTTCACCCACCACCTACGGATAATATCTCCGGTGCCGGAGATGGGTGTTGCAGAACAAGTAAGATTTATTTTTCAACTTTTTATAAAATCTTTTTATACTTCTAGAAACATTTCATTACATATTTTCCTCTGTTTTTCCCCTGTTTTTGACTTTTTTCATTTTTTGTAGGTTAAAGAACATGTTGATCAAGAAACTGAAACACATGAAACACATCAAGCCCACAAAGATTTAGAAAAAGGTGAACAACAACAGCAAAAACAAAATAATGCTCATGTCTCAAAAATGCAAAGGTTAAGTGCTACAAATCCATTAAGGCTTGTGATAGATAATGCAACTAGAGTACCACCAACACATATTCCTAATAACCGTGGTCCCTCCATCCACCATCAACCACCACCACCACAACCACCACCACCATCAGCCGCCACCCAACCACCACCACAACCACCACCACACTACCACCCATCTCCACCACAAACTGTTAATCCACGCTCCATACCAAGTCCTATTCATATCACACCTACCCCTCAAGTAAGTCAAAATTCTTTTAATATTTTTATTTAATTATTTCATTTACCAACTTACCAGTTGTGGGTTTTCTTTATTTTAGCATATGGTTTAATGGGTTGTACTTAATTTTGTCAAAAGTGTAACTTGCCTTATTGTATAGTAAAAAGATGACGTGTCATCCATTTTTTGCGTGACAAATCAAAATGCAACTCATCCATTTGTAGGCGGCTTAGCTGAAATGTCAAAAAAAGTGTACTAGCAAGATTTGAATCCTAAACCTAAACCTCTAGTTGGCTGTGGCTTTACCCAAATGTAACTTTTTATGTGTTACAAAGAAAAAAAAAATCGTATAAAATGATTAATGACAAAAATATAGTTTATTTTCTAAGTAAATTATAACGGTCGTATACTTTGATTTTCAGCAATCTTTGACCTCACTCAATTCAAGAAAATACACAAACAAGATATCTCTATTCTTGTTTGCACTACATTTGTTGGTAGCTATTTGTCTAGTTTGCTTCTTGATATTCAAAGGAGTTCAAGGAATAATACAAGGAGGAAGTTCAAGAAGAAAAGAAAGAAGGGTAATTCAGTATTTTCTCCCACAAGTAGAAGCAGCATCTTTATTAAGCATCACATTAGCATTCATATGGCAAAAAGCAGTAAGGGTATGGCCTCATTTTATGGTACATTTTATCTTATGGAGTTCTTTCCTCATGACGTTTTCCGCGGGTATCCTGCTGATTTGTTTCCAACGCGCTACAACCGATGGTGTTGGTGCTGTCTTCATATTGTTTGCTATTGGTATTGGGCTGTATTCATGTTGGGTGACTCAAAGGACAAAGTATTGTAGTAAGATTCTAATTAAATCTCTTGAACCCGTGTCGAAGTTCCATGATATAAACCGACCGACTTATTGGATGCTTGGAATTGGGTTCATTTGGATGTCAATATGGATATTGGCTGTGATTGGGGCATTGAACTTCTATTTCCCACCATTGGTGATCATTTTGTTGGTGTTGAGTTTGCTTTGGACCGCTGAAGTGATGAGAAATGTAGCGAATTTGACGATTAGTAGGGTGATTGCGTTGTACTATATGAGAGGAATGCAGTCGAGTACAAAGTTTTGTTTCCAAAGAGCATTGACTAAGAATCTTGGAAGTGCTTGTTTAGGGTCATTATTTGTTCCTACAATTGAAGCTTTGAGAATAGTTGCTAGAGGTTTGAATTTACTTGAAGGTGAAGATGAGTTCATGTTTTCTTGTGCACATTGTTGTCTCAGAGTTATGGAAGCTATCTTTAGATATGGCAATGGTTGGGCTTATGTTCAGGTAAATTAATTATTTACAAGTGTCAATGTTTTATTTTATTGCTTTATTGGATGTTTGAGATCTACTTTTTACATTTTGTTTTAGCGAAAGGTATTAGAAGTTTGACTGTTGCATCGATTGCTTATACAGACTGTTTTTAAGCACGAAATAAACAGTTTAGAATAATTAGAGTAGACATTCATTTCATTCATTGAGAAAATATAATCAGTTTTGCCAAACTCCCAAACACCCCCTTAAAAGAAAGGGATTTAATCTCAATCATTTATGACTCAATTTGGTCATGACTCAAAAATGTCATAACTTTCTTGTTAAAGTGTCCTTTTTTTCATTTGATAGATAAAGAGAATAGCACCTTTCTTACCTAACTAAATTTAGAACAAGCAAAAAGTGCTGGCCCAATGTATCATGTATATGTAATCTTGAATATTGTACTTGAGTAATTAACAAGGTTATAAAAAGTGTTAGGCATGGTGTAGCGGCATGACTAAGCCTCATGCCTTGGGGCTATGGCGAAGCCATAACGTTTTTTAATACGTGACTTAAAGTGTCGCAAAATATGAAAGTATTTATAGATTTATATATTATATCATATTTCATATATATCGAGTTTACAAAAAGTGTTGTACATAAGGAATTAAGTAAAAAAAAACTATCTTTGCAAAAAGTGTTGTACATAAGGAATTAAGTAGCAGAATTAAAAGGGTAATTTATCATACTCCATATAATTTAAATCACAATTTTTGATTTTCGTATATATGTTCGTGATAGATAGCAGCATATGGAAAAGGGTTCGTGAAGGCATCACAAGACACTTGGGAGCTATTTGAGAAAAGAGAAATGGAAACTATCGTTGATTCGGACATCACCACTGCCATTTGCTTCCTCACCGGAGTTTGCAGTGGTTCGATATGTGTTATTGTGGTGGCTGCTTGGACTGCCGCCGTGCGTGTGAGCTTCACCGCAACCATCTCCCTCCTTGCATTCATCGTCGGTTATTTAATGGTTAGTACCACTTCTTTTTTATCTAATTTATATTCTATTTAGATACGCTTAACTTTTTATGTCACTAATTTTACTCACTTTTTCAGACGAGGATTGCAATGGCATTGCCTCATGCTTGTGTGAGCTGTTACTATGTATGTTATGCCGAGAATCCTGATAACAGACTGTTTGATAAAACAATTCCAGACCGTCTTGAATTGATTAAATCTAACCGAGATGTGGTAGTCATAACGCCTCGAGTTCCTCCAAGATTTAGAAGATAACATATGCGTTCGTTCTATTTAGTAAAATAATTGTACATTATGTATTTATTTTCAGGTTAGCATATTCTTTTGTCATAAATTTTACAGCATATTGAACTAGAAAAACACAACAATAAAACATGCAAAACAAATTTGCTTAGCAAATTAGCAATAAGCAGTAATTTGTAGGTTGCAACTTCCTGGGGTCACACGCCCACACCCTAGTTACATCATTCAGAATCGTAGAGCGTTGCTGATTTATCAAGCTTCACGAGACTAAAGCTTTTCTATAAATACTGAAAGTAAGTATGTGTTCTAACATATTTTCTGTGTAATTTTTATTTTTTTAACAGATTTTTTCAAGGTAATTTACTAAAGTAAAAATCTAGTTTGACGTTGAAAAATTAGTCTTTAAACTTTTAATTGACTTTTCAGTTTCATCACTAGCTTTTTCGATGTAAATTACTTGAAATACAAGGGCAATGGTATATATATATATATCAGAGAACTTTAGGGGGTTAGTCGTATTCTGAAGAAACTTAAGGGGTTATTGTACAAATGTTATTATATTTATCTTTTTTAAATAAGTAACAGAACAAAACTAGTACAAGTAATTAAAAAAAGGGTTGTGGTACACAAAAGTTACTAAAGTTTACAAAAAATTTGTCCTAAGGTAATATAGTTTCATTTTGTTCATTCAGGTTACTGAACTTTGAAACTTTGTTCACTCAGGTAACAGAACTTATAAAAGTGAATGTTCAGGTTATTGAACTTTGAATTTTGTTCACTCAGGTTACTGAACTTATCAAAAAATATACATCCAAATTACTCGGACTAACACTGAATTTTCGAAGTGTATGCTTACCGAAAATTTAGTAACCTAACTGAACAAAATGAAACTATATTACTTTAGGACAATTTTTTTGTAAACTTTAGTAACTTTTTTATACCATAACCCTTAAAAAAAGACGTTAACAATTATTGCATGTTTCGGACACGTCGTCTACATGTAATGCGTACTATAAAATATTATTGAAATGAAAAACTTTTATATCTTATAAATACTACTCTTTTCGTTTTAAAATAATTGTTCAGTTTAACTTTTCAGAGTTAAACTAATTCAACTTTGACCTTAAATATATTTTTTTTTATATAATACATGAAGAAAAATTATACTAATGAAAAATACACTTCAAATCTAATTTATTTATATATCACACACAAAAATAGATAAGGTCAAAGTTGAACCAGTTTGACTTTGAAAAGTTAAACCGAACATTTATTTTGAGACGAAGGTAGTAGTACAATAATTTGTATGTTTGGTGAAACAGGCTGCTAGAGCTGGGCCGGAATTGTGGCTTAGTTTTATATATTTATAAAGTTGTTTAGCATAAAAATACATCAAATTGAATTAAGATATATTTTTAGGTTTTACGTGATAATCTATTATATTTTAAAAGGTATTTAACTAATTTGACTAGCTATAAATCCTTTTTAATAGGCTTGGGCTTATGGAGATTCATAACTTATTAAAACCTTCATAAGCTTGTATGACAAACAAAACTTATTTTGTAAGCCGGCTTATTTTTAAATTTTATGTCTCTAAGCCCTTAGAAGCCCTCTCACAAAATGTATATAAGCAAGGTGTGTTTGTACCTGTTTAACTGATTTTATATGAGTTTTTATAAGGTATTTTGATAAGAAACCAATTACTAGAATGAATACTTTCTAACAAGAATTACAAAAACCGTCACTTTATTTAGAGATTTAGAACACATCGAGCATTTTGATTTTGCTTGCCCTTTCTTTTTGTTCGCCATTTTTAGAAAAGACAAACTGTTGGGTTCAGTAAATACCCAAACCCCTTAATTCTAGGATTTGAATAGAAAATACCCCAAGTGTGTACAACCTTAAACACTAACAAGTCACTAGGCGCATAACCCCTCAGTGAGCTATCTTCAGGATACTCAGTACGAGATTAAGAAGTAAAGTCTTTCCACTCAGTGAGGCGGAACTCAAGGAGTGAAGAATGAGTCAAGAAAAGGATAGTGGATTCAGTGAGTAATGACAATAACTCACTGAATCCCAGAACTCCTCACCAACTATTATTACTGAATACAAAACTGAAGATTAAGACTGGAGGCTAAGAAGACTGAAGAATGAGCGGGACAAGGCGTGATAAGTTTGAACAGATAAGACGAAGTCCTTATCAACCCAAAGTCAAACTTTCTCTGAAACGCTAACAACCAGGATCAGTGTCATCACTGACAAGAAGAAAGCAGCCTTGTCACTTACATAATATAGCCATTGTAAACAGAGACAAAATACATCAGTATTTTGTCTTCTGTAACCTTGTCAGTTTGTCCTCTAGGATAGTGTCAAAAATTGTACATGTATAAATAGCCATAAGGATTGGAGTGAAAGTTTAAGCTTGTGCACTAATTGTGAAAAACACACAAAAACATCTTTTACTCCTCCAAATACGACTATGTCCCTGAGACAGCTCAGTGGTACCTGAATAGTTGTGCTTAGACTTAGCCTAAGCTTTGTGAGGAGTTGCACCATACTTGTCATTTCAATCCAAAGTACTATTCCGCAAGTATTTGGGTAATGTATTCTTTTTTATTCGTTTTAATAAAGAATATAAAAGTTGGAAAATTAATCTGTGTTTTATCTTGTTAAAACTTATCTATATGTACTTTACTTCAGTCATAATTCACACTTAGTCTTTAATAACTGTTTTTTGCTATTTGTGAAACGGGAACAACAAGTGGTATCAGAGCAGGATGATTTATAAAACCCTTTTTAAGCCTCTCAAAAACGTTTTTAAAATCAGGATCCAACATGGCTGAAAGTGATGTACCCCAACTTGTCGACAAAAAGGGTGGAGCATGTGCTGTTGTTGCCCCTCGACTCGAAGTTGGCAAATTCAACAAATGGAATAAGCGAATGCTTTGCTACTTGACTGAGATGGAACCTTACTATATTAAGTGTATCAATTAAAGTCCATTTGTCCCAAAGACTGCTGAAGGTCTACCTAAACCTAAAGCTCAGTGGACTCAGGATGAATGGAGGGTGGTCAACCAGGACCAAAGACTCAAAAGCATCATCATATCTTGTCTTCCTGATGATGTAATGGAGTCTGTCATAAGCTGTAGTACAGCCAAACAAACCTGGAATGACCTGGTCCACAGCTATGAAGGTCCCTCAGATACCAAGGAAAACAAGATTATGGACCTGAAACTTTAGTATAATACCTTCTGGGCTAAAGACTCAGAAACCCTCTCTCAAACTTACTCCCGTTATAAAACTTTGTTAAATGAATTGTCAAATGATGGTGTCAAGTTGTCCAAACATGAAATCAATGTTGGTTTTGTTAACAGTCTCCCTGAGAAGTGGTTGAATATTTCTCAGGGACTTAGAAATGCAAATTATATTCAGAATCTTGAACTTCCTGAAATCTACGGGAAATTTGTCAATGAGGATAACCTCATCAACAAACGATACCCTGACTTGAAAAAGTCTCAGAAAGTCAAAAATTCCCTGACAACCACTTCAACACCTATTTCTACTGCCTTTTATTCAAACAGTGTGGTTCAGGATTTTCAGGAAAATTCAGACGATGAAGCTGATGAGAGAACAAGTGAGGAGTACCTGAATGACTTGAACATTGAGTTTCAGGAAAGGGCACTCCTTGCTAACTCTAAAAGGTTTATACGAAGGAACAAAAGTTTTTCTAATGCTAAAGCTAATGAGGACACTGAGTGTTTTAAGGGTCACAAACAGGGTCATTTTGCTAAAGACTTTTTTTGAAAAACTATTTCTGAACCCTCTTACAAAACCCTTAGGGTCAAACCAGTCCTTAGGTTTTAGCAAATTTCAACCAAAAGTCTATCAGTCTCATCAAAATTTCCAAAACAAATCTGATAAAAAAAAATCCGTCGATATTGAAGCTAAGTATAGGAAAGCCAAGGCTAAACTAGCTATTCTTGAGGCCACTCCCTCAGAAACAACACAAAATGTTAAATCTGCGCAGGGTAAAAACAAGGGCCTGGTAGCTGAAGTCTTTGACTGGGATGAAGAGCCAATCTCCTCAGATGATGAAATGGTGCAAGTCAGTGCACTGATGACTCTCCCAAAAGAGGACAAGCTAGCTATTGGAAAGAATCATGCTAGGAATGGTGAATGGGTTAACATCACAATGAAGAAGGTAAACATTTTACTTTCTATGGATGATGATTCTGATTGGCAGTCTTTCATGAATTATATTAATGTTGACCTTAAGTTCGTAGAAGAGCAACGATTGAATCTGTTTTCTAGGTATAAAAAGTTAAGTTTTGAATTAAATAAGTGTAGGGATGAATTGCTTATTTTAAAATAGGCGAAACTTGAGGTTGTTACACTACAAATTCAAAACACTGAATTAGTAAAACGTAATCAAGCTCTTCAGGAAGAACTCAATAAGGAAAAACAAATCATTGAAAGCTGGACTGCCAAGAACCCTAGAGTCTTTGATACTGTTCAAGCCCCCAATAGCAAAAAGAGAGTAATAGGTGAAGATCAACTCACTGATACTCTCAGTGATGATCAAAGTCCCAAACCATTTTTGTCTGCTGGTATGCTCTCCAAAAAGGAGCTGTTGCCAAAATCCAGTGATTGGGTAGAAAGGGTAAACCCTGAGAGTAAGCTTCCAAACTTCGATTCTGGAAGGATAGTTGAGCCTGAAAGTCAGGCTCTCAAGAGCATGCTTGGACTCCCTGATGTACCCAGTAGTACTGAACACATCTCTGAGTCTGAAGCTGAATCTCAAGCACCGCTTCCACCTCTAAAATCTCTTCAGGGTGATGCACCTAGCTCTGAGCTTACTCATCTGCAATTCAACCCTCACTCTCCAAAAGAAAGGTCAGGTCTTGGTAGAACAATTTTTAAAAGACCAACAAAACCAACCCAAGAAGATTCAGTCCCCACTAAGACTTCCACATCTTCAGTTCCTACTGAAGAAGACCAAATCAAGCAGTTGACTGAACTAGTGAGGAAGTTGAGGGAAAAGATGAACTCAGCTGAGAAGGTTCCTGATTCAAAAGTCAGTGAACTAAAGTCAATCTCAAGTTCCTCCAAGTCTAAAGGAAACTCCAAGCCCAAACAGAAGTGTGATATGTGCCATTATACAAGCCATACCACTGATAATTGTTACAAAATCCTTTTTTGCATGATCTGCAAAAAGGAAGATCACAGAACTTCTGATCACTTACAGTATGTAAGATCATTCAGTGAAGCAAGTCATACCAATCTTGGTCATCAGTACGCTTCATCCTCTAAACAGGCTCAAAGGCCTAAAGCAAAACCTTTTCCTCCTTGCTCACATTGTGGCTTCTATGATCATCATCTTGATGACTGTCTCATGAACTCTTGCTGTGAAATATGTGGAAATCCAACTCATGAGACATCTCAGCATGATAGGGTCATTCAAGCAAGGAGAAGTTCAAAACAACCCTGCATCACTGAGTCTTCCTCAGTAAGTAAATGCAAAACCTGTGGTAGCACACTTCACTCAACCACTGACCATGAATCCATTGCTAAGTTTAAGCAGACAATCAGACTCAAGCCTACTAGTAAGTGGGTCAGCAAGAGAAACTAATTCAGTTTACTATTTGTGCAGAGACACGCCAGGAAGCCTATTTGGCATCTAGATAGTGGATGTTCATGGAGCATGACTGGTGTGAAGGAGTATCTGAACAAGTATGTAAAGGAACCAGGACCCAAGGTAGTATTTGGTGATAACTCATCATGTCCCACTGAAGGTTATGGTTCAGTAAACTGTAATGGAATAGTTTTCTCTAGAATAGCTTATTTCAATAGTCTGAAGTACAATCTTATCAGTGTTAGTCAGTTGTGTGATGCAAAATACATAGTGCAGTTCAATGATAAACAAGGAAATATCTTAGATGCCAACAAAGAAGTTGTTCTTATAGATCCTAGGAGAGATGATGTATATGTACTTGACATGTCAACTCTCTCTCAGAATGTAACATGTCTATTTGCCAAAGCCACTGAAACTGTCAACTGGTTGTGGCACAAAAGACCCTCTCACTTGAACTTCAAAAATATAAACAACTTGGAAAAACAAAACAAAGTCCTTGGTTTACCATCACTGGTTTTTGCAAAAGATAAACCATGCTCAGTCTGTGAAAAAGGCAAACATCATAGAGCATCATTCAAAACAAAACAAAATTTCTCCATCAAAAGCTGCATTCACCTCTTGCATATGGATCTGTTTGGACCTGTCAGTCCAAGATCAATCCAGCATGAGAAGTATACACTTGTCATTGTTGATGAGTTCTCAAGATACACTTGGGTATACTTTCTTTCCATAAAGAGTCAGGCAGCCGAAACCATAATGTCATTCATAAGGAAGATTAAAAACCAGAATGACATTACAGTTAAACAAATCAGAACTGATAATGGTACTGAGTTCATAAATCAAGAGCTTGAGAGTTTCTGTGATGAGAAAGGAATTTCCCAAAATTTCTCATCCCCTTATACCCCTGAACAAAATGGGGTACCTGAAACGAAAAACAGAACTCTTATTGAGGCTGCTAGAACCATGTTAAATGGGTCAGCACTCTCAAAGCACTTCTGGACTAAAGCTGTTAAAACAGCCTGTTACACTCAAAATAGATCAATCATTGTAAAAAAGCATAACAAAACCCCGTATGAGATCTTCAAAGGAAGACTTCCTGATATCAGCTACTTTCATGTGTTTGGGTGTCCTGTGTTCATTCACAATCACAAGGATCACTTAGGAAAATTTGATGCAAAAGCTGATGATGGATATTTCTTAGGTTACTCACTGATATCTAAAGCCTTCAGGGTGTTTAACACCAGAAGACAACAAGTTGAGGAAACCTTTCATATCACCTTTGATGAGAGCTATGAAAGCATCAAGTTCACCAATACTTCAGTGGAAGAAATAGGAATTGATGACTCATTTAGATACCCTCGTGATGAGTTCAACTAATAAAACAATTCCTCATATCAAGATGATGTTGACATCTCATACTACATTTTGCCTCACAACCTTCCTCAACCCACCATCAGTGAATTCATTGATACTCCATCAGTCCCTACTAGGATAGGTAATACTGAACCAAATGTTCAGGAACCTGTAATTCATGAAACCCAACCTGAACAACAAACCACTTCATTAAATGATCATCATGTTTCTATTGCTCCAGTCCCTGAACCAATTCATGAGCTCCCAGTGAACTCATCAAGCTCAGATCCTAGACCACAAAATAAGTGGACAAGATCTCAAGACATTGAGCTTGTGAATATCATTGGTGAACCCACTGAAGGCATGCTCACAAGGATCATGGCTGCTAAGTTATCAGTATCTTCAGCTAATGAGTGTCTATATGCAGACTTTCTCTCAGAAGTTGAACCCAAAAGTGTCACTGAGGCTCTAAAACATCCTAGCTGGGTTCAGGCTATGCAAGAAGAACTTTAACAGTTTGATAGAAACTAAGTCATGACCTTGATCAAATGTCCTCAAGATGTCATTGTCATAGGAATGAAGTGGATTTTCAGAAACAAAACTGATGAAAACGGTACTGTCATTAAAAACAAAGCCAGACTTGTAGCCAAAGGTTACAGTCAACAAGAAGGTATTGACTATGATAAAACATTTGATCTTGTTGCCAGAATGGAAGCCATCAGGATCTTTCTTGCTTATGCAACATATATGAACTTCAAGTTTTACCAAATGGATGTGAAAAGTGCCTTCCTAAATGGTGAACTTAAAGAGGATGTTTATGTTCACCAACCCCCAGGCTTTGAGAGTAGTGAGTACCCTGACTATGTCTGCAAGCTTGACAAGGCCCTATATGGACTGAAACAAGCTCCCAGAGCATGGTATGAAACTCTCTCAGCCTTCCTGACCCATAACAAGTTTGTCAGAGGAAAGATAGACAACACCCTTTTATCTATAGGACAAAACAAGATGTGATACTAGTCCAAGTGTATGTTGATGACATCATCTTTGGCTTTACAAGTTATACTCTTTGCAAACAGTTTGAAAAACTGATGACAAAGAAATTTGAAATGAGCATGATGGGTGAACTCACGTACTTCCTTGGACTACAAATAAGGCAAACTGATAAAGGGATCACCATCAGTCAAGAAAAATATACCAGGAATCTCTTGAAGAGATATGAAATCTCTGATTGTGCCTCAGTAAAGACTCCAATGGTCCCCCCAAATAACCTTGGACTAGATCTTATTGGCAAATTAATCAATCAAACACATTTCAGAGGGATTATAGGATCACTGATGTATCTAACTGCCTCTAGACCAGACATATAATTCTCAGTATGCCTGATTGCAAGATATCAGTCTAATCCTAAGGAATCCCATCTCACTGCAGCAAAAAAAATCCTCAGATACCTGAAGGGTACCCCTAGTCTTGGACTTTATTATCCTAAATGTTCAGGCTTTGACCTCAAAAGGGTATTCTGACTCAAACTATGCTGGCTGCAACATGGACAGAAAGACTACCTCAGGGTCCTGTCAATTTCTTGGAGAAAAACTGGTTTGTTGGAGTACTAAGAAGCAACAATCAGTGGCTATGTCTTCAGCTGATGCTGAATATGTGGCAGCTGTAGGGTGCTGTGCTAATGTATTATGGATGAAAAGTCAACTCAGTGACTATGACATCCATTACAAGATGGTACCTATCTTCTGTGATAACACCAGTGCTATTGCAATCTCCAACAACCCTGTCCTTCACCAAAGAACCAAACACATTGATATCAAATATCATTTTATCAGGGACCACATCATGAAAGGAGACATAGAACATTTCATCCCTACTGAATATCATCTTGCTGATATCTTCACCAAACCTTTGGATGAACCTACCTTCAGGAGACTGAAAGCTGAATTGGAAATGCTTGATATTGAAAGTCAGCAACCTGATAACCAGTCCTGATCTCAGCAGTTCTCTCTGGAAAGGTCCCTGATCCCTGAATAAAACCCCAAAATCATCTTCTCACTGAATGAGTAAGACTCATTCAGGGTCCCTGACATTGGATAAAGAGCATTAAATGAGTAACTAAATGCTCTAAGTATTTCAGTTACTTAATATCCTAGGTTGGTAAACACACCAATTTAATATAGGAATATATGTCTCAAAACCCTTCTATCATCCATGTCATGGGTCCCAATCAACCTTACCTCATCTCACTTGGCATTAAATGCCCTCTCTCACAACAAATATCCTTAGGATATTTTAAACCTGCAAATGCACTTTTACTGTGCACTGCAACTGTTCCCTTGAAAAATGGGAGAAAACTGCGGGTAATGGAGTGCCTGCATTAAATGAGGTAAATGAAACGTTTTCAAAAATGTCTTTACAAATCCTCACATGTGCAAAAATTACCCCTTCACCACTCTATAAATACCCCTCTCAAAAACTCAAATACACACACACAAATTGATTTATGCAAATAAACTCTGTCAAAATACTTTCAAAATCAAGAAACAATTGTGTGTTCTTTATTCTAAAACCAGTTTAAGCAAAACTTCATCTTTGCAAACAATATACAAAAGTTTTTCACCACAAAAGTTTAAAAGGAATTACCTTCTTTGATTGTTCTTGTAAAAAAAATCAAAAAAAAAAACCCTAAATCTTTCTGAATGGAAATGGCAAGAACTCAAAGTCTTCAGTTTGCACCACAGTGGGTAGGAGGTCTTGATAATGTTGAATTTAAAACAAATAATTTTATAGGAAACTTTGAATACCCACATGATGTCCCAGCCTATAAGGGAATCATGAAATTTTTGCTAAACTGCCCACTGAAAAAGGCCATTACAAATTCCCCATCTATACTGTACCATAACTTCCTCAGGGAGTTTTGCGCAACTACAGTGGCCTATGACCCGACACCCTCCACTGATGAGACTGACCTTAGACCCCTCAGGGAGTTTCTCATCAGATTCTCAATTTTAAATGGAGAACAAATAGTCACCCTGGAATATAAAACCTTTTGCACTTCAACAGGGCTTGACTACAATCATGGAAATTATGTTGCTCACCCTGACCCAGCCACTTTTAAGGCTGAGTTAGGTAAAATTGCCTTAGATCCAAAACTTTTGGACAAAACCCCAGTCACCAAGAACTCCTTTCCCGTGGCTTGGAAGATCCTGTTCAATTTTGTGATTCAGGTTCTCGGCGGGAACCACTCATCCACTGAACGAATCAATTCTATTCAGTTGATGATGGACTACTGCTTGATGACTGGAACTAATGTCGACACAGGGGAGATCATTTACAGTGATCTCGTAACCAAGCTACAGAGCAAAACTAGGGTAAAATACGTTTCATACCCTAGGTTTGTCTCTTGTGCTTTACAAGTGTTACTGGGTTGCAACTATACCCAGGATTTCAAATTTGTCGCTTTACCAGCCACCCTGAGTCAATCTAATTTTGAAAATAACCCATCCTTGGTCAATGAAATTGAATTGACGGCCCATATGGTTGCTGTAAACAACCAGAGGGACTCAGTGTCTCCAAACCCTGCTCCCAAAAAGAGAAGGGGGAAGTCTCAGACTGGGACTAAGACTAAACCCAAGTCTCAGGGCCCTGAGGCTTCTGGAACACAGCCTAAAAGGCACAAAAAGCCCCAGACTGACAAGCCACCCAAGGGAGACCAAGAAACATCAACCCCGGTAACAACGAATGACACTGATACATCACAATCAGTGCCCTTGGTCCTATAGACTACTCCTCAAGATCTAGAGGGAAACACACAACCCGCTGGTAGGGGAGCGCCTTCCACTCAGCCTGATGAGGACATTCGCCAATCAAAGCTTTTGTCTGAGGGCACAACTACTGATTCCAAAGACTCAGGGGGAAACAAACAACCCACTAATAGGAATCTTACTGCCACTACTTCTAAGGATAGCACTGGGAAACTCCCACCAGTGCTTGAAGGAGCAGCGAGGGACAAAGACTCAGAGGGAATGAAACAACCCGCTGATATGGAACTCACAACAAATCCTGACTCCAGAGAAGACACTGGGAAACATCCATCAGTGTCTGAGGGGTCCTTGGGGGACAAAGACTCAGGGGGACAAAAACCAACCGCTGATACAGAACCCATAACCCCCATTGGCCTTCTAACTGTTGTTGAGGTTCATGAAATATTGTTTTCTGATGAAGAGATTAATGCTGACAGTGAGGAGGAAATTTTTTCAGCTGGTGAAGAAATAGACGCTGATGTTCAACCACAAGATCAAGAACATCAGCATGATCCAACAAAGCCTGAAGAGTCATCCTTCCAACTTGAAGAAGACACATCTGACTCTTCAAACTCTTCTACCTCTTCCTGCCCTGAGGAACTGAAGAAATATGACAATGTACTTCCTCTCACTGAAAGACAACTGGTGATGTGGTTAAAAAGGGCTACTCAGAAGCTATACTTTGGAGTGACTGATAGTCTTTGAGATAAACATGTTGAAGCTGCTGCAAGCTACCCTAATCTCAAAGCTGAAGTGGTTGCTACTTATGAAAATAATGATGAGAACATGGATCTCATTTATGACCATATTTACAAGCTGTATGATCATCTGAAGAAATTTCTCAAAACCTTTCAGGATGCTCATACCAAGCTTGATGACATCAAGGAATCTATCAAGGAAGACCCTGCACTAAACACTAAAGAGCTTGAGGCTACGAAAACTTACATGAAGAACTCTTCTAGCCTCACTGAACTGATCACAATGCTTAACAATTCAAATGTTCAGGGTCTTACCACTTCAATTCAGGCTATTCAGTCCACTCTGGGCTCTTTGGTTATAAAGGTTGCTGATCTGGCTAAATCATCTTCTTCTATGGCCTGGAATCTCGGGCTTAGAATGACTGCTCAGGCAACTCTTGGGGAGAAAGTCACAAATCTTCAACAAGACACCTTAGAAATCAAATCTATGGTTTCTGAGATCTACCAGGATTTTAAGGGTCAGACTGCTGCTTCAACAACTTCAGCAACTCTTGCTCTCACTGATTGATGCGGATCGATAATGAAATGGCCAAGAACACAAAAGAACTGAGAACAACTCAAAGAAGAAAAGACCCGTAGGTTTCTTTTATTATTAAAAACTGAAAGATATCTCAGCAACAAGAAACATAACAATACTTATAGGAAAAGAAAATCAACTCAAATAAAGAGTGGATCTACTTTCCTGTTTTTTATGGACGTGAATTGAGTAGGAATATAATTCCTAGTCAATATTTATTGTAACAAATAATTCAAATAAAAGGAAAGTAAATAAGTCTTCAAAATAGAAGATGGGAGATGTCCAGTAGCCATGTTGAGATACTGATGTTATGCCCCTGCATGTAACATCTTGGTTTTCACAAACACATCATAGGCATAAGATAAATCGTATGGTTTATAGTTTTAGAGAGAGAAAGTGAGAGAGAATGGGAACTTTAGAGAGAGACAAAGAAAAATAAATTATGAAAGCTCCAACCCTTTGCCTTGGAAGGCAAAGGGTATTTATAGGTACAAACATGAGACGCCACCTTTGGGCTGTGGATCAGGCATACAGTGGGTAAAGACCCGTCCGTCCTCCACGGTGTTACTAAGTATACTACTTACTTTCCTTAAATGACTACGACTACGAGCTTTCTAACGAGTATATATACTTGAGGTGACCGACACTTTAACTACCGGATTTTCTAAATCCTAACAATCTCCCCCTAAGGTAGGTCACCTCAAATAACATTGATTACAAACAGGTATTACATTTTGGGTGTTCTTGGATTCTTGTTTAAGTTCATTGCTCTATAGCTCGTAGTCTTTGATTCTTCATGTTCCGCATGTTTTGTTCATTCAAGTGAAGGTCTTTAACTGATCCACGTGATGTTGAGTTTTGAGCCAGTTTCGAGATCATCAGTCACAACAAATCTCTGACTCATCCTTTGATGTATCGCCATTATGTAATGTTGTGACTTTCGGACCGACATGCTCACATTTTAGATCATGACATCTTTTCATCAGAGTAGCGGAAGCTTTACTGGTTCATGATATTTGCACCTATCAGAGCCAGGTTATGTAGATATGCACTAGTCATGATGTTCTTCATTTAAGCGTGTATGCTATGAGCATGCGGCTGTGAATTGACTTCTCAATATTGATCAGATGCAACCATCCAATGTTTCTGCAGACAACAGTTAGCACTAAAACTCACGAAAGTGTCTTTGTTCACTTTCGTTGAATATAGTTGCAAGAACCACGGTTCCCCGTTGATTAGTATAAATACTGCCTGTGATCAGGTAGAATTCCGAGGAATCTCCTTGACAGGGTTTCGTAGCTAATCAAGCCGTTCTCAAACCGGAGCGTCTCAAAGTAGACAACACGGAGTGAGTGAACCAGCGAATTGAGAGTCACTGATTGATGAAAATGATTTCAGAGCAATCGTGTATTGCATGATAAAAGGTGTTTTGCACTACAACGAAGGTTTTATGGAAAATCAATTATCAATCATAAATACCCTTTAATTTTGAAACATTAATACACAGTCGATGTGCTACAGAAAAGAATTTTAAGCACAACAACCGGTTTTTCAAAAGTATCCGTCAATCCATTTCCTGGACCAAGGTTGATTCAAGATTGAATCGCCCCATCGTTTCTATCCAGTTGTCACAAGCTTGATCTTATGAAAAAGATCTCAAATGTCACCCACAAAGATCTTGTTTGAAGTTGGCTCTAGAAGGATTTCCATCTTCACCGTGAATATTTATCATATCACTCGGATGTTCTGGCAATACCACAAGGATAATGCGTAGGACTCTTAATATATTCTTACTTTCCACATTGTGTGAAACAGCAAGTCTTCATAAATTTTGTGTCCTAATGAGATATTGTGGATGATCTCTTGGCTCTAGACTCAATCGTGCATTTTGGTTTCTTATGTCGGAGACTAGGGAGAGGGTCTCCTTCTTCAATATCAATAATCTCTAAGAGAATGTCGATAGATGATGTCGGTTCCCTGTGAGAATGAAACAAGTCCTTTTAAGAGAACTTGCGTGGTTTGGGAAGTTTTAGTGCTGTGCGTCACTGGGTCCATGACGTCTTGTCTTCAATACCAGTGTTACCTTAGTAGACACCAGTAGCATATGTATTGAACCCGGTTTCTGCCCTAAGGTTGAATTAAGGGAGGGCTATTTCATTTCCCCCTTTTCCCATTCAATTCTTTTTCATTCTTCAACCCCTTCAGTGCTTACCGAGACTTCATAACTAGAACCTTGTTGGGTTTATTCCAGTTCTAGCTCTATCTCAGTCGGCACTCTTCCCATATTCTCATTTTTCTCCTTTTCTCAATATACCTAAGGACTTCTACACTAACTAGTGGATTGTCCCTGGGTAGATCCCTCCGGCTTTGGCGGTATCGTGGGAACTAATACCTAACCTTACTATCCTTATATCTCCATGCATAAAGTAAAATTGGTCGGTCATTTGAAATTGTTCTTCCACCTCGAAACCAATTAAAAGCCATTTGAAAATCAATCAAGGTATGTGTGATGTGATATCAAAGCCTTTTGTACCTTAATTGTTTTGATCATTTAGAAATGCTCCCCCTCAACATGTGCTTCAAGTATTAGAAATTAGTTTAGCACATGGAGGCAAGAGGACTTGTGAAATCTTAGATTGAGAATGAAAGATCCAATCTTTTGATTAATATTTTCTAAAATGATCATCATCACTTCCCGATCAAATCTAATATTTAAAATACTTTGAATGAAATATTTTGGGAAGGATGAGGTTTTCTTTCGATTTCTCCCCCTCAATGTGTGCATCGATATTCGAAAGAGTTTTGCACATATTAGAGGGAACTTGCACTTTGAGACAAATCAATCACGATTCAATTCTTTATGGTTTAAGATAAATGCTCCCCCTTAACATGTGCGTGGAAAATTTGAAATCGTTTGTCACATGTAGGGAGGAGAGCTTGTTATTATATTTCCAAAACCACTTATCGAATTATCAGTTTATATCCAATTTAAATCACAGATTCTTCCCCGATCACAATTTTCAAATCCTTTGAGATTTGTGATCTCTATTGATTTAAATTATTTTTGAAAAACTTTTGAGGAGAATTTTGACTTGCTTTTGAAAAACATTCTAACTGATAGGGATCAGATTCTGAAACATTACACTCCATTGTTCAAACATGCATAAATATATTTTGAAAACATAATACAAGCGTAGGTCTTGAACCAATTGTATAAAACATTGTAAAACATTGTTCTTTTTGATTATCCAAAAGTAGACTTTGCTCTTTTACGTGCCAATTGTTTGAAAAATAACCTTTTTGATTTAATTGAAATCATTCTCCCCCTCAATCAATGACATAAGTTGTTGATTCAGAGATAAATGTTTTGGCAAATGATAAGTCCAAATGATTTTCAAAAATAGAGTCCTAGTTATTTTCAAAGCAATTTAGTTTTCATAAGATGACAAATATTTTTCAGAAGAATTTATAGAAGGAAAAATATTTGGAAGGAAACATTTGCCTTTTTGGCGACAAACATTTGTTTTTAGAATCAGAGCATGAGGTTTTAAAAATAAGATTAAGCATGACTCTGTTCTTTCTTTTAAAACGGGTTACTGTCTGAAATGACAATAAACCATCATTTTTCTCCATCTCAAATGAAATAAAATAATTATTAATGCAGATCGAACTTCATCTAAAGACCCGTGCTATTCTTTGAATGACAAATCAAAGTCCGTAGATGTCATCGAAATGGAAAACATGACAAAGGAAATAATATTTTTGGGTTTTTCAAGATTTTCTAATTTTTATGGTTTTTTAAAAAATTTATAATTTTTTTTTTTTTTTGAAAAGATATGTACAAGGAATAGATAGAGAAAAATACATTTACTCCTTGTCCTCCTCCAGAAGACGTTTGAGAGTTTCCGATTGAAGACTTTTCAACCCAAGTCGTGGTGGGATAAACTCAAAACGTTCTCGAGAAAGAGCTTTGGTGAAGATGTCTGCTAACTGATATTCAATCCTCACAAAGTATAATTCAACCACACCGTTTTCAACTTGCTCCCTGATAAAGTGATGTCGAATGTTAATGTGCTTAGCTCTTGAATGTTGAACATTGTTGCAGCAGAGAGCAATGGCACTTTTGTTATCGCAGTACAGAGGAACTTTGTTGAATATGAAGCCATAGTCAGATAATTGAGATCTCATCCATAAGATTTGAGCACAACAAGATGACATGGCTATGTATTCAGCCTCTGTAGAGGATATGGAAGTACTAATTTGTTTATTTGAAGACCAGCTCACAAGCTTATCACCCAAAAAACTGAGCACCTCCTGACGTGCTTCGACGTGTATCTTGACACCCTGCATGGTCAGCATCTGCATAGGCTATTAATGACATACCGGTGTCCTTTGGGTACCAAAGTTCCATGTTGATGGTTTCTTGGAGATACCAAAAGACCCGTTTAACCGCTTCAAAGTGCTTTTTGGTAGGCTTAGCCTGGTATCTAGCACACATGCATACAGCGAACAGAATGTCTGGTCTACTGGCTGTAAGGTACATCAGGGATTCAATCATACTACGATATTTAGTTTGGTCAACCATGATCCCTGAGTGGTCCTCATCCAGTTTAGTACGCTCCATCATGGGAGTGTCAACAGGGTCACACGAATCAAATCCAAATTTCTTTAAAATCTCATTTGTATATTTAGATTGATTGATAAAAATGCCTCCGGGACTTTGTGAAATTTGTAATCCCAAGAAAAATGACATTTGTCCCATCATAGACATTTGAAATTTGGAGCCCATCTCCTTTGAAAAATGGTCACATTCCTTAGGGTCAGTCGAGGCAAAAATAATATCATCAACATAGATTTGAACGTGAATTAAGTGTTTGCCTGACTTTCTGGTGAACAATGTAGGATCAACTGCTCCTTTGTTGAATCCATTCGATAGAAGAAACTTCGATAGCGTATCGTACCATGCCCTAGGAGCTTGCTTCAAACCGTAAAGGGCCTTCTTCAAGCGATAGACATGAGTAGGATGCTCTGGATTCACAAAACCTTCAGGCTGATTAACGTATACTACCTCTTTCAGATCTCCTTTAAGAAAAGCAGTTTTCACGTCCATTTGATAAACCACCATATTCTTACTAGCAGCATTAGTCAGGAAGATTCTGATAGCCTCAATTTGTGCAACCGGAGCAAATAATTCTTCAAAGTCAATACCCTCCTCTTGTCTGTATCTTTTAGCCACAAGTCTTGCCTTATTCTTCAGAACGTCACCGTGTTCATCAAGTTTCACTTTGAAGATATACTTAAGAGCAATAATCATAGCACAGTCTGGAGCAGGTACTAATTCTCATACATCAAGACGATCAAACTCATGGATTTCTTCTTGCATAGCACTAAACCAGCTGTCCTCAGACATAACTGTTTTGACATCTTTAGGTTCGATCTTTGATAATACAGAATTGAAGAAGCACCATATGGCATCTGCGGCAAGTTGTTTACGAGTGGATACCGGACGAGATGGATTTCCAATAATGTTGTCCAATGGATGATCATGTGTCCATTTTCTGAGATGTTCATGTGGTTGTTGTTGAGGAACTGAGGTAGCAGAGTTGGGATCTCCTGATGAAGATGGTTCTGAAGTTGATTCAGGAGCAAATATGTTCTCAAATGGAGCATCTTCGGGAGTAGTAAAGTGGTAATCTCCATCATAGTTGCCAGAAACATTTCCATGATGTACACTTGATGATTGCGGATTTGATGATGATGATGAATGATCTGCAGTAAACTGAAGGGTTATCTACGTTGACTGGGTTAGGAGCAGCCATTGTTGATGGATTAGACTGATCATTAGTAACAGGTTTATAGAATTCATCAAACATCGGATCAAACAATTTCTTCAAATCATCTTCAGAAGGAGGTACATATGGAACTGCTGGTGAGCGGTTTTGTACAAGAGAAGAACTAATGGGACTGCTTAATGAATGTTGAGCTGCGGGTCCAGAACTTGATTGTCCTGGAGCCATATGCCCAGACAGCTCATCGAACGTGACGTGAAAAGTTTCCATGATATCTCGAGTTCTTTTGTTGTAGATTCGGTAACCCTTCCTATTTGGTGCATATCCCACAAAAACTCCAATGTCCGCCTTAGCTCTTAATTTACCTAAATCTTGACCATCATTCGTTGGATAGCACAAAGCACCGAACACACGAAGGAAGGATAGATCAGGTTTTCGATTATGGACAAGTTCGTATGGAGTTTTTCCATGAGTGGTGTATATAAGGGAAAGATTTTGGGTATAGAAAGCAGTGGCAATGGCTTCAGCCCAGAGAAACATTGGAACCTTTGAGTAAATTAGCATTGTTCTTGTGGCTTCCACAAGGGTCCGATTTCGTCTTTCAACTACACCATTCTGTTGAGGAGTACGTGGAACACTTCTTTGATGGCTGATTCTAATGTTTTCATAAAACTGACTTAGTTCTTTGTTAACAAACTCAGTTCCATTGTCCGTTCGAATAATTCTAACAGTCTTGTTAACTCGAACCTGCAGTTGTTTGATAAGTCTGATGATGACATCTGGAGTTTCATCATTTGTCCTAAAAAACTTAACCCAAGTAAATCGAGAGTAGTTATCAACCATGAATAACACATATTTCTTCCCGTTTATAGTTTGCACTCTCATGGGTCCACATAAATCCATGTGAAGAGTATGAAGAACTTCCATTACTGAGTTTGCAGGTTTGGGTTTATGGGCATATTTCTTGCTCTTTCCTAATTGACATGCTGAACAAAGATGATCTTTTTCATACTTCAATCTGGGTAAACCTCTTACGAGGTCCTTTCTAGACATATCATTTATGGTTCCGAAGTTCAAGTGATTGAGACGACGATGCCATAGCCATGACTTTGTTTTAGAGGCCTTTGATAACAAGCAGATTGGAGAAGACTTCATCATGTCATCGATAGAGATGGTGTACAAGTTTGTTCCACGTTTTCCTCTTAAAAGTTCCACACCATCAAGTTCTCTAACCAAACAAGTATATTTTCTAAAGGCCACTTCTAGATCAGAATCACAGAATTGACCGACAGAAAACAAATTATGACCAAGACCTTCAACATAATATACCTGGGAAATTACACTATCACCAACTACATAATCTACATAACCCATAATTGCCTCAAAATGGTCGTTTCCGAATCTAACAGTCCCGATAAATTTACTCACGAAGTTCATGAGCCGCGAGCGATCTCCCGTCATATGCTTTGAACAGCCTGAGTCCAGGTACCACAGAACGATTTGAACGGCCTGTAGTTGAACACAGACAAGAATGGATGACTGGACAATTGGGATCCTCATGCAAGAATGGGTTCCACTTGGTTAGTAAATGTGATTGGAGCACCCAAATCAGAAGTAGAAACAATGAAATCATTAGAGGTAGATGTCGGGCTAGTAGAAACAGTAGATATATTCAAAGTATGTTCACTTCTTAAAGGTATAGTTCTACCAGTAGGCATCCATTTCCTAATGGGCATTGATCTAGATAATTTAGGGCACAACTCATTAAGATTGAATTTACAGCCAATAGGTATCCAATGATAGCCTACATTACTAAATTTTCTTCCTGTAGGTTTCCAATGTTTTCTAGCCCTCTTCCACCGTGGTTTACTGACCTTCTTATCCTGTTTTCTAGTGTTAACATTATTTATCGGAGATTCGACAACATTACACAAATCATTCACAACACATTCATGATAAATACCAGAAATCAAACATTCATTACATGTCTTGCAAGAAGTAGCAGAATTCGAATTAATTACATTACGCTTATAGCTAATACTAGAATCAACACGATTTGTCTTATTCAACTCAAACTTATTGTTCCTAGGATGGTGTTCTACTTCCTTCCTTTGATCACTTTTAGCTTGCGAGGTCCTATCTTGCTTTGTATTGCCTGGAGGCTTTAACCTGCTTACCTTAGTGTAATTGATTACTCCTGTAGAGGGAACGATGTGAACATTAGTTGGTTTCACTACTTTCTGCAATCTTGCCTAGAAGTGCTGGGATCTGAAGTACTAGGGGGCAACTTAAAGGTCACATGTTTGACTTTAGGCATGGAACAAGGCTCAACAACACGATTTTTCTTAGTACCAGATTTAGGACAGATTGCAATTATGCATTCTAAGAGTTCTTGAGATCGTTTGGCACATAAACATGCATCAGCAATTGCACTATCTAGAGGCTTCTCTAGCTTATCCTCTTCCACAATCTCACGGAGAAATTCTAGACTATCCTTAAGTTACGAAAAGTATGTTCGAAGAGCAAGTTCATTATTCCTAAGATGAGGTGGAATGTACTTCACAGTCATAGCATATTTAGCACAAGCAGATACCTTAGGTGCAATAATGTCACCACTGGTGATTGGCATTTTCCCTTTTACCTGACTCTTCAGATTCTCAATTTCATTTTGCAAAGAAGTTATCTTTTCATTGTTCTTGTCACGAGTGACTTTAATTGATTCATATAACTCTTTGTTTTGATCATTAACCTTTGAAATTTCAGCTTTAAAATAATCATTTTCCTTTTGCAAGTTATCAATAATGTTTTGAAGTTGGAAATTATGAGAATCTAAAGGAGGAGGCATACGGGAGCCAGTCACTTCATTCCTTTCACCTTTCAATTATGAAATATGGAATTTCAATCTTTTGATCGTGTTACAATGAGCTCGAATCTGTTCATCACGTTTGCTAATTTCAAAAAATGCATCAAACTCAGGAGTATCATGAGATGTCTTGGTATTTGAGGTTTTAACATTTTCTTTCAGATGTTGATATTTTAATTGCAAAGCAAGATGTTCAACTTCCAATTTAGAATAATGTTTGACCAAGTTATCATGATCGTCATTTTCAATTTTATCATGCAATTTTGAATTTTTTGTTTCAAGCTCAATGACACGATCCTGGGATACTTTCAATGCAACAGACATTTCATGAAATTGAGATGCAGTAATGGAAAATTTTGTAACAGTGTAAAATACATCTTGAGCAACACATCCAGAAATCAAATTATCATTAAGGATATGCAGATTTTTCCTCTCAATCTCATTATTTTTTAGCACACATTCATAATCTTTGACCTCGATTATCATTTCATCAAATTCCTTTTCCATTTCCTTAATTTCTGTATCTAAGCCCTTTTGAAGACACTCAAATTGATTTTTTAGCTGTTTAAAGAAAGGCATGACCTCAGTTAAATAGCATTCTTTAGTTTGCTCAAAACCCCTTTCCCATTCAGTAATCCCTGTAGGTGTGATTCTCTTCTTACATGTTTTCTCGAAATCAACGAATAGTTGGTATACAACATATAGGCTAATTAAGGTCTTTCTTTTAGTGGGAAGAGTTCTAGGCACTAGATTCATTGGTGTATTTGGAGGATACACAGTAGCAGGGGGCACTTTTCTAAGGGGAGGGTTCTTTTCAATAAGTTCATCAGCTTTTTGCTTATCCATGTCTTTCTTCCAAAAAACTTGTTCTGGTGTTAATTGTGTTTGAGGTCTAAACTTGTTTAAGGCAATCCAATTTTCCTTAGTGTAATCATAGGGTTTAGATATTATGTTATACTTTATACACCAAGGTTCATTTAATTTCATATCATATTTCACTCTCTTGACTTCTTCCAATTCTCTATCCTCCTTAGTGCAATCAACACATGTAGGCATTTGTCTAGGTTTAAGAATTTCGTTACCATCATAGATTACTTTTTGAGCAGCTTTTGCTTTCTTACCAACCTCAGGATTGGGTTCATCAATAAGAGGAATACTATGCTTTTCGCTTAAGACTCTATGCTTAGTGATCATGTGAGCAGTCTGAATGGTGTTCCCTTGTACGTACAGTTTGTTTTCAAGTTTGTTTTTCAAAGTTTTCAGGTTGGAAAAGTCATTTAAAAGTTTTGATTCCTTAGCAAAAAATTCCTGTTTAAGCACTTTCACATTTTCTTGAAGTTCTTGCTTTTGCTTAACAGTTTTATTGAGCTTTTCTAGTAAGGAGTTTAACTCTTGTTTTAATGTTTCTTCCCTATGATTACTTTTTCAGATAACCGTACGTATTTGGTTATCCATCTCCTGCTCACGGGTAGTCAGTTCAAATTTAGCACGCTGTTCATATATGGCAACTTGTTCTTTATAGGTATTTAGTTCATAGGACATGGAATCATCAGGAGCACGTGCAGTGTATTCATAAAAAATATAGTCATCATTGACTGCAGAAGATGCATCACTTGGTAAAATTTCACATTCATCTTGATTTACATATTGATCATATGGGACAACATTGCTATTACCCATATTTTCAATATTTGATTCCAAGATTTCAGTTGATTATACTTTGTTGTGAATCTTTTGCCCATCAATCTCATCATATAATTTTAATACCTCTGATATGATCGATTCCTTGGAGGGACTGGCCTGTTGTGATGAAGAGACCTTTGGAGAGACCATTGGTGAGATGCTAGCCATGAAGATGGTTTGGGCAGTTGGTTCATCATCAACATCAGAGTCAAATGCATCACAGTCGGCAACTTGAAATGCATTAGGATTGTTCTGACCTATACCCTGCACTAGCTGTTCATCTACATCAGTATCATAAGTTCTGCCATTTCCCTCAGCAAGGAATAGAAATTCTTCCTCATTCAGTGCAGCTCCACTATCTTGAGCTTGTACAAGTAGCATTTTGTCCCTGAAGTACTCTGAATTTTGTGGACATTTTGGAAGAGTGCAGTTCCTTGCAATGTGTCCTTCTCCACCACAGTTGTAGCACTTGATTGGCTTTCCTTGTCCCTGAACCAGATTCCTTCCACGATTCTGATTACCCACATATCCTCCACCAATACCAGCATATCCATAACCATCACCAACATTCCCCTGTTCATTATGTGGGAGGTATGGATTCTGTCTTCCTTGCACATTTTGCACCACTATCTTTCCTTCTTTAACGGTAGCATGATTGTGGAGATTTGATGCAGCTCTGATGTGATTGTTAGTGTGTGGGGTGAGGTTTAAGTTTTGCATAACCATTAGAGCCAATTGATTGACAAGGTGTTCCATGAATGAGTCTGAATCTGGAGGCTTATACCCTGGATCTAGAATGAGTTTGTGGTTACCATTTCCAGTAGGTATGACTTGACATGCTTTGGTAGTAATTCCTACATTTGTGTAGAATGCAGTAGAATCATTAGATGAACTTGCAGCAACATTGGAATTGAACTTTTCAAGGATCATTCGTTCAAACACAACATGCTTCTCATTTTGGAGCAAATATGCATACAATTGCTCATAATTGGTGTTCCTCAAACCTTTGTTTAGCTTGACTGCAGTGACAAATTTGTGCTATTCGGGATTCATGTTGTTCACAAACTTTGAATTGAGCTGAATATTTGGCATTGTCATTTTGATATTCCTCATGTCATTCAGAAGCTTGTGGAATCTTACATGATATATTCAGTGACACTTTCCCCTGGATTCATCTTAAAGTTCTCAAAGTCATCATACAGCTGAGACTCCCTGTCTTCTTTAGTCAATTCTGAACCAGAGAGAAGCATCTTAACATTGTCCCATACTGCCTTAGCTTCAGTGTTGTGATTGATCAGCTTGTAAATGTCCTTAGGTAAACCCTGAAGTATGATGTTTGAAGCCCTGATGTCAGCATCGTATCTCTTCTTCTCCTTATTAGTAAGTTCATCATATGTCTTTGGTCTATCCAATCCTAATATCATTGAACCATCAGCAGCAGTTTCAAGAATGTCTCTGGTAGTCTCAACTTGATAAGGTCCTTCATCAATTGACTTAAGTATGTTAACACCATTTTCTTTTCCTAAGCAATACAAGCTGATTCTTTGAGACCAAGAATCATAATCGGTTCTATCAAGCATAGGAGGATGAGTATCAGATCATGCAGCTTGGACATCTTCAGCAACGGAAGACATGATTACAACCAGGCTTAGGCGTAGATCCTTAAGCGTAGAAACTAGGCGTAGAAACTTGGCTTAGGCGTAATCAGCAACACTTACGAGTAGACCCTTCTTACGCGTAGACAAAGACTTACGCGTAAACAATGCTTATGCGTAGAATTGAGATAACGACTAATCTTAAGCGTAAACCAAAGCTTAGAAGTAAGAGCCTTATGCGTAAGATTTCCTTAAGCGTAAGATGATCTTATGCGTAAGAAAAGTTTATGCGAAAGGAGTTTACTCGTAAGCTTTTAGGCTTATGCGTAAAACTAGGGTTTTACCAACAAATCCTTTACACTTATACCAGTGCAAAAGATATCCACAAGTCGAAGTGTTTTCAGGCTTATCCAAGCAAGAAAACACTGAGTAAATCAACAGATTCGAAGAACACTTGAAGAATACCTTATGCGTAGAATTAGGGTTTTCTTATGCGTAGGAAATACCATAAACACTAACACAAATTTTTATGCCCAACGCCGTTTAGTAAACCAGTTTGTATTGATGAAATAACTTCAAAAACACCAAAACAACAAAAAAGTTTAAGACTTGATGATTCAAACCACCTTCTACTCTTACGCGTAGGATAGTACACCCCGAACCAAAACACGCTTAAAAACTTATAAAAACACGTAAAGTTTGAATCTTTTTGCAAGAAACTGAAATCTTAATACTCAATAAACCTTAACCCATAAGAATCTTGAGTTTTAAAGTGTAAAAACTAAAGCTTTAAGCTTATGAAAAGGGTATGTGCAAAACCCACGCGTATAACCAAAAAGAACTTATAACCCAACTAAAACTATAAAACCAAGAACATGAAAGTTGGATGATCAAACCTTGTGTTGGGTTTTAGGTTCCTTGGATCAAGAATTACTCTAAGTACTGGAACCACGGACATGCCTGATATAACCACGGACAGAAGGATGTAACCACGGATGAAGACAAACCGCGGCTAGTATAAGTATGTAACCACTGATATTGATATGTAACCACTGCTAGTCTTGTATAGTCGGTTTAGTTTATTGTATTAGATAAATATGGAAAAGATATTTATCTTGTAGGTTACGTATTGTATAATGTATAGGACTCCTTAGCCTATAAAAGGAGATCCTAGGTTAGGTTAGATATACGTAAGTTTTATATCTAAGGTCGATACACTTCAAGGTTGCAAAACCCTAATACTGTAAGAGTATTCGTATTATCAATAATATTGAGGTGTTGAATGTTTATTGTTCTTCTTCTTAAGATTAAGTGTTAAATTCCACGTAATACTTAATAAGTTCTTTGTTTAAGTCAATTTCTATATTAGATCGTTTGCTCAACTGGGATCAACAAGTGGTATCAGAGCTTGTGATCTAGAAACTGTAACCAAGAAGAAGTCTGTTAAGCTTTATTCAAGTAAGTTAAGATGTCTGACGAAACTCACATGGTGACTGCTTCAAAGGTACCCATGCTCAAGCATGGTGAGTATCAAATCTGGAGAATGCGAATGAGGCAATACATTCGTATGATTGATTATGCTCTCTGGGATGTTGTTGAAAAAGGAGACACTCTTCCTAAGAAGGGTGAGGATGGACTAGAGATAGCTATTGTTAGTGAACCTAATAAAGCTAAAAGGAAGATGGAGATCAAAGCTCACAGTATTCTCTCTATGGGAATACCTAATGAGTTTGCCTTGGACTTTGATCAATATGAGTCTGCTAAAGATTTATTGGATGCTCTTGAATTAAGGTTTGCTGGTAATGAAGCTACTAAGAAGTCAAGGATGAATATGCTCAAGCATCAATTTGAAACCTTCACTGCTCTTAGTGGAGAAAAGATTGATGGCACATACAATAGACTTCAAAAACTTATTAGCCAACTGAAGTCAGTGAATTACAAGTTTCTTCAAGAAGATATTAATTTGAAGTTCATTAGGAGTTTATCATCTAAATGGGCTATTCATACAATTGTGTGGAGAAATAAGGAGGATTTTCCTACGATGACTCTAGACAATCTTCTCAACAACTTGAAGGTTTATGAGTCTGAGAATAACTTTGCTCACTCATCTTCTGCTAATCAAAACATTGCTTTTGTATCCACTAATCACAAAAGCCCACAAGATGTATCCACTGCTGCCTATGGTGTAACCACGGCTATTGCAAACAATACCACTGTTAATGATAATGTCAGTGATGGTGCAATCTGTGCTTTTCTGTCTGATTTAACTACCAGTGTTACTGTGCTGAATCAAGATCTGGATCAAATTGATCCTGATGATCTTGATGAGATTAATCTTCAATGGCAAATGGCAATGTTGACTCTCCAAGCAAGAAAGTTTCTGAGGAGGACTGGAAGACAGGTTAAGTATGATGGTCAAAGGAGAGCTGGATTCGACAAAAGCAAGATGGAGTGCTTTAACTGCAAGAAGAAAGGTCACTTTGCTAGTGAATGTCGAGCTCCTAAAAGAATTGAAGGCATTAAGAAGACAACAGAAGAGCCTGCTGCTTCTTCAGCTTTGGTTGCTCAGGATGGAATTGGTGATTATGATTGGAGTGATCAGATTGAAGAAGGTCCAAATGCAGCTTTTCTTGCTAGTGAAGCTTCAAAAGAGCATAACTTTGCTCTAATGGCCTATGCTTCATCTTCTGGTTCAGATTATGAGGTATCTAATGATTCTAAAACATCTACTTGTTCTTTTAAATCATGTTCTGATAACTTAGAATCTCAAAAAGCTATCACTGAGAGTATGAGGAAAGAAGTAGAGAGATTGACTCTAGATAACTTAGGATATAGAGTTGGTCTAGAGGGTGTGGAAGAGAAGCTAAAATTTTGTATTAAATGTGAGTTTGAATATGTAGAAAAGATCAATATACTAGGTGGTGAAATTGATCTTAAAGATAGAGAGATTAAAATGCTTAAAGATAAACTAGCAGAGGCAGAGAGTGTAAAACAAGAAGCCCTAGATGAAAAAGAAAAACATGTTGTTAGGGTTGCCAAAACACAATATGCTTCTGATCTAGTAAATAAGCCAATAGGTCAAAAATGTTCAAAGATGGTACTGGTCTTGGATACAATAATATGCCACCACCCTCTTTGATGAAACATGCACCACCTGCTAAAGAACTGTCATTTAGTAGTGAATTCAGTTTTAACAAACCTGTAGAAGAGATTAATAAGACTGAAACACCTAAGATAAGTTCTGATAAGTTATCTGATGCTCCCATAATTGAAGATTGGGAATCAGATTCTGAGGAAGATAGTACTGAATCAACTAAGTCTAAAGAGATAGAAAAAGTTAAGAAATTTGATTCTCAGCAAGTCAACCTTGTACCTAGATTTGGAGCTAAAGTTACTAAGAAAGTAGTAGGGTACAGGGAAATACCTAGGGAACAGATGAAACAATATAAACCTAGGGGTAATCAAAGAAGCTTAAATGGTCTAATTTCTAACAGATTAGGTGATGAGTTTCAATGTGTTAAAAAGGCTTGTTTTGTATGTGGTAGTTTTGAACACTTACAGAGAAATTGTAATAAAAACAGACCACAAGTATGGAATCATTGGAGGAGGGTAAATCATCAAAACTTTTCAAAGAATACAAACCCTCATCCAAACAAAAACATGATTCCAAGAGCAGTGTTGATGAGGAATGGGAATACAAAATCAATAGTCACTGCTGCACCTAAATGGGTTCCAACCACTGCTAAGCAAAATGTAAACACGGCTAAGCAGAATCAAACCACTGTTGTCACACCCCCAAATTACCTGTTTTGCAGCGGAATGGAATTCCTGGGGGATGACTGTCATAGCACCACAATCACAGTTATACTGAACGACCTAAAGTGTCGTTTGAAAAGAACATCGTTTGATATATTAAAAACATTCAGAGTTACAAAGATAGGTCCCAAATAAAAATCAACATGTGCGGAAAATAAGTTTGGTACAAGTCAAACGATGTTTTTAAAGTGTATAAATCCCATGTGAGACGCGTCGTCACCGCGACTCTATGATATGTCCACATGCATGCCATGAAGTGAATGCCTTAGTTACCTGAAAATACATTGCTAAAAGTGTCAACACAATGGTTGAGTGAGTTCATAGAGTTATTGAAAATGTTAAATACGACTACCACAAGTATAAATTATGTATGACAATGTCGTCACAAAAATGATACAATTGCTATAAGTCCATGACACCGAAACTAGACTGATCATGATGTTCGCCCCAACAGAGTGTTTGCCAAACAACTCAAATAATGTTATTAAATGAAATGAATCCGTTTAACCAGTTGGAATCCACCAACCCGGATGGAGGAGTCACCCTCGATAGATCTATCCACTCACCCTCGCTTCTATGAAATTAACGGCTCATGTTATATAATGGGGACATTCAATTGGCATGAGGTAACTTAAGCAATGTAATGAATTTGATATACCTGGCATCGTAATAAAAATGATGTGAATTGTATTCTCCCCCGTAGGTTTGAAATAAGTAAAAACTTGAATAAATCGGGGCTATGAAAACTCACCTGTTGCAATGATAATGATGATATAAAGGCAATACTGAAATGAGGCGCAACCTCTGACCGTGTCCTATCATGAATGATATGTTCTAATGTAAATCATGAAACAATGTTTTGCATGCAAACTCATATGAAATCTATACCACTTGTACGCTTTTGAAAATAGAATTTATCGTCGAAATATATGTTTATGACATCTCATCATGTTATAAAATACTTTACAAGTACTTACGTTGAAATGATATCCTACGATAGTCATTTAATGAGTTATTATGAAATTATAACTTTTCGTCGTAGAATAATGTCGTTGAAATTTCATGAAAGTGACTAAAACGGCCTCGAAAAGCTAGTCGTAAAATGGTGCACGTCGAGTGTTAGGAAACGAACTCAACGGTTTTGGGAAGCTTGTATCATTATCTCAAAGTTTTAGTGTTTAAGTTTCCATCCTAGGGGTCTCGATCACGGAGAAAAATATAGGTTAAGTATGGTACTTGTGTCCAAAATGTTGTTTAAGGGTAGTTTTCGGCAAAGTTTAGGTGACCGTATTTTACTCGTTACAACTCCGTTTGACGAACGGTTGGATATTTTGGAAAATAGGCTAGGTGAACTCACTTTTACTAGAAGGCATCGTTTTCTCAAAAGTATTCTATCGTTATGAAAAATGGCTCCAAACATGGTCACTTGCGATAACCACTTTGGTCTAGTAGAAAATATATAAGTGTTAATACTTGTGAAAATAAGTATGATAGCTATAACTTATCCCAATTACAATTACACATTCAAAAATATTAATCCGGTTCGTTAAGCCACAACAAGTTATCCATAGGATTAGCCTCGTGTGCTAAAACAACACCGATCCAAACGCTCCTTTATGGACTCTAAAATGGGTAATTTAAGTAAGCAATCCAAACACTCCATTATATTTTAATAAACCCTTGTGCTTATAAAATATCGTTTTTATAAGGTTTCTAACGTTCCCTAATAGTTTATAGATGATACAATAGCATTTGGTAAAGTTTTCAAAGCTCAAACGGACTCGAAAACGCTTAAAAACACCAACTTTATTTCCCATCAGCAATGGGTACTTTGACTTTTTCAGGAAAAATCGTCCGTCTTTGACCATGCTTAAATCTCTCATCTTACACTTTTAAGCTTAAAAATCTCGCGATTAATAGTAAAACATCATTTCGGACAACTTTCGTGTTTTACACTTAAACCAATTCGGACACGAAAGGGGTCAAAACCTCGATTTAAAATCATATCAGCATATATATTTTTACAAGTTGCTGTCAAAAAAAATATAAGTTTCGTTAAACTTTAATTGGCCACAATTCTTCGTTTTAAGTCCGTTTTCTACGTTCTTTATATCCACGGAATCGTGATAATATATAATAATATATTTTTGATAAGTCGACACATTTTATAGCGCTTAAGACTCATTTTTGACTCGTAAAAAGTCGAGAATACATGCTGAATTTTCTGGATTTTATAGTTTTCGTCGTCAAATTTGAAAATAGTATAACTTCTTCATTATAGCTCCGTTTTAATCCGTTCAAGCGGCCACGGTTTCGTTTTAAAGTGTATTTTCTAAATATCTAGGCCAAAATTTTTTACCTACTGTCGGATTTTCCAGATTTTGAAAATAAGGACAGACCCTTTTGCAAACTTGTCGAAATGAGTTTTTCTCGCGCCAAACCTATTCTAACCCATTCAAAACAACTCCGAAGCTATTCTAATCCTACCATACACCTTCTTAGGGTGTCATGGGTTCCTAGACATCACCAAAAATAATATATAACAAGGAGTAATTATAGGATGACTTATATATACATAACTCTTAAAATCAATGAAAAAGTGGTATAAACCTCATGAGACTTGCATGTTTTCTCAAATAAAATGAAATGACCATAACAATGAATATGAAATATTATGATGAATATGAATGCTTACTAGTAACTTGATGAGGTTTATGGACAATGGATTTTTCCTAATCACCCAAGGTTTATATTGCAAAACCTTAAACAAAAGTGATACTAGTGTGTTAAAAACCTTGTCTTGAAAATTTTTGTGATGATCTTCTTGGTCTCCTTGTGGCTGCCGGTTTTAGAGAGAAGAAAGGAAGAAGAGAGTATTTGATCTTTGTGAAATGAAATATTATGAGTTAAGTGTAGTATAATACAATATATGGATAGATATTTTGTAATGAAATGGTGTGACTCATTGCCTTGGTCGACTTATATGAGAGAAAGAAATAAAAATGAAACACTTACTTAGTATAATATAATGTATAAGTATACTAGTAATGTATAGTTATTTAAGGATATATGGTAACTTGTGTATTTATTTAAGCATTTAAGGTAGCGTTAGCTAAAAATAAATTTTAACGGAGCAAAATAAAATATATTGAAGTCATAAAAATTATAAAAGTACATTTCTTGAAAAATTTGAGTGAAATAATAATTATCGTGTAGTTTTTACGAAAACCGTCGTAATTATATAAATATTACAATTTATATACAAAAATAAGTTTAAAACACTGGGTAAACTCATAATATTATTTTTATAATCTTAATATGAATATAAAAATATATCGGCATAATTTTTGGAAGTATTGGATCAAATATTCAAAATAATTAATTACGCGATAACGTTTATTTAATATGAAAATTACCCGTTTAACGTAAAATGCAAAACCATGCATGAACTAATATAGTGACACTGATGCTAATGAAATGTAGACTAAACCTAGTCTATATGAAATGCCCTTGATGATATGATCATGAATTCGCAGCTAAACCACTAAGGTTACGCGAATTTTGAAACTCGTAAACCTAGTTTACGATAAATGATGAAATAGTGAAACTTTTAAAGTTTGCAAAATGACCTGAAATTACGAGTTGTCACAACTATTAAGCAAAATATCACCACTGATTCAAAAGAAGTTTTAAAAATTCCAAAGGTGATAACTGACACAGTGGTTGGAAATCATTTTTATCCTGTAAAGGCCTCAGCAAGTTGGCAATGGAAGCCTAAGACCAAGGTTTTACCACATGTCAACTGTGCATCAATGGACCTAAAGAAATTTGAATATTTTGATGCACATGGCAGACCCAAGTCAGTATTGGCTTGGGTCCACAAAAGGAACTAATTTGTGTGTAATTTAATGTGCAGGGCAATCTTTAAACTGAGCTAAAAGATTAAGGAGTTTTTGATAGTGGTTGCTCTGGGCACATGACTTGGGATGGGAGCAATCTGGAAGTTTTGAAGTTTGATGATGCTGATGGTGTTGATAATCTTTCAGATGTTGAGATTGTTGCTGGTTTAGAGAGATTAGGCTATACACACAGGGGTGAAAAGGTTCAATTCTTTAAGAGTTTGTTTTCACAACAATGGAAGTTTTTGATTCACACCTTGTTGATGTGTATGAGTAACAAGACCACAGGTTTTAATGACTTTCCTTCAAAAATTGCTACTGCTATTATTTGTTTATCTGATGGAAGGAAGTTTAATTGGTCTAGGATGATTTATGAGGGGTTAGTACAAAACATTAGGAAAAAGGGTAAATACTATTTGTATACTAGGTTTGTTCAACTGATTGTGGAACATCAAATAGAGGAACCTGTTGAACATACTAGGGAGTATGAAGTACATCATATGCTTCCTAAGGTTTTTGCTCATATGAGGAATCAGCCACAGAATGTACCAATTAGAGATGTTCCTTTATTTCCTCACATGCTTACTTTGCCTGTTGATCCTGAGCATGATGAAGGTCTTGTGTCTCAACTTATTGTCACTGTATCCACTGCTAATACATCTCAATCCACTGATAGTCATACACAGAAGGGCACTAAGCTACCTCAGGCTAGTGTTAGTAGTATTGTTAATGAGGCTGTCACATGGAGTGGAGGTGACATGATTGGACGGGCTTCCACTACTAATTCATGCTTTGATGCTGGTCAGGATAGTGGAAACATAAATAAGACCCAACCATTGGCAACTCCTAATGTGGAGAGTTTCTCGAAACTTAACACAGGTGGAGGAATCCCTAGCCACCTGGCTGCTACAGGGTGCATAGATGATCAGGCTAGGTCTGGTGCTATGTCTACTATATCCAAGGATTCACCTCTCGGAGCAGTTAACATAGCTCGAAGTGATGAGGATCGATTGGAACATGATTTTGAATTGACGGATAATGAGTTTGTACATGCTGACTTTTCCAATGAACCACCTCTCGGACCAGTTGACACAGGTCGAAGTGGGGAGGATATTCTTGAACGTTTAAATGAATTGACGGCTACGTGTGCTAAAATGGAGAATACAATTTCAGGTCTACAGAGGTTGACTGTGTTTCAGGGAAAGGATATTAGGAGATTGAAGCATAGAGTGTTGGTTTTGGAAAAAGTACGGAGACCTGGGGTTGCTGTTTTGAAAGCTATGAGAAGAAAGAAAGAGAAGGTGGACTCCTCACCAGCTCTGAATGTGGAAGATGTATCCAAACAGGGGAGGAGTGAAGGCATGAATTCAGGGGAGGCTGGTGATATATCTGTTGATGTACCTATGGATGAAGATGTTGATAGTGGAGATAATGAATTTTTGGTATCTGATAAAAATGGGAATGAGGCATTTCTTGAAATTGTGAAGAATGTTGTAGAAGATGTAGTGAAGGATACAGACACAAACACTGATGGTATGTCTGAAACCATGGTTAGTACTCTTGTAATCACTGATGCAGTTTCAGACATCACAATTATACCCACTACTATCATACCCACTGCTATCAAACCACTTCCACTATTGTCACAACTCTCTCTGGATCACAACCTAAGTCTAAAGAAGTTGAGAAAGAAGCTGCAAGTACCTTGATAAATCTAAGCAAAACCTTATCTATTTCTACACCTGCCATTGCACCTGTTCTATCTGTTCAGTCTACTGCAACCAAACCCAGAGTTAAAAGTTTAGTTATTGGTGAACCTTTGAAGAAGAAAGTGGTTCAATCTGATATTGAAAAAGGTAAAGGGGTTGCAGTACCAGAACTGAAGTTTAAAAATAAAAAAGAACAAGAAGCTTATGATGCAGAGTATGCTAAAAGTATTGTAGCAGAGGATCAAGCAGCTTTAAAGAAAAGAAAGCAAGATGAAGAGGAAGCTAGTCAAAGATGGTTAGCTACATGGTATGAACCACAAAACTATCTTAAAGCTTCTGAATTAATAAGTGATGAGTATACTGCACAAGAATGGGCTTTGTTGGATGATGAGGAAAAAGCTAGACTTTTGGGTACATTGGCAAGGAAGGTCAGTAAAGAAAAGAAGCAAGTTGTAAGAAAGAAACCTCCTTCAATTGCTCAGATGAGGAATGTATTGATGAAAATTATTAAGAATTCAGGCATTCATGTTTCTGATAATCTTAGTAGATGATCATTTGAAAGAATTTTGGAAATTTATGAGAGATGTATGAGGATTAATAAAGATGATTTCTGTCCAATGAATTCTAAAAAGGAAGAAGAGTGGATTAAAAAGGATGAAGAGTGGATTCAAAGTAAAAAAAAGAGAAAATCTGAGGTTTAGGACACATCTGATTCTAAAAGATTGAAAGTTGTTGAAGATGAAAATCAAATAATTTCTTATGAGTTTAAGCTTATAATTGGAAGTGAAGGAGTTTGGAAAATTCAAAGACTCAACAATGAAGTTTCTAAGTATAATCAATTTTCACAGATGCTTTAGTATTTTGATAGAGATGATTTGATGAATCTTTGGATACTTTACAAGAATAAGTTTGGTGAAGTACATCCAAATGATTATCATGAGAGACTGGTTTATTATCATTTGAAGATTCTATTTGAACCTACTCTAGATGAACCTGAATGGCAAGGACTCTACAATGGTCAAGTTACTAGATGGTTTTTATATCAAACTTGTGGAGTTCATGTTCTAACTGTTTCTGGAAAGGTTATTCATATGCTTGTAGAAGGTGATTATCCTCAACTGAATAAGTATCCAGGAATAATTGCTCAGATGTTGAAGCCTGGTTGTATCAAGATGTTAGTACCTTATGATGGTCAAGCTTACAATTTGTTGTTGAAGTATGAGAATATTCTTAAGGCTAGTAAGTGTTTGGCTACATCCTCCAATTCAGATGTTTTGAGCTTAAAGAAAACTTGAGAATTCTGTTGGAATGTATCAAGTTTAGGGGAGGATTGTTGGGTTTTAGGTTCCTTGGATCAAGAATTACTCTAAGTACTGGAACCACGGACAGGCCTGATATAACCACGGACAGAAGGATGTAACCACGGATGAAGACAAACCGCGGCTAGTAGAAGTATGTAACCACTGATATTGATATGTAACCACTGCTAGTCTTGTATAGTCGGTTTAGTTTATTGTATTAGATAAATATGGAAAAGATATTTATCTTGTAGGTTACGTATTGTATAATGTATAGGACTCCTTAGCCTATAAAAGGAGATCCTAGGTTAGGTTAGATATACGTAAGTTTTATATCTAAGGTCGATACACTTCAAGGTTGCAAAACCCTAATACTGTAAGAGTATTCGTATTATCAATAATATTGAGGTGTTGAATGTTTATTGTTCTTCTTCTTAAGATTAAGTGTTAAATTCCGCGTAATAATTAATAAGTTCTTTGTTTAAGTCAGTTTCTATATTAGAGCGTTTGCTCAACTGGGATCAACACCTTGGCTCTTGATACCATTTGTAACATCTTGGTTTTCACAAACACATCATAGGCATAAGATAAATCATATGGTTTATAGTTTTAGAGAGAGAAAGTGAGAGAGAATGGGAACTTTAGAGAGAGGCAAAGAAAAATGAATTATGAAAGCTCAAACCCTTTGCCTTGGAAGGCAAAGGGTATTTATAGGTACAAACATGAGACGTCACCTTTGGGCTATGGATCAGGCATACAGTGGGTAAAGACCCGTCCGTCCTCCACGGTGTTACTAAGTATACTACTTACTTTCCTTAAATGACTACGACTACGAGCTTTCTAACGAGTATATATACTTGAGGTGACCGACACTTTAACTACAGGATTTTCTAAATCCTAACACTGCATCATCCTCCTCACCTTGAAAAACACTCGCCCTCGAATCTGCTCCTGCATCATCCTCCCCACCCTGGAAAACACTCTCGCTTGACTCCGTTTCTTCATCGCTAGAGCCTTCGAATGGTGACAAGTCCGCTACATTGAAAGTGGCTGAAACATTGTAATGACCAGGAAGTTTGATCTTATATGCATTGTCATTAATTCTTTTGAGAACTCGAAAAGGTCCATCAACCCGCGGTTTCAATTTCCCAAAACGACCAGCAAGGAAACGCTCTTTGCGTAAATGAATCCAAACAAGATCACCTTCTTTGTATACAACCCGCTTACAATGTTTGTTGGCTCGAATATGATATTTTTCATTATGTCGGATAATCTAATCGAGCACTTTTTTGTGGAGTTCTTTAATTTGGTTCGACTGATCTTCCCCTTCAATGCTAGCATGTTCGATAAGTGGAATTGGTGTCAAGTCAAGTGGAGTGAAGGGGTTGCGTCCATAAACTATCATGAACGGGCTCGTTCCAGTTGTGCGATTGGTTGAATGATTATATGCAAATTCGGCTTGAGCAAGTGTAAGATCCCATTGCTTCAGATTATCACCAATGAGACTACGTAAAAGATTTCCCAAGCTCTGATTGGTAACCTCTGTTTGACCATCCGTTTGAGGGTGGTGGGAGCTACTAAATTGCAACTTCGAACCTATACGTTTCCAAAGGGTGCGCCAAAAATGACTCACAAATTTGACATCGCGATCTGAAATGAGTGTCTTTGGAATTCCATGGAGTTTAACAATTTCAGAAAAATACAACCTTGCAATTTGGCTCACTTCATATGTTTTCGAACAAGGTATGAAATGAGCCATTTTAGTGAACCTGTCAACAACTACCATAATCGAATCTTTTTGTCTTTGGGTCCGAGGCAAACCCATTGCAAAGTCCAAACTAATGTCTTCCCAAGGAGCCTCGGGTACGGGTAACGGAGTGTACAAACCTGCATTAGTATGGCGGGTTTTGGCAACGTGACAAACTCGACATCGTGCAATGATTCGTGAAACATCTCGCTCCATTTTCGGCCAATAAAGTTGACCACGGATTAAGTCTAGTGTCTTATCTCTCCCAAAGTGACCCGCAAGACCTCCCGCGTGACTCTCTAAAATAATTGAATCCCGTAATGAACTCAAAGGGACACATAATCGAGCACCCTTAAAGAGGTATCCGTCATGTTTTGAGAAGTCTTTAAAAGGGTCATTGTGATAGTGGATCCAAATACTTCTAAAGTCTGGATCATCTTGGTATAATTCTCTAAAAGTATCAAAACCACATACCTGAACTTTCATTCCAGAAGTGAGAACATGTCGTCGACTTAGAGCATCGACAATGGTATTTGACGTACCTGGTTTATGCCTAATGACGAATGAATAGGCTTGTAGGAATTCAACCCATTTGGCATGACGAGGCTTTAGCTTATGTTGTCCATGGATATATTTGAGAGCTTCGTGATCGGAAAATAGAATAAACTCGTTAGACAATAAGTAGTGACGCCAATATTCCAAACATCGTACAATGGCATAAATTCCTTGTCATATGTAGAATATTTACGACGGACTTCATTAAACTTCTCGCTAAAAAAAGCTATTGGTTTCTGATTTTGGATTAGCACACCGCCTATACCGAGTCCAGAAGCATCACATTCAACTTGAAACACGTCATCAAAATTCGAAAGAGCTAAGACTAGAGCTTGCGTAACCCTTTGTTTCAAATCTTCAAATGCGTCCCCTGCTTCTTTAGTCCATTGAAATTTTCCACCTTTCATGCATTATGTCATAGGAGCAATAATACTACTAAAGTTTCGAATGAAACGACGGTAAAAAGATGCCAACCCATGAAAACTACGAATATCATGAATCGTAGTGGGTGTAGGCCAACTCGTAATTGCTTCAACCTTTGTATTATCCATTCGTATCCCTTCACCTGACACTAAGTAGCCAAGAAAGATAGCCTCGTGAGTAAGAACATGACACTTTTTTCCATTCGCATACAATTTTTGTTCTCGCAAAACTGAAAAAACTTGTCGAAGGTGTAACAAATGTTGCTTGGTGTCCTTGCTAAAAACCAAAATGTCATCAAAATAAACGACAACAAAACGACCAATAAAAGGTTTAAAAACTTGGTTCATAAGACGCATGAAAGTGCTCGGTGCATTTGATAACCCAAAGGGCATCACCATCCATTCATATAAGCCATCACGTGTCTTAAAAGCGGTTTTCCATTCATCTCCAGGTCGCATGCGGATTTGATGGTATCCACTTCGCAAATCAATCTTCGAAAAAACCATAGACCCATGTAGTTGATCAATCAAGTCGTTGAACCGCGGAATGGGAAATCGGTATTTAGCTGTTATTTTGTTGACTGCTCTACTATCGATGCACATACAAAAATCACCACCATGTTTTGGAACTAACAAAGTTGATACTGCGCATGGGCTCATGCTCTTTCGTATGAGTCCTTTCTCAAGTAATTCATTTACTTGGCGATGTAATTCTTCAAATTCTTTTGAGTTCATGCGATATTCTGGTTTGTTAGGAATAACTGAACCCGGTAAAAAATCGATGCAATGTTGTATTTGTGAAGATCGTTGTAAGCTCTTAGACTATGTCTAATATTATATCTAGGAACACATAATAATGAAAGCGGAATATTCAAACATAGAATCAACATTATTATGAACAAGGTTTTTTATTATCATCAACTAACTAACTAACTATAATAAAGATCAAAGACTTGATCTAACACTAACTAACTAAACCCTAGACGTTTTCCCTACGCCTAGGTTCCCCCACACACACACCTTTTAGGTTTACATCTTGTACGTACGTCTAAAACTAATGACCCTATGTCTCTTTATATACTAGAGACATCTAGGGTTTATAAGAGGAATCATAATATAATTAGGAAACAATACAATTAGGAAACTAAATATTCTTTTAAGCATATCTTCTAGAATCTTCCAAATCCTCCATCTTTTTGTAGTTTCCCTTCTTGTCACTTTAAGTCGTTCATGTTTCATTCTTCTTGTTTTGTATCATCAAATCTATAATAGACCCAACAGTATTTTCCTCATTAGTGGCAACCCGGATGGAATATTTTCAGGAAATACATCCCCAAATTCAGTTAACAAGGGTTGGATAACACTTGGATTGGATGGTGCAATATCATTTGCTTCTGCAACAACCAAAGCAAAAATGACAGAATGTGGGTTAAGTTTTGTTAATCCCACAAACTGAGATTTTGTAAGTACTAGTGCATCAGAAGGGTGTTGTCTTGTGTCAAGTAGTGCTAGCATGATATTTATACCATCTTTCTTAAAACTGTATGTATTCCGAAACCCATCGTGTTTGGTTCGTTGATCGTATTGCCAAGGTCTTCCCAACAAAATGTGACATGCATCCATGGGAATTACTTCACACCATACTTCATCGCTATATTTTTTTCCAATAGAAAAGTGAACTAGACATCGTTTACTAACCTTGATGACATTTCCTTTTTTAGCCACGTAAGTTGGTACGGTTCAGGATGGTCTTGAATGTCGAGACCTAGTTTCTCGACCATGCTTGTTGCCACCATGTTCTCGCAACTACCCCCATCGATAATTACACTACACACTTTACCTTTAGCTGTACATTTGGTTCGAAATATATTATTTCGCAACCATGAATCATCATCAACAGCTTTTGTCATCGCCATGTTGAGAACACGTTGTGTTATCAATGCCTCACCACAATCTAGATAAACGACCTCATCTTCTTCGTCATTTAATTCTTCCTCATCGTAAGTATCGTACACAGGTGTTGTTTCTTCAACTAAACTCACCAATTGTTTGTTTGGACATTCTTTCGCGAGATGACCCATTCCTTGGCATTTAAAACATTGTAAAACACATTGGGTTGCTGAAGTACCTGGAATGTCGGGTTTTGTTGTAGATGACTTCATGGGCATTGTTGGTGTCAGACGGGATGAAGGTGTAAATCGACTTCCTGTGGATCGTCCCTTGTTCTTTAACTGTTTCTCAACTTTAAGGGCCAATCGATATACATCAGCAAAAGACCAATACGGTTGCAGTTGTACTACATCAGAAATCTCGGGTCGTAAAGCACCTAGAAAACGAGAAATAACTTGTTCTTCTTCTTCTTCATCGACGGCGCATCTCATTCGGAGTCGATCAAACTCGGCGATAAAATCTTCAACTGATGTGTTTCGATGGGTTAAATTGTGGTATTCAAGGAAGGCTTATTGTCGATGGTTGACTGGAAGGAACTTCTGTTGTAATAACTTCTTCATCTTCGACCATGTTTCTACCTGTGATTTCCCATCTCGCAAACGTTGTTTCTTTACATGATCCCACCAAAGGGACGTGTACTTCCGAAGCTTAATGGCCACGAGCTTTACCTTTAACTGATCATGTACATCACATAGATCAAATATCCTTTCTACTGTGCTTAACCAATCAATAAAGTCGTCTGGGTGTGCCTTTCCCTCGAACTCAGGAGTCTCTATTTTCATTCCCAAGTTACGCAAGGGATCATCATGATTTGGTCCGCGAAAGTTATGGTGGAGATTGCCAAAAGGATTGTGATACTCATCTTCCCCTGCATCCCAGCCGCGAGGTTCAGATTCGGTTTCTTCATTCGGAATCTCCTGTTGAATCTCAAGATCTCTGATTCGTTGCTGAAGGCGTTCGATTTCGACATCACGTGGGTCTCGTGGATTGCCATCGTTGCGTCGGTCGGCGTCTCTATGATTGGAATTAGGAGTTTGTCTCCCACGTCCGACCATTTGAGCACCAAGAGCTCTAATACCAAATGATGCGGATTGATAATCAAATGGCCAAGAACACAAAAGAACTGAGAACAACTCAAAGAAGAAAAGACACGTAGGTTTCTTTTATTATTAAAAACTCAAAGATATCTCAGCAACAAGAAACATAACAATACTTATAGGAAAATAAAATCAACTCAAATAAAGAGTGGATCTGCTTTCCTGTTTTTTATGGACGTAAATTGAGTAGGAATATAATTCCTAGTCAATATTTATTGTAACAAATAATTCAAATAAAAGAAAAGTAAATAAGTCTTCAAAATTGGAGATGGGAGATGTCCAGTAGCCATGTTGAGATACTGATGTTATGCCCCTGCATCACTGATGCTCTGGCAACAGTTGTGGGGGAGAGATCCACTGAAGAGACTCCTTCTCACACTGAGGGGGAGCCGACTCAACCAGTGACTGCAATGCCCATCTCATCAGTCCCACCAACAACAACATCAATAACAACAACAACAACACCACTGGTAACAACAACATCATCTTCCTCAGTCCCTCCTCAGGACAAGGGCAAAAGCATCATGATCACACCCGAGCCTGTCAAGATCCTTTATGAAATACAAGGAAAAAAGTACCTGCTCAGTCCAGAACATCTAAGTTCCTATCTTGAGAAGGAAGACAGACTCAAGAAACATGCTGAGGAGGAACAAAGAAGCAAAGCTGCCCTGGTTAAGGTAGTTCATGAAGAAGCTGAGAAGTTAGGGATCGATCCTACTACACAGGAAGAAGGACACGTTGGTCTTAAGTTTAAAGCAGCTCAGGATACTGAGATGGCAGCCCTAAGAAAGAAAAGAGATGAAAAGAATAAGAAGACTGCTGAAATAAGACAAGCAAGGATCGATCACTACAACTGGACTATGACAAGCAGGATGGCCCCTGAGCAAATCACTGATGTTTACATCATCCCCAGATCCAAGCCTCTTGCTATGAATGTCTACATGGGAGAAGATAAAAGGATCTTTGAGGTTCATGATCCTATGAAGTTCACTGACTTTGGGATCACTGAACTTGATAAACTTGGTCTCGTCATGGAAAATAAGAAAAATCAGGTAGCCAAGGATTTGATGAAATCTCTTAGCAAAAGATATGAAAGACTAAGGGATACACCAGCTCAGCTTGGAATACAATCAGCTCTCCCTGAAGCTCAAGGCACTCAATCTCAGTCATCACAAAGAAAAAGGAAAATAGTTGAATCCGAGCTTGAAGCCAAGGTCCCTGGTTTTGACTGCAACAGAGAGCTGCCTGAAGGGGTGAAGTTTATTAACTGCTTGGTCATAGAAGAGCCTGAAAGAGGACTCTTCTTCATTGATGTTTATGGAAACCCGACATTCTAAGGATGGAGCGATATCGATCAGGTTGGCTGTTAGGAATTAGAAATTCCAGGCATTAAAGAGTCGGTCACCTCAAGTATATGTAATCGTTAGAAAGCTCGTAGTCATAGTTATTTTATGTTAAGTAGTATTTAGTTAAGTACCACCGTGGAGGACGGACGGGTCTTTACCCACTGTATGCCTGATCCACAGCCCGTTGTGTGGCGTTGTATGTATGACTATAAATACTCTCTACCTCCCAAGGTAGAGAGTTGGAGCTCATAATAATATCTTTCACTTTCTCTCACTAAGTTCCCTAAACCTCTAACTTTCTCTCTCTAAAACACTCTTGTACGCCTACTTGTGTTAATGGTTTGATGTGTATGTGAAATCCAATATGTTACAATTGGTATCAAGAGCCATGGTTTGATCACTCATCTTTCATGCTCTTTGTTTTGGTGGATTTCATAAGGTTTTTGGGGTATTAAGGGTTTAGGAGAGTTTGATTCATTTGGACAAATTCTAGTGTTAAAGTTTGAATTTTGCTTGTACTTTTGTGTTTAGGATCATCATATGTGTTTATGTTTTGAATTGGAAGGCTTAAATCATTGTGGTTTGGTTGTTTTGGATTGATAAAGTGGTTATTTGTGAAAGAAGGACGAAGCGAGTTGAGTCTCAGACTTGTTTTTCTTCAAAGCGAGTTGCTTTGTTATTTGATGCGAGTTGGTACATGCGACTTAGCTGTTTAGCGAGTTGATTTTTATGCGGTTTGAGTTCTAAGCGAGTTGTTTCTTTAAGCGACTTGAGATCTAAAGCGACTTAGCTATTGAGCGAGTTGTAAAGCTAGCGAGTTAATTTAAGCGACTTGGTGTTTAAGTGAGTTGATTGTGTTGCGAGTTGATATTAAAGCGAGTTGACTATTTAGCGACTTGATTCATTAAGCGAGTTGACTGTGTTGCGAGTTGATGCTGATGCGACTTGGCTATTAAGCGAGTTGATTAATTAAGCGAGTTGTTAATTAAGCGAGTTGTGTGGTTAGGTATTTATTCATTTAGGCTTGTTACTTCTTCGTGATACATTCTTACGGTTGTTCTTTTGGTTTAGTAAAATCCCGTGAAAGAATCAATTTCCCGGTTTAATCAAAGAATAGTAAAATCCCGTAGAGCTTGAAACATGTCTACAAACGTTCCTACTATCATCTCCACTGTTGCCGAGGATGTTCAAGCAGCTGGTTCAGATACTCGTCCACCCATGCTTGGCAGAACTGACTACGACTCTTGGGCTCAACGAATCAGATTGTACTGTCTTGGAAAGGAAAATGGAGTCAACATTCTCAAATCCATTGATGAAGGACCATATCGGGTTGAGACGACTAGAGACTTAATTGATACAGCTGAAGATGGAACAATGATCTATGGAATTGACAGACCAAAGACATATGATGAGCTCGATGATAAGGAGAAAAAGAGATTCGATGCTGATATCGGGGCTTCTAACATCGTACTTCAAGGTCTTCCAAAAGATATCTACAAGCTGATCAATCACAACACCGAAGCAAAGGCAGTATGGGATAATGTCAAGATGCTTCTCTCAGGTTCTGAATTAACTATGGAAGACAGAGAATCACAACTCTATGATGAATTTGAACACTTCAAGATGAAACCAGATGAGAGTGTTTATGAGTACTATATGAGATTCCACAAGCTTGTTAATGATATGAGGAACATCAGAATGACTATGCCTAACATTCAGCTGAACTCAAAATTTGTGAACAACATGAATCCCGAATGGCACAAGTTTGTCACTTCTGTGAAGCTCACTAAAGGATTGAAGAATACAAACTATGAGCAACTCTATGCCTTTCTACTTCAGAATGAGAGACATGCTATGTTTGAAAACAGGATTCTTAATCAGTTCAAAACCAACAAGGGAGAGACAAGCTCTTCAAATGACTCAACTGCCTTCTACTCAAACATCGGAATCACAAACAAATCCTCACAAGTCATACCCATGGGTAATGGTAATCACAAACTCATTCCTGATCCTATGTTCAAACAAGCTGATGCTGATGCCAACATGGGAAACTTCATTAATCAACTAGCTCTTCTGATTAGTCAAAACATGAACTCTCTTCCACACACCAACAACAATCTCATAACTGCTTCCAATCCACATAATCAAGCCACTGTCAGAGATGGGAAGGTTATGGTGCAGCCAGTTCAAGAACGACAGTACGAACAAGCAAGAGGTGGAGCTGGTAGAGGTTATGCTGCAAATCAGAACAGAGGAAGGAATGGAAATCAGGGTCAAGCAAAGCCAATCAAATGTTACAATTGTGGAGGTGAGGGACACATTGCAAGGAACTGCACATCACCAAAACGCCCTCAGAATGTTGAGTACTTCAGGGATAAGATGTTGCTTGTGCAAGCTCAGGATAATGGTGCAGCTTTGGATGAAGAGGAATTGTTGTTCTTGGCTGAGGGAAATGCTAAGACATATGATGCAGATGTGGATGAGCAACCAATTCAGGAGATATGCCATAATCATCAGAATGCCTTTCAAGTAGCTGATTGTGATGCATATGACTCTGATGTTGATGAAGAACCCACTGCACAAACCATCTTCATGGCTAGCATTTCTCCAATGGTCTCTCCTAAAGTCTCTTCATCACCACAAGCTCGTCCATCTAAAGATAAACTCATCTCTGAGGTATTAAAATTATACGATGAAGTTGATGAGCAAAAGATACATAACGAAGTACAATCAACTGTGTTTATTGAATCAGATATTGAAAATATGGGTAATATCAATGTTGTCCCATATGATCAATATGTGATACAAAGTGAAAGTGAGATTGTACCAAGTGATGCATCTTCTGTAGTCAACAATGATTATGTTTTTGATGAATTCACTGCATGTGCCCCTGATGATTCTGTAATTTCTGAACTAAATGCCTATAAAGAACGTGTTGCTATTTATGAACAACGTGCAAAATTTGAGTTGACCACCCGTGAGCAGGAAATGGATGACCAAATGCGTACAACTATTAGAAAAAGTAGGTTTAGAGAAGAAGTATTAAAACAAGAGTTAAACTCCTTACAAGAAAAGCTTTCTAAAGCAAAAACAAGAACTTCAAGAAAATGTTAAAATGATTAAGCAAGAATTCAGTGCTAAGGAATCAAAACTTTTGAATGATTTTTCTAATCTAAAAACCTTGAAAAACAAGCTTGAAAATAAGTTGTACGTACAAGGAAATACCATTCAGACTGCTCACTTAATCACTAAGCATAGAGTCTTAAGCGATAAGCATAGCATTCCCCTTGTTGAGGAACAAAATCCAGAGGTCATTAAAAAGGCTAGAAATGCTCATAAGGTTCTTTATGATGGCAATGAAATCCTTAAACCTAGACAGAAACCTAGTTGCGTTGAGTGCACTGAGGAAGATAAGAAATCAGATGAAGTCACTAGGGAAAAGATGAACAAGAAATTAGATGATCCTAAATGTAAAGAGAAGAAAATAAAGATCACACCCCATGATTACAAGAAGGAGAATTGGATTTCCTTGAACATGTTTAAGCCTCAAACGTTGTTAACACCCGAACAAGTGTTCTGGAAAAAGGATTTAGATAAGCAAAAGGAAGAGAATCTTGTTGTAACGAACCCTCCCCTTAGGAAAATGCCTAGAGCGACTGTGTATCCTACTAATACACCAATGCATCTTGTTCCTAGAACAATTGCCACTAAAAGCAAGACCTTAATTAGTCAATATGTTATCTTTCAACTATTTCTTGATTTTGAGAAAACTTGCAAGAAAAGGATCACACCCACTGGTATAACTGAAGGAGAAAGGGGTTTTGAGCAAACGAAAGAATGTTATTTAACTGAAGTCATGCCTTTCTTTAAACTGCTAAAAGATCATTTTGAAAGTCTTAAAAAGGGAATGAACTTAGACATTAAAGAAATGGAAAAGGAGTTTGATGCAATGATAGTTGAGGTTAGTGACTATGAGCGAGCACTAAAATATAATGAGATTGAGAGGAAGAACTTGCATACATTAAATGAGACTCTCATTACTGAATGTGTTGCTCAATATGTGTTTTTCACTGCTACAAATTGTTCTATTAATGCTTCCCAATTTCATGAATTATCTGTTGCCCTGAAAGTCTCCCATGATCGTGTCATTGAGCTTGAAAAAACTAATTCTAAACTAAATGAGAAAATTGAACTGGATGATCACGAGAATTTGGTTAAACATTTTTCTAAACTAGAAGTTGAGCATTTTAATTTACAACTAAAATATCAACATCTTAAAGAAAATGTCAAAACTTCAAATATCAAGACATCCAGTTTGATGCAGTTTTTAAAATTAACAAACGTGATGAACAGATTCAAGCTCATTGCAACACGATCAGAAAGTTGAAAGCCCAAATCTCTCAATTAAAGGGTCAAACGAACAATATGTCAGGCTCCCAAATGCATCCTCCTCTAGATTCTCAGAATTCTCAAACGTTTCATCTTCAAAACTTTGTAAATGCATTACAAAAGGAAAACGAAATTTTTCTAGAAGAAAATGAAAAGGTTAAACGTCATTTCAATGAGTTATTTGAATCAATAAAGGTCACTCGTAACAAAAACAACGAACAAATAGCTTCATTGCAAAAGGAAATTGTGAATCTGAAGAGTCAGGTAAAAGGGAAAATGCCAATGACCAATGGGGAGAATGGTGTATCAAAGGTTCACTCTTGTAATAAATATGCTTTGTCTGTGAAATATGTTCCCCCTCATCTCAGGAATAACAAACTTGCTATTCAAACATATTTCTCATCCCTTAAGGATTGTCTAGAATGTCTACGTGAGATTGTTGAAGAGGATAAATTAGAGAAACCACTTGACAATGCAATTGGGCATGCATGCTTATATGCCAAACGATCTCAAGAAATTCTAGAATGCTTAATCACAATATGCCCAAAGTCCTTAGGTGAGAGAGTTAATCCTTTGATTCCATGTTCGATGCCTAGTGCCAAGTATGATATTCATTCGATGCCCAATGTTTTGAATGTGAACCTTAGTGTGCCTTTAAGCAGTTCAGATTCCAGATATGTTAATACTAAGAAAGCGAACTCTAGTGTGCCTTCTAGGAGTACAAATCCCAGCACTTCTAGTGTTAAGAATGTGAACCTTAGTGTGCATGCATGTAATTCAGATCCCAGAACATCTAAACAGGAGATGCAAAGAGTAGCAAAACCAACTAATGTTCCCATTCCCTCTACTGGAGTAATCAGTGACATTAAAGCGAGCAGGTCAAAGTCTCAAGACAATACAAAAAATGATAGGACCTCGCAAGCTAAGAATGTGCATTGGAAGAGAGTAGAAGACCAACCTAGGAACTTTAAGCTTGAGTCGAATAAAACGAATCGTGTTGATTCTAGTATTAGCCATAGGCGTATTGTAATTAATTCAAATTCTGATACTTTTTGCAAACCTTGTAATGATGTCTGCTTGAATTCTGTTGCTAATCATGAATGTGGTATGAATACTTTGTCTAATACTGTCAAATCCCCAGTGAATCTTGTCAATGAAAAATATCATGCTATGAAGGCAAAAAGGCAAAGGCGAAAGAAAGTTAGAAAACAGTAGAAACCCACAGGAAGAACATTTAGTAAGATAGGCTATCATTGGATACCTGTTGGTCATAAGACTAATCAGACAATGCCTACTAGAAAATGGATGCCTACTGGTAGAACTATTCCGTTAAGAAGTGAGCACACTTTGAATAGGGCTAATACAGACACTAGTACTGCATCTATTCATAATGATTCCATTGCCTTAATTTCTGATATGAAGGCTTCTATTTCTGATGTGGGTGTTCCAACCATTGTTACTAACCAAATGGAACCCATTCTTGCATGGGGATCCCAATTATCCAGTTATCCATTCTTGTCTGTGTTCAACTGCAGATCGTTCAAATCGTTTTGTGGTACCTGGACTCAGGCTGTTCCAAGCATATGACTGGCGACCGGTCCTGGCTCATGAACTTCGTGAGCAAATTCATAGGGACAGTTAGATTCAGGAATGATCATTTCGGAGCTATTATGGGTTATGGAGATTATGTGGTTGGAAAAAGTGTAATTTCCAGGGTATATTATGTAGAAGGACTTGGTCATAATTTGTTCTCTGTTGGTCAATTATTTGATTCCGATCTAGAAGTAGCTTTCAGAAAGCATACTTGTTTCGTTAGAGAACTTGATGGTGTAGAATTGTTAAGAGGTACCCGAGGTTCAAACCTATACACCATATCTATCGATGACATGATGAAGTCCTCTCCAATCTGCTTGCTGTCAAAGGCTTCTAAAACAAAGTCTTGGTTATGGCATCATCGTCTTAATCACCTGAACTTTGGTACCATAAACAACCTTTCCAGAAAGGATCTAGTCAGAGGCTTACCCAGATTAAAATATGAAAAAGATCATCTTTGCTCAGCTTGTCAATTGGGAAAAAGCACGAAATATGCCCACAAACCAAAACCCACAAACTCTGTAATGGAAGTTCTTCATACCCTTCATATGGATCTATGCGGTCCAATGAGAGTGCAAATTATTAATGGGAAGAGATATGTGTTAGTAGTGGTTGATGACTACTCCCGATTCACTTGGGTTAAGTTTTTGAGGACAAAGGACGAAACTCCAGATGTCATCATTAAACTCATTAAACAACTTCAGATCAGACTCAACAAAACAGTTCGAATCGTCCGAACTGACATTGGAACTGAGTTTGTTAATAAAGTACTCATTGAATTTTATGAAAATATTGGAATCAGTCCTCAAAGAAGTGTTCCTCGAACTCCTCAACAGAACGGTGTAGTTGAAAGACGAAACCGAACTCTTGTAGAAGCTGCAAGGACAATGCTGATCTACTCAAAGGTTCCAATGTTTCTATGGGCTGAAGCTATTGCCACTGCTTGTTACACTCAAAATAGATCTCTAATTCACACATCTCGTGGAAAGACTCCATACGAACTTGTCCAATATCGAAAACCTGATCTATCATACCTTCGTGTGTTTGGTGCTTTATGTTATCCAACAAATGATGGTCAAGATTTAGGAAGACTGAGAGCCAAAGCAGACATTGGAGTATTTATAGGCTATGCACCAAACAGAAAAGGTTACCGAATCTACAATAAGAGAACCCGAGATATCATAGAAACAATTCACGTTACATTTGATGAGCTGACCGGTCAAATGGCTCCTGGACAATCCAGTTCTGGACCCGCATTTCAAAACAGTCCCATTGGTTCATCCCTTGTACCTAATTCTTCTCCAGCAACTCCATATGTACCTCCATCTGAAGATGATTTAAAGAAATTGTTTGATCTTATGTTTGATGAACCTTATGAGCCAAGTACTAATGAGGTGTCGATTCCTACAACAGAGGCTGCTCATATTCCTGTGATTGAAGTCAATCCTTCAGTCTCAATATCATTAAGTCAAGAAGCGCCTGCTGCTGATCCTTCAGTCTCATCAACAAATCATCATTCTTCAAATGTACATCATGGAACTGTTTCTGGCATCAATGATGAAGTTAATCCCTTTGCTACTCCTGAAGATGCTCCATTTGAAAACATATTTGCTCCTGAATTTTCATCAGAACCATCTTCTTCAGGAGACATCGACTCTGCTACTTCAGTCCCTCAACAACTACCACATGAACACCTCAGAAAATGGACTCACGATCATCCATTAGACAACATCATTGGAAATCCCTCTCGTCCAGTATCCACACGGAAACAACTTGCAACCGATGCCTTATGGTGCTTCTTTAACTCCGTACTCTCTAAGATCGAACCAAAAGATGTTAAAACCGCCATGAATGAAGATAGCTGGTTCAATGCCATGCAAGAAGAAATTCATGAGTTTGATCGACTTGATGTATGGGAGTTAGTACCTACTCCAGATTGTGCTATGATTATTGCTCTAAAATGGATCTTCAAAGTGAAACTTGATGAGCATGGTGATGTGTTGAAGAACAAGGCTCGATTAGTTGCTAAAGGATACCGTCAAGAGGAGGGTATTGACTTTGAAGAACCTTTTGCTCCTGTTGCTCGAATCGAGGCAATCAGAATCTTTTTGGCTAATGCTGCTAGTAAGAACATGGTAGTCTATCAGATGGATGTAAAGACGGCATTTCTGAACGGAGGTCTTAAAGAAGTCGTCTACGTCAGCCAACCTGAAGGATTTGTGAATCAAGAGCATCCTACTCACGTTTATCGTTTGAAGAAGGCTCTTTACGGTTTAAAGCAAGCTCCAAGGGCATGGTATGATACACTATCAAAGTTTCTTCTATCTACCGGATTTAGCAAAGGAGCAGTTGATCCAACATTGTTCACAAGGAAGTCAGGCAAACATTTAATTCATGTTTAAGTTTATGTTGATGATATCATCTTTGCCTCGACTGACCCCAATGAGTGTGACTGTTTTTCAAATGAAATGAGTTCAAAATTTCAAATGTCAATGATGGGACAAATGTCATTTTTCTTGGGATTACAAATTTCACAAAGTCCCGGAGGCATCCTCATAAATCAATCTAAATATGCAAATGAGATTTTAAAGAAATTTGGATTTGATTCAAGTGACCCTGTTGACACTCCCATGATTGAACGAACTAAACTAGATGAGGACCACTCAGGGATCATGGTAGACCAAAAGAAATATCGTAGTATGATTGGATCCCTGATGTACCTCACAGCTAGTAGACCAGACATCTTGTTTGATGTTTGCATGTGTGCTAGATACCAGGCTAAGCCTACTAAAAAGTACCTTGAAGCGGTTAAACGGGTCTTTCGGTATCTCCAAGGAACCATCAATATGGGACTTTGGTACCCGAAGGACACCGGTATGTCACTAACAGCCTATGCAAATGCTGATCATGCAGGGTGTCAAGATACTCGTCGAAGTACATCTGGAGGTGCTCAGTTTTTGGGTGATAAGCTTGTGAGCTGGTCTTCAAAGAAGCAAATGAGTACCTCTATTTCCTCTACAGAGGCTGAATACATAGCCATGTCATCATGTTGTGCTCAAATCCTATGGATGAGATCCCAATTATCTGACTATGGGTTTGAATTTAACAAAATCCCTCTGTACTGTGATAATAAAAGTGCTATTGCTCTCTAATGCAACAACGTACAACACTCAAGAGCAAAGCACATCGACATTCGACATCATTTCATCAGGGAACAAGTGGAAAAAGGTGTGGTGGAACTCTATTTTGTGAGGACTGAATATCAGTTAGCAGACATCTTCACCAAAGCTCTTCCAAGAGAACGTTTTGAGTTTATTCTTCCACGTCTTGGTTTGAAAAGCCTTCAACCAGATACACTCAAACGTCTTCAGGAGGAAGACGAGGAGTAAAGGTCTATCTTAATCTATCTCTTGTATATATCTATTCGAAAAACAAAATACAAAATTATAAAACCCTCAAAAATCAAACAGAAAAATATAAAACCTACAAAATCCATAAAAAATCCGAAAAAATTCGAAAAATCTTCAAAAAATATTGTCAATTTGTTATGTTTTTTTTTTTTTTTTTTTTTTTTTTTTTTTTTTTTTTTTTTTTTTTTTTTTTTTTCCGGTTCGACAATATCTACGGTCTTTGTGCTGTCATTCAAAGAATGACACGGGACTTTAGATGTTGTTCGAATTTTTATTAAAAAAAAAAAAAAAAAAATCAAAAAATTATTATTGGGAGAAAGAGAAACAATGGTTTATTGTCATTTCAGGCAGTAACCCGCTTCTCCAAGAAAGAACAGAGCCATACTTTATCATGTTTTCAAAATTCCATGCTCTGATTCTATTAACATTCATCTGCTGAAAACTAACTGCTTTGAAAAATAACTCGGACTCTATTTTTGATAATCATCTGGACTTATTTGTCAAAATATCTATCTCTCAATCAACAACCTATGTCATTGATTGAGGGGGAGAATGATTTCAATTAAATCAAAAAGTTATTTGTCATTCAATTGTTTACAAAAGATATTCATGCATGTTTAATCAATGGAGTTTAAAGTCTTAATGATAACGCTACACGCGTCGTTCGGGGTCAAGGAAACTTCCTTTTCGTCGAGCAAGTTTTATAACACCCTAGGCAGTGAACCTAATCGTTGTAGTGTAGTAATTAGGGTAAGCCATGGGTATTGATATCGTTCTCTAGGGGAATAGGAATGCTAGTAAGGAGTTACTACGCTAAGGTTAAGGTTGAGGAAGATTATTTTTTATCTTTTTATGTTTTATGAAATGGAAAGGTACGAATCTCGGGTATTGGATTTGGGGGGTTGGTATTTCTACCGATTACTCTACTATTATCTAATTATCTAAACTAAGGTTGTGGGAGTCTATGTCTAATTAATGTGTGCTCGTATGATAGTTTAAAGATGTGTTTACTTAGGTTGTATTACTCCTTAATTATCTCCTATTGATGGTTGAGTTGTCACGTCTTATTCTTAGTTGCGTTGTGTGTCTAAAGTTGTAGGGTATGCGTTTCTCCCTAACTCTTTGAACTTACCAAAGGGTCTCGTCTACAAACCCACTAGGGATGATAAACTCCTACTCTAAGGCGCTCTTTGGATGGTTTAGCCTACAACTACTCAGGTAATTATATTCTAAGGTTCACAAAGATGAATCAAGCATTAAGTACACAACGAATGACCTATCGCATTACTAGATCATTAATCAACTAAGATAAGAAACAACCAATCAATATTCAATAATTAAGTTTCATACTTCCTAAGCAAACACACAAATAAATTAGCCGGACATGGAGAACATGCAAGCATACACACAAATAATCAAAGACATAATTGAATTAATGAAGTAAAGACTTATCTTGATGTAAGATAGGGTTTAAAACCCTAAAATACTGTACAAGATACCTTAGGTTCGGTTTTAGGTTTTCACTCCAAAAGACTCTCCACAAAAGACTGAAAAATTCGGATTCTATATATAAGATTACATATGCGACGGCGTCACCTTATGTTTAGTGACGCCGTCGTGTCGCCGTCATTAGGGTTTCGTCTTGGCCACGTTAACCTTGCGACGGCGTCACCTTATGTCCGTGACGCCGTCCTCTTCAGCTTCTGACGTCGTCTGGATTGCATCTAGGCCGTCTGAGTAGCGACGGCCTACTCTTTCACAACTAGACGTCGTCGCTTGAAAATACGAGTTTTGGGTTCTGGATCGTCACAACAATTTTGGGACGGCGTCGCCATTAGCACCTGACGCCGTCGCCTTCTAATTTCAGCAGCTGTGAGTGTCTCGATTTTGACTTTAGCCATTTTCTTTATATATTCGCGCCTTTTTGTCCAAATAAGTGTCATTCCAGCATTTTGCCTTCAAGAGACCTAAAAAGTGAAAAGGAACGATATTAAGCAATAACGGATACAAAAGTGATCAAATAAGGACTAAAACGACCCCTCAAAATGGTACCTTTTAAAACCTTATCAATTAATATCCGATTCTTGTCAGCTAAAACGTTTTTCATAATCAAGTCACAATTCTCCTTAAAAAGCTTTCAAAATCAATTTAAATCTACAAAGATCACAAATCTCAAATGATTTGATATTTGTGATCGGGGGAGAATTTGTGATTGAAATTGAATTTAATCTGACAATTCGGTAAATGATTTTATAAGAATGTACAAGCTCTCCTTCCCACATGTGACAAACGATTTCAAATACTTGATGCACATGTTGAGGGGGAGTTCTCGTTCTAAAAATATCAAAAACAATTCAGGTACAAAATGCTTTGATAATATATCATAAGTATCTGGATTGATTTTCAAATGGTTTTCAATTGGTTCCAAATGGCAGATGAACAATACCAAATAGACCGACCAACTTTACTTTATGTAAGGTGATATAAGGATGATAAGGTTAGGTATTTGTTCCCATGATCCGCCAGAACCGGAGGGATCTACCCAGGGACTATCCACTAGTTAGTGTAGAGTTCTTAGGTATGATGATAAAAGGAGAAAAATGAGATATGGGAAGAGTGCGGACTGAGACTGAGCTAGTACTGGAATAAACCCAACAAGGCTCTAGCTATGAAGTCTTGGTAAGCACTGAAGGGGTTGAAGAATCAAAAAGAATTGAATGAGAAAAGGGTGAAAACAAATAGCCCTCCATTGATTCAACCTTAGGGCAGAAACCGGGTTCAATTCATTTGCTACTGGCGGTTACCAAGGTAACACCGGTATTGAAGACAAGACGTCATGGACCCAGTGACGCACTGCACTTCAATCTTCCCAAACCACTTAAGTTCCTCTTAAAAGGGCTTGTTTCATTCTCACGGGGAACCTACATTATCTATCGACTTTCTCTTAGAGATTGTTGATATTGAAGAAGGAGACCCTCTCCCTAGTCTCTGATACAGGATCCAAATATGCACAAATTGAGTCTAGAGCCACGAGATCATCAATAAATCTCATTAGGACACTTTCAATGAAGACTCTCTGTTTCACATAATGTGGAAAGAGAGATTATATATTGAGTCCTACGCATTATCCTTGTGGTATTGCCAGAACATCTGAGTGATATGCAAACATATTCACAATCAAGATGGAAAGCCCTCTGGAGCCAACATCAAACAAGCTCCTGGTGGGTGGCATGTAAGATCTATTCAATAGATCAACCATGTGACAACTGAACAGAAACAATGGGGCGATTCAATCTTTTGAATCAATCCTGGTTCAGGTTATGGATTGACGTATACCTTTGAAAAACCGGTCATTGTGCTTAAAAACTCTTTTCTTTAGCACATTGACCGTGTTCGAATATTTCAAATCAAAAGGTGTTTTATGATTGACAATTGATTTTCATTAAACCCTTCGTTGTATTGCAAAAACAATTTCTATTGAGCAATACACGATTGTCTTTCAAATCTCTTTTCATCAATCAGTGAATTTCTATTTGCTGGTTCACTCACTCCGTGTTGTCTTCTTTGAGATGTTCCGGTTTGAGAACAGCTAGAGCAGCTGCGAAACCCTGTCAAGGAAATTCTTCGAAATTATACCTGATCACAGGCAGTACTTGTACTGATCAACGGGGAACCGTGGGCCGTGTACCTCAATTCAACGAAAGTGATCAAAGACACTTTCGTGCGCTTTATTGCTAACTGTTTTATGCAGGTACACCCGACGTTTGCAGCTGATCAGAATGAAGCGGTCAATCCATAGCCGCATGCTCATACTAGACATTCATCTCAAAAGAAATCATGATAAGTGTAACAATGACTCTGATATTTTCACTCCATGCTTCTGCTACGCTGCTGCCAATATCTTAAATCAACGAAAGCTTCCGTTACTCTGATGAGAAGATATCATGATCCAGAATGTGAGCATGTCGGTCCGAAAGTCACAACATCACAATATTCCAACCCACAATGGATGTCTCAGAGATTTTTGATAGCTGATGATCTCAAAAGCTGGCTCAAAATTATTATCACATAGATCAGTAAAAGACCTCCACTTGGATTAACCAAACATGCAATGAGAAGAATCAATGACTACGAGCTTCGGAGCAAAGTACTACATCAAGAATGCAAGAACAATTTTTTAATGTAATATCTGTTTGTATTCAATGTAATTTTAGTACATGTTTGAGGTGACCTCCCTTAGGGGGAGATTGTTAGGAATTAGAAATTCCAGGTATTAAAGAGTCGGTCACCTCAAGTATATGTAATCGTTAGAAAGCTCGTAGTCATAGTTATTTTATGTTAAGTAGTATTTAGTTAAGTAACACCGTGGAGGACGGACGGGTCTTTACCCACTGTATGCCTGATCCACAGCCCGTTGTGTGGCGTTGTATGTATGACTATAAATACTCTCTACCTCCCAAGGTAGAGAGTTGGAGCTCATAATAATATCTTTCACTTTCTCTCACTAAGTTCCCTAAACCTCTAACTTTCTCTCTCTACCTTAATGGTTTGATGTGTATGTGAAATCCAATATGTTACATTGGCGTAGCTACGATGCTGAGTTACTTAACAGTGGCCTCTCAAATTCAGTCTCTTGCAAACATCAGGTGTTGTGCTGATCTAAATGCTAAAGTAAGGGATCATCCTGACAAAGCAACTCTCCTATCAAAGAAGCCGAAGATTGAAACCCTGGGAATCCACATTGATTGACATCACTGAAAAATCTATCATTTCATCTTGTGTACTAGTGTTAGGAACTTGTAATCTTTATTAATAAACGATGTATGTTTTGTTAAGATCAGTGTTCCTTGTTATGTTTATTATTACATTCAGTGTAAGAAGAAGCCTTTTACTCACTTACACTGATCAAAAGACTTAGGCTAGTTGTATATCCAAATAGGGGGAGACTGTCGGGTTAAGTAAATACCCAAACCCTTTAATTATAGGATTTGAATAGAAAATACCCTAAGTGTTTACAACCTTAAACACTAACAAGTCACTGGGTGCATAGCCACTCAGTGAGCTATCTTCAGGATACTCAGTACGAGACTAAGAAGTAAAGTCTCTCCACTCAGTGAGGCGAAATTTAAGGAGTGAAGACTGAGTCACGAAGAGGATAGTGGATTCAGTGAGTGATGACAATAACTCACTGAATCCCAGAACTCCTCACCAACTATTATCACTGAAGATTAAGACTGAAGGCTAAGAAGACTGAAGAATGAGCGGGATAAGGAGGGATAAATTTGACCAGATAAGACGAAGTCCTTATCAACCCAAAGTCAAACTTTTCTTGAAATGCTAACAACCAGGATCAGTGTCATCACTGACAAGAAGAAAGCAGCCTTGTCACTTACTCAATATAGCCATTGTAAACAGAGAAAAAATACATCAGTATTTTGTCTTTTGTAACCTTGTCAGTTTGTCCTCTAGGATAGTGTCAAAAACTATACTTGTATAAATAGCCATAAGGATTGGAGTGAAATTTTAAGCTTGTGCACTAATTGTGAAAAACACTTAAGCATCGTTTATCCTCGACTATTTACCCGTGATCATATTTTTGGTAAGCTGTTCATCGGTGGTCTGATTATTGAACATGTCCATAATGTCGTTCCAAAAGAAATCTTCGGAACGGTCATTTCCCATATCTCGATCTTGCGAAATTTCTATCCAACATAGCGCGAGCAACCTTTCTTCAACCTTGCTCCACTTTCTCCTGTCTGCCTAGCCTATGACTTCCACATCTTCGTCATCGTCTGGGTCCAAATTCACAGCTTGTTTTGATTTTTTTGCCTTCGTCTTTTTCCCTTTACCTTTGGCCGGTTCACGTGATTTTGGTACTTTGAATTGTGAACCGGACGGTTGTGATTCCATTTGGGGAAATGTTTGAGGTTGTGATGGGTTAAAAATCTGTGGAGGTTGTGACGGGTTAAAAAACTATGGTGATGGAAATCGTGCGGGGTAACTTGCGAATCCTTGTTGAAACGCATATTGTTGGTTAACAAAAATTGCTTGTGGAGACGGGTTGGAATTTTGCGAGGAGGGGGTAGACGGGTTTGAAGAACCCCCGTATTGTGGTGGGTTTGAATTTAGTAGGTTTGTGAAATACCCTCCGTCATTCGGGTTTTGAGACATCGTGGATTTTTTTTTGAACTAAAGATATAGAAAGTTGATAAAGACGGAGGAGATGAAGATTATAAAAATGGTGGTTATGGTATGTTATTTATAGGGGTAGTATAAGTTTTTTTTTTTTTTTTTTTTTTTTTTTTTTTTTTTTTTTTTTTAGGTAAAAGTATACGTTGTTAACGGATATATTTTTTTGAAAACTAAAATATATCCGTTTGGTTTGTGCTTGTGTCAGAAGTTGGAGCTCGTTGTGCAGACGAAGAGCTCGTCCACAGGGACGGCGAGCCCAGCCGGTGTGACGGCGAAGCTCGGCGAAGGTGACACGGTGACGGCGAAAGTGAACGGCGAGACAACACCCGACGCTCTTAAAGCGAAACTAAAAACACTCTTTCTAAAAATAAAAAAAAGGGGTAGATATGGAACCATTGATACAGTTGGCATTTGAATAATTTAAAAGCAATGTATAACGTTCACTAGTTTAGTGGTGTATGTAATGTTCAAAAGGCAAAACAATATACTACTCATTTGGAAAAGTTATAACTTTTTAACCTACTTTTTGGATATTATCGCTTAAAAATAATGTCTTAAATCTATCTGCAACGCAACCCAAATATAAAATAAAATCTTTTGATATGCATACAACCTACGCGTGTACTTTTTGTTGGAAAAGATGGTCGGATCGAGTAGTAATATAAATATAATTCATTCTTGTTATATATATGCAAGTATGTTTTTCTTTCCTATAATATTACATAATATAAGTATTTTGGTTTTTACATTTAAGAGAAAACATGACAGTGTGGTATATGATTTGGAGATAAAAAGGCAATGATGAAGTGATGATACGCTTGAAGAAACTAATGTTACAACCCAGACCAGGATCATGTACTTAAACTTTGAACCATAGCATCTTGCTTACTCAAAAATCAACTTAAAATTTATATGCTCGAAATGTCTATATAGTGTATCCTTGACGAGCATTGCTTAAAATCCTTGAAAATGCCCCCACTTTACCAAAGTAACAAGACGGAACTTCTTCACAGAAAATTGATCAAACAACAAACTTTTCTCAACCATGAAATCTCCTTTGTAGAATTACAACATGCATGATACTAAGATTGAACGATATATAAAAGATAATTCATCTTTTGAATGTTTATGACAAACATTATATGTAGGCTTAAATGTTTTAGAGCAATCCATTTTTTTTAAGCTATTCCAAGGAAGTTTTCATCCTTTTGTGAAAATTTGATCATAAACAAAGCGTGTTGCCCTTGCGTTGCGACGGGTTATGTTAAATCAATATCTTACGTGCAAGATTTTAATTTATATGCGTCTAAACACAAAATAAAAGATTAAATATAGTTTATAGAGATAAATTATAAATATGAAATGAATAGTGAAATTTTTGATAATTGATAATAAGGGAAGAGTTGATCATAAACAAAGTTGTGTTGCCCTCACGTTGCGACGGGGTTACGTTAAATCAATATCTTACATGCAAGATTTTAATTTATATGTGTTTAACAAAAAATAAAATATTAAATAAAGTTTATGAGGAGAAACTGTAAATATGAAATAAATAGTGAAATTTTTAATAATTGTAATAAGAGAAGATAACTTGTGTAAGCTATTGGGCTTATAGAAACTGGACTTTCTCTTTATCAAAGCATTAAACAAAGATTAAGGCGTTGGGCCATCATAGACAATTCTATTTGTGCAAGCTAGGTTTTATGCCTTTATCCAAATTTGATGTGTCTTTTCATTAGGGGTGAGCGAAAAAATCGAAATAACCGAATAAATCGAAAACTGAAATCGAACCGAACCGAAAATAACTGAATCGAACTAATAACCGAACCGAATTTGCTAAAACCGAACCAAACCGAACTACTAATTCGGTTCACGGGTTGGATATGGGTTTGACAATTTGAACCGAAAACCGAATTCATATAAATATATATATATTTTTATATATTTATATATATATTTATATATTTTTATGTATATTTATATATAAATAAATACTATTAAAAGGTTATCATAATATAATAAAATATTTTTTATGCTTGAAATATATTTTTTTGCTAAATATCTATGTAATTATTATTATTTTTTTAAAATCGTGAATTTCGGGTTAACCCAAGAACCGAACCGAATTAGAATTCAACCGAACCGAACCAAAAACCGAATTTAAATTTGGTTCGGTTCGGTTTTCGAGTTGACCTAATTTTTTTTAACCGAATTAACCGAACCGAACTAACCGAACAACCCGAAAACCGAACCGATCAACACCCCTACTTTTCATCCAACATACAATCTTTAACATCCTATATTGAATGAAATTCCAAAATGTTGTGAGATCACTATCACTCTGTTCCCAAGTATAAAACTGAAAGAAGAGAAATGAAGAAGGAAAAAAGAATGAAAAGAAAAGGAGAGAAAATAATTTTTATTTTTTATCTTGTGTTCCTGAGTTGGAAAGAAAAGAAGAGGGATGTAAGCATAAAAAGGCTTAAAAATCACTTTCTCTCCAAATCATCCCAATTTAAGAAGAAGATTTGGAGAGAAGTTTTGCCTTAATTTCCTCTCCTCTTCTCTTCTCTTCTCTCCAAGAAAAACTCGGGAATAAAACTTTTTTTAGTTTCCTCTCCACTTCTCTTCTTTTCTCTTCAAATTAAAACTCGAGAACACAGTTACATGAATTCTTCTTTATACCAGTTACATGAATTTTGGATATATAACATATTTAGTTCCTATACTTTTAAGATTCATTTACATACTAATAAATTACTCAAATATCAAGGGATCAATTTTAGCAATTTTTTTATCAAATAAAAACCTCACTTTTCGTTAGTGGATATATTATATAGCATTTTGTGCTTTCTCTATTTAGATAAGTCTAGCCCATTAAAGTTTGTATCTAAAATGCTCTATTGTTATTGTAACTATATATTTTTTGAGAATCATGAATATAAAGCATGCAAATTACTAAACAAACATGGTAATCAGAACCATCTAATTTTTGTCATATATCATCTCTAATTCTCATTCCAAACACCTCCCATACCTTATGTCCGTGTCTTCCCGAACCCTCCAAAAAACCCTAATTTTTCTTCTTCTGTTTGTATAACGTATAACTCATCATGGTTAATGGGAATACCCCTCCTATTCCCCTTACTTCACATCCTCCATCCGCTTCTGATAAACTTCTTACTTTTAAAGTCACAAGCATCTCAAATAATGTCCTAGTTAAATTAAGTCCTGAAAAGTTGAACTACAATTCATGAAGTTTTGTTTTTCAAGATCCATTTTGGAAGTCTTGGCCTCACAAAGCATACTGAGGACGCGTCATCTAGTACATCTACTATTGATCCGGATTCGAATTGGATTGATGATCTCATCAAGATGTGGATCCTACGTGCATGCTCGGAATCTCTTGAAGTTTAAGTTGTCTCTACACTGGTTAAGGCTAAAGATCTATGGCATCATTTGAAGGATCTTTTTCACGGCAATGAAGATGATTGGGTCATAACCATTGACAACCAACTTCGGTCAATCAAACTAGGAAATATCCTCATCAATGATTGTTTAAAAAATGATTGTTTCACTAAAATCTAATCTATGGCGGATCGTTTGAAAATTTTGGGTGGTACATTTAAGGACAAAAATCTTGTCATTTATGCCCTAAATGGTTTAGATAGTCGATATAAGCAAATTGCGAATATTATCCGGCATACCAATCCTCTTCCAACATTCTCTACTACTAAGATATGTTACTGTTGGAAAAAACGAATTAAAAGATGACGGATACACGAATAAAACTTAAATTTACTCATCGCCCTCATTCACGACTATTTTATTGGCACCTGATGGCAAAAATCTTAGAAGGAGCTGTAGTGGACTTAATTAATCTCCAAATGGCCAAAAATGACCTAATACACAACCATTGCTCAACTATGTTCCTATATTCCAAGAGGCACGTATAGATTTGGAGATAGATGCAAGTTTATTCATGAAAATCGTCTTCGAGTTGGTTCAAATAATTCTAAAACCTCAAATAGTGCCAATAGTATAGGACGTTCAGTGGGAACATGAACCATAACATACAACCAAACCACTGGACTACACCCCTAGTTACCCCTAATCGGACTCAACATCTAGTCCAACTTGGTTGGCCCGCCTGGACCAAGCCACGTTTAGCCAAGTAGCCTATGCTAGCCAAGTTTTACATACCCAACAGGCACTTCTAGCCCAACACCTTTTGGCAGCCCAAAAGGCCCAATGGCCCCTCACTATCCAGAAGTCCCTCGCGGTCCAACAGGCCCTTCTAACCTTATGTACAGCTCTGCATGTTCTTCCAGCCCAACAAGCCTATCTGGCCCAACATGTGTCTACTGGTTAACTCGCCTGGTATTTTAGGCCCGAGTCCATCTCAACTCCTGACTCAAGAGACTATGGTTCCTAATACTTTTTCTACTATGGCACTCGACGACCCAACATGGAATATGGATACGGGCGTGTTTTCTCATTTAAACTCTTATTCAAGTAATTTAAGTACTATTTATAATAATTGTTTATATCCATCTATTCGTGTGGGTGACCGAAAAAACATTCTCATCACCAACACTGGCCATATCATATTGCCCACCCTTAATCGTCCTTTGTATCTTCATATTATACTTGTCAGTCCTAACATAATTAAAAATCTTATTTTTATGCGTCAGCTTGCTAGGGATAATTATTGTACTGTTAAGTTTGATGAATTTTGTTTCTCTGTGACGGACTTCTTAATTGCCATATCCTCCTTAGATGTGGCAGTTCGGGAGACCTCTGCCTAGTTACCAAGCTATCTCCTATACCTAGTGCTTTACTTTCTATCAGTTCATCTACGTGGCTTCAACAACTCGGAAACCCCGGCTCTGAAGTGCTACAATCTCTTATTTCTTGTAATTTCATTTCGTGTAATAAAGAAAATTCTTCTCATATTACGGCCCCTCTACCATATCTGTACAAATAGAATAGCCTATTTATACATAGTGGTAAAGGGGCCGTTTTTCATGCATGTCAACTTGTCAAACACGTGAAACTTCAATTTTCTAGTTCAGATTCTAATACTCTTCATTGTTTTGATATTATTCATTCGGATAGTTGGATATCTCATATTGTTAGTAGTGGTGGTTTTAAGTATTATGTCTTGTTTCTAGACCAATTTTCTAATTACTTGTGGATTTAACCATTCTGTAATAAATTTGATGTGTTTCAAAAGTTTATTCATTTTCGTTCTTATGTCCAAAATCAGTTTAAATGTGAGATTAGAGATTTTCAATGTGACCATGGTGGTGAGTTTGATAACACCAACATTCTTCAATTATTTAAACAAAATGGTATCCAAATCGGTTTCTCTTTTTGAAAAACATCCCAACAGAGTTTTTTATGGAAAATCAGAACAAATGATTTGCACCATTAATAATGTCATCCACACTCTGGTTTTTCAAGCCCACCTTCTGCCTACATTTTGGGTTGAGACACTCCATATGGCCGTATACCTCCTAAACCTTCTCCACTCCACAATAATTCAAAATGACATACCTTACACTTAAATGTTTCACAAAGAACTAGATTACTCTCGAATCCATATCTTTGGATGTCTTTGTTACCCACATCTCGACGCCCCATATAAAATGGCACCTTGAGATAACCTATCCACTAAAATATTTTTACTTTCTCGTCATGTTAAGTTTGATGAAGAACAATTTTCCTATGGCTCGGTGTCAGATATCACTTCCCCCTCTTACGAATTTCTCACCCTATCTACACTAACCCGAAACCTTATATGCACGACTGCTACTTCTCCACCAAATCCACCTCTACCCCGACCACTACCCACAATTATAATACCCCTCAGCCCACTAGCTCTGAGTCCGTGTTGGTCCAGACGCCATCCTCCCTCACCCATGATCCATCCCACATCCACTCATCAGCCCACTATAGCACCGACCACGTCCTCAGCTCAACACCCACCAAATCAAACTCTCTCGATGGTCACACGTGCCCAAGTTGAGACTGTTAAACGTAATGTGGAAAACGTAGAGAGGGTGAATACGTTTCCGTTTCAAACTTAAAACATTTGTATCAAATATAGTATAAACCATTGCATTTGCTAATCTTGACGCGAGGATGCATTTAACGCATTACGGCATGTAAGGCCAACCCCTTAATATCACATAAGATTCTGCAAGATTAATGGTTCATTATAAATCAAGTTTCACCATTATTTGTCCGGTTTGTTTTTCTTGATCAAGCGTGTCAGAATATGTAAAGTGTTAATTACAGTTTATGACTATATGAAAGACCAAGTATACATCACAAACATAAACATCAACCACATAGAAAATCAACAATATAAAGGAAGAATAAAAGTAAAGCGATAAGTAAAAGGATACGCAAACCAACATGAGGATTTATAGCGGTTCGGTCACGAAGCTCCTCTTCGCCCTACTCCATTCCCCGAGTATCCAACTCGAGAGTTACTTCACTAGATAAACTATTAGGTCACCATATTGTAACACAAGCATCAATATGTAGAAATATAGATAAGATGTAGAGCGGATGAACACGCACAATACACACACGTATGAAATGGAGAAAGTTATGCGTAGGAATATATTGAAAGTGAAGAACCAACCTTCAAATGAAGGTTTACAGCATTATTTATAGGGAAAGGAACTAGGGCAACACACAAGTTCCCTTCCTTTCCTTATTGGGCTTGGGTCAAGGCATATGGGCTTTCTACATAAGCCTTGCCATAAATACTAACATAAAAGCCTAATTAAGCAACCTATTACTTATTGATTACAAACACTTGAAATATAGTTTAGGAGTGATTCCAACAATCTCCCCCTAAGTGTTGGTAATTAATAACTTAAGTAATCTTGAAACGTTGTTGGTGCTGATGTAATAGTTACTTTAACGACTTCTGACATTCTTCTTTCTTGTGAGAAGAAGTGCCTTGATTCCAACAATCTTGCCAGTGAGAGGATCTTGTTTTTCTTTGATGTTTTCAGCTTTGACGTCTTCATTTATCTTTGTTCTTTGTTCTGGTGTGGATATGGTGATGTTATGTTGTTGTAATCTGCATCAGGTCTGCTTTGTTGCTCAGGTGTCTCTACGTCCTTCTCCAACATGCTCACACGCTCTTTGATGTTGGATTTTAGGATTGATGTAGTTCTCTTTAGTCTTTAAACTTTGTAGATTCTTTGATGAAGAATCCTTCTGACTTTTGTGTTGCCTTTCGAGAGAACTTCAATTTTGTTGTTGTTGGTATGAGCATGTGAAGAATCTGCACGATCATCTTCCAGGAGCATCCATAACAAGAAAACATAAGAATGGGTTAGTGATAAACACCAATCGATCACTGTGGTCGTTTCTTAGAGAATTGACCACTACGATTGTTCTTTTGATGAATGTCTTGATTCCATTCACCTTGGTCGGGCGAATCAGCCGTCCAAATCCCATAAAGGGACAGTTGGCATTATATTGAACAAGTTCAAATAATGACCCACATCTTCAGGACTCGATTCTTGAAAGGAATCTCCTTAGCGGGGATTTCCAGCACTTACAAGTTTGAACTTCGAGCGTGTTAACAGCATAGTGTGAAAACACATTTCTAATTCTAGCAAAGGCTGTTCCTGAACTGGAGTCCCTCAAGTCGGATAACACGATGTACCGAAGTACACCTACAGTTCAGGTGAGTCGCTGAGGTACACCGAAGCATCACCTCACGACTGTAGACCATTTGAGACAACACTAAGTGTAACCCACAAGGAGTTACCGAAGTGACCTGCTGTCAGGGCTGTATGATGTTGACCCTGGCAGGAGTTTCCATTCAATCACTGAGGATCACAGTTGTGAACCCCTCATAAATGTTCTCGGTAGATTGCTAAGATCTGCGAAGGACTCTAGAATGTATCACTTGCGTCCTTATTGTTGAACGACAAGTGATGGAATGTCGAGTGTTCCTAAGAGATCTTTTGATGAATCTCGTGGCTCTAGACTCAATAGGGTTCCCTGTGAGAATGAAACAAGCTTCTGTTGAGAGAAACTTGAGTGGCTAAGAAGGTTTAGTGCATGCGTCACTGGGTCCATGACGACTTTGATCTTCAATACCGGTGTCAACTAGTGACAACCAGTAGCATATGTATTGAACCCGATGTCTGCCCTAAGTTGAATAATTTGGAGGGCTATTTCTTTTCACCATTTTCTTTACATTTCTTTTTAATTCTTCAACTCCTTCTTTTTCCGATTCTCAATTTCTCCTTTTTATAATCATACCTAAGGACTTCTAAATTCTAACTATTGGTGATGTCCTTGGGTAGATCCCTCCGGCTCTGGCGGATCATGGGACGGTTATTCCTAACGTTAGTCACCTTATAACTCCATGACTAACCTATGTTGCCATAAAACCATTTTCTTGAAAATCTCTCAAAGTGGTTATGAGTAAAAACCATTTTATACCACTGTGAGAGTTTTGTTATTAGCAGAAATACTCCCCCTCAACACGTGCTTAAGTGTTTTGACAGAAATCTGCACGGTGAGGGAAGAGCTCGCACTTTTGAATTGATCGACTCAAGATAGACAATTCCCCGCGAGACACGGTTACGTTGCATAGTTAAAGAGTTACATTGTCAGCTTTTAGGTGACAACTAGCTCTAATAACTACCTTGAAGGTGTGGACAAACCTCGGAAGGTTGTCAAACCCATCAAAGTTCATGTCTATCAAGAGTCTCTCAAAAAGGTACAATCTACTCGGATAAGTCTTGGAAGGCAAATCTTTTCGATGTATGACAGTTCAGATCTCGTCAACTCATGAGTTAAGTCTTAGCACGAAGATTCAATCCTTTTCACAACATGTATGTATCACACAATTTTTCTCCCCCTCAAAAATGGCATATTAATGTTATTTTTGACGAAATTTTGATATCGAATATGTCCATTTCGAGTTTTGTGGGAAGTTTCCATGAAGAACAATTTGTGAACAAAGATTTTATAGCAAATACTCTCCCTCAACAAGTAATATTAACTTTTGAGGTTTTGAAAACATAAGGGGAAGTACTTTGATCTTTTGAGCAAAACTTTAAAAAATGAAAGTTTTGATAAGTTTTACTCAAAAGTAAGAAACTTTCGCTCCTTTTATAAGGATTGTGGCACTGATGCGTACCACAGGGTCCTTTCATTACTAGAACGGGTTGTACACTGTTATGTGTGCACAAGCCATAGTTAAATATAGATCAACACATCCAATTTTAGTGAAAGAAACAAATCAAGGAGTACCAGGAAGTCCGTCAATAACACCAGGAGTTCTTTCTGGACGTTGATAGCCTTTTAGAGAAATACTTGGACGTCCACCCACAAAGCTCTCTAATGTCCTTAACTGATCACGACAAAACAACCTTTCATCAATCCTTGTAATGATATTCTTCACATCCCTCTTTTCCCTTGAGTTCCACCGCTTCTTTGACCCAATGCCTTCATGAATCTCCTTTAACCGATATGCTAACCCGTCCCGAACCTTCTTCAAAGTATGATCACCAAACTTGTGAAGCTATTTGCACGCCATGAAGCAATTGTGGTGAAGTTCACTACAGTAAACTACGCCAAACTTTGGTTTCTTGAGGATGGTGTACTGAGCCAGTTGGTTGATATCGGGAAAGTTGACTAGCGGTTTGGTGAGATTAACACGTTTTTGGTATGATTCCACGACAAGTTGAATGTCTTTAACACGTTCCTGGATAACGATGCTTCTGATGAATATCATCAATGACTTGATGTACTGGAGCTGGATGTTGGTGGAGAAATGTCGCATTCGACCTTGTACCTTAGCAAGATACATGTCTTCAATGTCATTGAGTGACAATCTCGGAAAATCCGCTTCAGAAAAGTCATATTCCTGTTTGCCTTGGCGTTTGACTACGATTTTCTTCAGGAATGAGTAGTCCCACTTAGTAGACAGGCTGACATGCATTATAGCAGCGATCCGTTGGTCAATGTACACCTCTTTCTTAGATTTGAGTACCTGGCAGCTTCTGTAGTAGATTCTTCTTCGTTCAGGCCAGTGATGAATTCCATACAGTGCATCGAGGTAATAATTAACCACATTATCAACGAACATATGTGTGGCTTCTTCCTCGATGGCCACATTGTTGGAGAAGATTGCTGCCGGTATGGGGAAAGTGAGTGAGGTAGCGTATTTCTTGCTCACATCGCTACCGTGTTGAAGAAATTCCAGGTCATTGTTGAAGAAGTAACGGTAGGGAATCTTTTGTTGATCAGGTCGACCAATGGTTGGTAGTGGCTTTGTCCAGTCTGTGTAGTATGGAGCCTTATCAGGTCTAGTGAAGTCGATGTTGGATTTAGGGTTGAGCGAATCGATATTGTTGGACATGGCTCGTGCTATGTTGTCGAGATGATATTCGAATTCTATGGCACTGTCAGAGCTGTCCTTAAGTAGTTGAAAAGCTTCGTTCTTGATTCGTTTCAACTCTGATTTCGTCGTCTTCTTCACCTTGAACTTTTTTGACCATCTACCGGTTCTTGGCCTTCCGGTAATTGAGGGGTGGCATCAACAAGCTTTGAAAACCATTCATATTCGTCAGTTTCATCTTCATCTAGCCATGACACAACTGATGTTGAATTTTTCTTCTGTGAATTGGAGGATGATGATGGTTGCTTAGTTGATGTAGAAGAAGGGGGTTGTTGTTGGGGCTCAGGAATCTCCTCGTCGTCACCACCGGTGTATTCGAAATGGTCACCAGTTTTCTCCGTTGGTTGTGGAGACTCAGACTCCTGAGGTTTGTCGGTAGCAGGAGAACGTTGTGCAGATATCCTGGTGGTGGTGGTCCTTTGGGGTGGTGGAGGCATAGAAGAGGATTCGTCAGTTTTCTTTTTGCGTTTTGGCTCAGAATCCTTATCCGCATCATCATCGTCTCTTGGACACTTAGCCCTTTCAGCTGACTCTTTGCACGATGTTTTGAGTTGATATTACAATAATGCCTCAAATAGTTTAGCTTCGTCAGAAGTGAATGTTGCAGATCTTTGAGACATTTGTAAAACAAGCTTGGAGATCAATTATGCATCGGAGACAACCGGAGACGGGACTGGCTTGATTTGCATAGCAACAGGAGTAGTTGCCATGGTTTGTTTGACCAGTGACATGAGATACGGATAGAGTTGTCTGGCGAACATCTCTTTTGTAACTCCAGGGACAGTGTCGATAAGAAACTTGTGAGTGTAGTCCCTAATCGTCTTGTCCATTTCACCCTGTATGTCTCGATTAAGAAACTGCTGAATCTGTTCTCTTTCATCTGAAAACTCGTTCATCACATCTTGAAGTAAGTTAAGTCTGGCCACCTGATTGAATTTCTTGCTGACCACGTTTTTTTCCTTACTTGCCTGACAGCTTTCACAATTTTAATCTTAGCTCGTGATGCCCAAGTGTTGGTCGGTTTCTTGACAGATCTGGATGTGGATCTGGTGGTGAAATCTTTGGATGGTGGTGGAGATGAGTGAGATGACGAATCAGAAGATGATGAGTCATGAGATGGCTCCGGGTCTGTAGGATATTGGATTTCACAAACACACTAAACCATGATCAAAGTAGGCGTATAAGTATGTTAGAGAGAGAAAGTTCTAGTGAGAGAAAGGAAGAGAGTTGGGAACTATAGTGAGAGAAAGAAAATATTATTATGAGCTCCAACTCTCTACCTTGGGAGGTAGAGAGTATTTATAGTCTTACATAAAATGCCACACAACGGGCTGTGGATCAGGCATACAGTGGGTAAAGACCCGTCCGTCCTCCACGGTGTTACTAAACTAACTACTACTTAACTTAAAATAACTACGACTACGAGCTTTCTAACGATTACATATACTTGAGGTGACTGACTCTTTAATACCTGAAATTTCTAATTCCTAACAATCTCCCCCTAAGGGAGGTCACCTCAATCATGTACTAAAATTACATTGAATACAAACAGATATTACATTAAAAATTGTTCTTGCATTCTTGATGTAGTACTTTGCTCCGAAGCTCGTAGTCATTGATTCTTCTCATTGCATGTTTGGTTAAACCAAGTGGAGGTCTTTTACTGATCCACGTGATAGTAATTTTGAGCCAGCTTTTGAGATCATCAGCTATCAAAAATCTCTGAGACATCCATTGTGGTGATGGTATTATATGATGTTGTGACATTCGGACTGACATGCTCACATTCTGGATCATGATATCTTCTCATCAGAGTAGCGGAAGCTTTCGTTGATTCATGATATTGGCAGCAGCGTAGCAGAAGCATGGAGTGAAAATATCAGAGTCATTGATGCACTTATCATGATTTCTTGAGAGATGAATGTATCGTGTGAGCATGCGGCTATGGATTGATCGCTTCATTCTGATCAGCTGCAAACGTCGGGCGTACCTGCATACAACAGTTAGCAATAAAGCGTACAAAAGTGTCTTTGACCACTTTAGTTGAATTGAGGTACACGGCCCACGGTTCCCCGTTGATCAGTACATGTACTGCCTGTGATCAGGTATAATTCCGAAGAATTTCCTTGACAGGGTTTCGCAGCTGCTCTAGCTGTTCTCAAACCGGAACATCTCAAAGAAGACAACACGGAGTGAGTGAACCAGCGAAGTTAAGTCCACTGACTGATGAAAAGAGATTAAAAAAAAACAATCGTGTATTGCTCAATAGACATTGTTTTTGCAATACAACGAAGGTTTTATTGAAAATCAATTATCAATAAAAAAAAAACACCTTTTGGTTTGAAAAATTAGTACACGGTCGATGTGCTAAAGAAAAGAGTTATTAAGCACAAAGACCGGTTTTTCAAAGGTATCCGTCAATCCATAACCTGAACCAGGATTGATTCAAGAGATTGAATCGCCCCATTGTTTCTGTTCAGTTGTCACATGGTTGATCTATATAATAGATCTCACATGCCACCTACCAGGAGCTTGTTTGATGTTGGCTCCAGAAGGCTTTCCATCTTCATTGTGAATATGTAAACACATCACTCAGATGTTCTGGCAATACCACAAGGATAATGCGTAGGACTCAAGATATAATCTCTCTTTCCACATTGTGTGAAACAGAGAGTCTTCATTGAAAGTGTCTTAATGAGATTTATTGATGATCTCGTGGCTCTAGACTCAATTTTTGTGCATATTTAGATCCTGTGCCGGAGACTAGGGAGAGGGTCTCCTTCTTCAATATCAACAATCTCTAAGAGAAAGTCGATAGATAATGTCGGTTCCCCGTGAGAATGAAACAAGTCCTTTTAAGAGGAACTTGAGTGGTTTGGAAAGTTGAAGTGCAGTGCGTCACTGGGTCCATGACGTCTTGTCTTCAATACCGATGTTACCATCAGTAGCATATGAATTGAACTCGGTGTCTGCCCTAAGGTTGAATATATGGAGGGCTATTTGTTTTCACCCTTTTCTCATTCAATTCTTTTTGATTCTTCAACCCCTTCAGTGCTTACCGAGACTTCATAGCAAGAACCTTGTTGGGTTTGTTCCAGTACTTGCTCTGTCTCAGTCCGCACTCTTCCCATATCTCACTTTTCTCCTTTTATCATCATACCTAAGGACTTCTACACTAACTAGTGGATTATCCCTGGGTAGATCCCTCCGGTTCTGGCGGATCATGGGAACCAATACCTAACCTTATCATCCTTATATCACCGTACATAAAGTAAAGTTGGTCGGTCAATTTGGTATTGTTCATCTGCCATTGGAACTAATTGAAAACCATTTGAAAATCAATCCAGATACTTGTGATATATTATCAAAACATTTTGTACCTGAATTGTTTTTGATATTTTTACAACAAGTGCTCCCCCTCAACATGTGCATCAAATGTTTGAAATTGTTTTGCACACGGAGGCAAGAGGAAGTATTAACTTGTTTGATTACCATTTTCTAAAAGATATCAACATCACTTCCCTAATCGAATCAAGTAGATAAAGCATTTCCGGGAAGGATGAGGTTTTCATAAGTTTTCTCCCCCTCAATATGTGCCTCGAGATTTGAAAAGAGTTTTGCACATACTAGAGGGAACCTGCACATTGAGATAAGTAATCACGTTTCAAATCATAGGTTTAAGATAGATGCTCCCCCTCAACATGTGCATGGAAAATTTGAAATCGTTTGTCACATATGGGAAGGATAGCATGTACATCCTTATAAAACCATTTACCGAATTATCAGTTTAAATCCAATTTAAATCACACATTCTCCCCCGATCACAATTATCAACTCATTTGAAATTTGTGATCTCTTATTGATTTAAATTGATTTTGAAAGCTTTTAAGGGGAATTGTGTCTTGATTATGAAAGCGTTTTGACTGATAAGGATCGGATTTTAAAACTTTAAAAACTCCATTGATAAAACATGCATGTATATCTTTTGAAAACAATTTAATGCCAAATAACTTTTTAATTTAATTGAAATCATTCTCCCCCTCAGTCAATGACATAGGTTGTTGATTGAGAGATTGATATTTTGACAAGTAAGTCCAGATGATTATCAAAAATAGAGTCTGAGTTATTTTTCAAAACAGTTAGTTTTCAGCAGATAAATGTTTATAGAATCAGAGCATGGAATTTTGAAAAATATGATAAAGAATGACTCTGTTCTTTCTTTAAAAAGTGGGTTACTGCCTGAAATGACAATAAACCATTGTTTCTTTTTCTCCCAAAAATATTTTTTTTCTTTTCGAACAACATCTAAAGTCCCATGTCATTTTTTTCGAACAATATCTAAAGTCCCGTGTCATTATTTGAATGACAGCACAAAGACCGTAGATATTGTCGAACCGAAAAAAAAACATAACATAACAAATTGACAATATACTTTTTTTATTTATTTTTTTATTTTTTATTATTTTTTTTTCCAGATTTTTATGGATTTTGAAGGTTTTATAATTTTGTATTTTGTTTTTCGAATAGATATATGCAAGAGATAGATGAAAATAGACCTTTACTCCTCGTCTTCCTCCTGAAGACGTTTGAGTGTTTCTGGTTGAAGGCTTTTCAAGCCAATACGTGGAAGAATAAACTCAAAACGTTCTCTTGGAAGAGCTTTGGTGAAGATGTCGGCTAACTGATATTCAGACCTCACAAAATAGAGTTCTACCATACCTTTTTCCACTTGTTCCCTGATGAAATGATGTCGAATGTCGATATGCTTAGCTCTTGAGTGTTGAACGTTATTGCATGAAATAGCAATAGCACTTTTATTATCACAGTACAGAGGGATTTTGTTGAATACAAAGCCATAGTCAGATAATTGAGATCTCATCCATAAGATTTGAGCACAACAAGATGACATGGCTATGTATTCAGCCTCTGTAGAGGAAATAGAAGTACTCATTTTCTTCTTTGAAGACCAGCTCACAAGCTTATCACCCAAAAACTGAGCACCTCCAGATGTACTTCGACGAGTATCTTGACACCCTGCATGATCAGCATCTGCATAGGCTGTTAGTGACATACCGGTGTCCTTCGGGTACCAAAGACCCATATTGATGGTTCCTTGGAGATACCGAAAGACCCGTTTAGCCGCTTCAAGGTGCTTTTTAGTAGGCTTAGCCTGGTATCTAGCACACATGCAAACAGCGAACAAGATGTCTGGTCTACTAGCAGTGAGGTACATCAGGGATCCAATCATACTACGATATTTCGTTTGGTCAATCAAGATCCCTGAGTGGTCCTCATCCAGTTTGGTTCGATCAATCATGGGGGTGTCAACAGGGTCACTTGAATCAAATCCAAATTTCTTTAAGATCTCTGTTGCATATTTAGATTGATTTATGAAAATGCCTCCGGGACTTTGTGAAATTTGTAATCCCAAGAAAAATGACATTTGTCCCATCATTGACATTTGAAATTTTGAACTCATTTCATTAGAAAAACGGTCACACTCATTGGGGTCAGTCGAGGCAAAGATGATATCATCAACATAAATTTGAACATGAATTAAATGTTTGCCTGACTTCCTGGTGAACAATGTTGGATCAACTGCTCCTTTGCTAAATCCGGTAGATAGAAGAAACTTTGAAAGTGTATCATACCATGCCCTTGGAGCTTGCTTTAAACCGTAAAGAGCCTTCTTCAAACGATAAACGTGAGTAGGATGCTCTTGATTCACAAATCCTTCAGGTTGGCTGACGTAGACGACTTCTTTAAGATCTCCGTTCAGAAATGCCGTCTTTACATCCATCTGATAGACAACCATGTTCTTACTAGCAGCATTAGCCAAAAAGATTCTGATTGCCTCGATTCGAGCAACTGGAGCAAAAAATTCTTCAAAGTCAATACCCTCCTCTTGACGGTATCCTTTAGCAACTAATCGAGCCTTGTTCTTCAATACATCACCATGCTCATCAAGTTTCACTTTGAAGATCCATTTTAGAGCAATAATCATGGCACATTCTGGAGCAGGTACTAACTCCCATACATCTAGTCGATCAAACTCATGAATTTCATCTTGCATAGCATTGAACCAGCTGTCTTCGTTCATGGCAGTTTTAACATCCTTTGGTTTGATCTTTGAGAGTTCGGAGTTGAAGAAACACCATAAGGCATCGGTTGCAAGTTGTTTCCATGTTGATACAGGACGAGAGGGATTTCCAATGATGTTGTCTAATGGATGATCGTGAGTCCATTTTCTGAGGTGTTCATGTGGTAGTTGTTGAGGGACTGAAGTAGCAGAGTCGATGTCTCCTGAAGAAGATGGTTCTGAAGAAGATTCAGGAGCAAATATGTTTTCGAATGGAGCATCTTCAGGAGTAGCAAAGGGATTAACTTCATCATTGATGCCAGAAAAATTTCCATGATGTACATTTGAAGAATGATGATTTGTTGATGAGACTGAAGGATCAGCAGCAGGCGCTTCTTGACTTAAAGATATTGAGACTGAGGGATTGTCTTCATTCACAGGAATATGAGCAGCCTCTGTTGTAGGAATCGACACCTCATTAGTACTTGGATCATAAAGTTCATCAAACATAGGATCAAACATTTTCTTTAAATCATCTTCAGATGGAGGTACATATGGAGTTTCTTGAGAAGAGTTTGGAACAAGGGATGAACCAATGGGACTGTTTTGAAGTGTGGGTCCTGAACTGAATTGTCCAGGAGCCATTTGACCGGTCAGCTCATCAAACGTAACGTGAATTGTTTCCATGATATTTCGGGTTCTTTTGTTGTAGATTCGGTATCCCTTTTTGTTTGGTGCATTCCCTACAAAAACTCCAATGTCTGCTTTAGCTCTAAGTTTGCCTAAGTCTTGACCCTCATTAGTTGGATAACACAATGCACCAAACACACGAAGGAAAGAGAGATTAGGTTTTCTGTTGTGGACAAGTTCATATGGAGTTTTTCCATGAACAGTGTGAATCAGGGAACGATTTTGTGTGTAGCATGCAGTGGCAATAGCTTCAGCCCAGAGAAACATTGGAACCTTTGAGTAAATCAGCATTGTTCTAGCGGCTTCTACAAGAGTTCAATTTCGTCTTTCAACTACACCGTTCTGTTGAGGAGTTCGTGGAACACTTCTTTGATGGCTGATTCCAATGCTTTCATAAAATTCACTAAGTTGTTTGTTAACGAAATCAGTTCCATTGTCTGTTCGGATAATTCTGACGGTTTTGTTAAGTCGAACCTGCAGCTGTTTGATGAGTTTGATGATGATATCAGGAGTTTCATCCTTTGTCCTCAAGAACTTGACCCAGGTGAATCTAGAGTAATCATCAACCACAACTAACACATATTTCTTCCCAAAGATATTCTACACTCTCATTGGTCCACATAGATCCATATGAAGGGTATGAAGAACTTCTGTGATTGAGTATGTAGGTTTGGGTTTATGGGTATACTTTTTGCTTTTTCCCAATTGGCATGCTGAACAAAGATGATCCTTTTCATACTTTAGTCTAGGTAAACCTACAACTAAGTCCTTTCTGGAGAGATCATTGATGGTGCCGAAGTTCAAGTGATTTAGACGACGATGCCATAACCATGACTTTGTTTTCGAGGCATTTGACAACAAGCAAATAGGAGAATACTTCATCGTATCATCGATAGAGATGGTGTAAAGATTTGAACCACGAGTTCCTCGTAACAATTCCTTACCATCAAGTTCTCTAACAAAACAAGTATGTTTTCTGAAGGCTACTTCTAGATCAGAATCACAGAATTGACCAACAGAGAACAAATTATGACCAAGACCTTCCACATAGTATACTCTAGAGATGACACTATCACCCATAACATAATCACCATAACCCATTATTGCACCGAAATGATCATTTCCGAATCTAACTGTCCCGATGAATTTGCTCACGAAGTTCATGAGCCGTGACCGGTCGCCAGTCATATGCTTGGAACAGCCTGAGTCCAGGTACCACAGAACGATTTGAACGATCTGCAGTTAAACACATACAAGAATGGATAACTGGATAATTGGGATCCCCATGCAAGAATGGGTTCCATTTGGTTAGTAACAATGGTTGGAACACCCACATCAGAAATAGAAGCATTCATATCAGAAAATAAGGCAATGGAATCATTGTGAATAGATGCAGTACTAGTGTCTGTATTAGCCCTTTTCACAGTATGCTCACTTCTTAAGGGAATAGATCTACCAGTAGGCATCCATTTTCTAGTGGGCATTGTCTGATTAGTCTTACGACCAACAGGTATCCAATAATAGCCTATCTTACTAAATGTTCTTCCTGTGGGTTTCCACTGTTTTCTAACTTTCTTTCGTTTTTGCCTTTTAGCCTTCTTAGCATGAATTTTAGCATTAACAATATTAACTGGACAATTAACATCATTAGGCAAAACATTAACACCACATTCATGATTAGAAAAAGAATTCAAGCCGATATCAATACAAGGTTTGCAAATAGTATCAGAATTCGAATTAATTACAGTACGCCTATGGCTAATACTAGAATCAACACGATTCGTTTTATTCGGTTCATACTTAAAGTTCCTAGATTGTTCTTCTACTCTTTTCCAGTGCACATTCTTAGCTTGCGAGGTCCTATCATTCCTTGTATTGTCTTGAGACTTTGACCTACTCCCTTTAATGTCACTGATTACTCCTGTAGAGGGAATGGGAACATTAGTTGGTTTTACTACTCTTTGCATCACCTGTTTAGATGTGCTGGGATCTGAACTACATGCAAGCACACTAAGGTTCACTTTCTTAAAACAAGAAGTGCTAGGATTTGTACTCCTAGAAGGCACACTTGAGTTCTCTTTCTTAGCATTGACAGATCTGGAATCTGAACTACTTAAAGGCACACTAAGGTTCACATTCAGAACATTGGGCATCGAATGAATATCATACTTGGCATTAGGCATCGAACATGGAATCAAAGGATTAACTCTCTCACCTAAGGACTTTTGGCATATTGTGATCAAGCATTCTAGGATTTCTTGAGATCGTTTGGCATATAAGCATGCATGTCTAATTGCATTATCATGAGGTTTCTCTAACTTATCCTCTTCAACAATCTCACGCAGACATTCTAGGCAATCCTTAAGGGATGAGAAGTATGTTTGAACAGCAAGTTTGTTGTTCCTGAGATGAGGAGGGACATAGTGCACAGACAAAGCATATTTATTACAAGAGTGAACCTTTGATACACCATACTCCCCATTGGTCATTGGCATTTTCCCTTTTACCTGACTCTTCAGATTCTCAATTTCCTTTTGCAATGAAGCTATTTGTTCGTTATTTTTGTTACGAGTGACCTTTATTGATTCAAATAACTCATTGAAATGACGTTTAACCTTTTCATTTTCTTCTATAAAACTTTCATTTTCCTTTTGTAAAGCATTTACCAAGTTTTGAAGATGAAACGTTTGAGAATTTTGAGAATCTAGAGGAGGAGGCATTTGGGAACCTGTCATATTGTTCGTTTGACCTTTTAATTGAGAGATTTGAGCTTTCAACTTTCTGATCGTGTTGCAATAAGCTTGAATCTGTTCATCACGTTTGTTAATTTGAAAAACTGCATCAAACTCTGGAGCATCTGAGGATGTCTTGATATTTGAAGTTTTGACATTTTCTTTAAGATGTTGATATTTTAGTTGTAAGTTAAAATGCTCAACTTCTAGTTTAGAAAAATGTTTAACCAAATTGTCGTGATCATCCAGTTCAATTTTCTCATTTAGTTCAGAATTAGTTTTTTCAAGCTCAATGACACGATCATGGGAGACTTTCAGAGCAACAGACAGTTCATGGAATCGAGAGCAGTAACAGAACAGTTAGTAGCAGTGTAGAACACATCTTGAGCAATACATTCAGAAATCAGGTTCTCATTTAGTGTATGCAAGTTCTTTCTCTCAATCTCATTATATTTTAGTGCTCGCTCATAGTCACTAACCTCAACTATCATTGCATCAAATTCCTTTTCCATTCCCTTAATATCAGTATCTATCCCCTTTTTAAGGCTCTCAAAGTGATCTTTTAGAAGTTTAAAGAAAGGCATGACCTCAGTTAAATAGCATTCTTTTGTTTGTTCAAAACCCCTTTCACCTTCAGTTATCCCAGTGGGTGTGATCCTTTTCTTACAAGTTTTCTCAAAATCAACAAATAGTTGAAAAATAACATATTAACTAATTAAGGTCTTGCTTTTAGTAGCGATAGTTCTAGGAACTAGATGCATTGGTGTATTAGGAGGATACACAGTTGCTCTAGGCATTTTCCAAAGGGGAGGGTTTGTTTCAACAATATTTTCTGCTTTCTGTTTATCTAAGTCCATTTTCCAGAACACTTGTTCGGGAGTCAACAATGTTTGAGGCTTAAACATGTTCAAGGAGATCCAATTCTCCTTTTTGTAATCATGGGGAGTGATAATTACTTTCTTCTCTTTGCATTTAGTATCATTTAGTTTCTTATTCATCTTCTCCCTAGTGATTTCATCTAATTTCTTATCTTCCTCTGTGCACTCAGAGCAACTAGGTTTTTGTCTAGGTTTAAGAATCTCATTGCCATCATAGATCACATTTTGAGCTGCTTTTGCTATCTTCCCATACTCAGGGTTGGGTTTATCTATAATGGGAACACTATGCTTATCGCTTAGAACTCTATGCTTAGTGATCATGTGAGCAGTCTGAATGGTGTTCCCTTGTATGTACAACTTGTTTTCAAGTTTGTTTTTCAAAGTTTTAAGATTAGAAAATGTTAGGTCACTAGTTTTACAACACAAGCATCAAGAGAAGAGATAGAGAAGAAGAGGTCGGTTGAACCCTTATCCAAACACACGAAATATAGAGAGAAAGGTTAAAGGAAAGAGTGAAATAGAAAAGAGAACAACCAACCCTCAAGTGAGGGTTTACATAAGGTATTATAGGAGGGAAGCTAGGGCAACACTCCTAGTTCCCATCCTTTCTTTTATGGGCTTGGGCCTAAGCTCATGGGCCTTCTACATAAGCTTATGGCTAATAACAAACATAAAGGCCATAATAAAGCTAACTATTACATATTAATTACTAACACTTGATTATGGTTTAGGAGTGATTCCAACAATCTCCCCCTCAAGTGTTGGTGATGAACGGTGAAGGCGTTGATGTAATAGTAGCTCTGACGTCTTCTGACATTCTTCTTTCTTGTGAGAGGAATTGCCTTGATTCGAACAATCTCCCCAGTGTAGAGAGATAGTTATCTTTGAACAGTTATGCTTTGACGTCATCATTAACTTTGTTCTTTGATCATTTTTCTTTGTGGTGAAAGTGATAGTATGTTGTTGTCTGCATCAGTCTGCCTCAGGTCTGCTTCGCCGCTCCAGTGTCTCCACATCATTCTTTAACATGCTCACACACTCTATGATGTTGGAATTCAATACTGATGAAGTTCTCTAAGTCTTTAACTTTGTAGATTCTTTGGTTTGACCAAGAATCATTCTGACGGTTGTGTTGCTTTTGAATAGAACTTCCATTAGTGATGATGTTGGCGTGAGCATGAGAAGAATCAGCACGATCATCCTGCTCCGAAGCTTCCATAAGAAGAAAACATTTCAAACGGTTAGTAATAAGCAGGTTCCGGCACTTACAAGTTTGAACTTCGAGAGTGTTAACAGCATAGTGTGAAAACACAACTCTAATTCTTACAAAGGCCGTTCCTGAACTGGAGTGCCACAAGTGAGATAACACGATGTACCGAAGTACATCTACAGTTCAGATGAGTCGCTGAGGTACACCGTAGCATCACCTCACGACTGTAGACCGTTTGAGACACACTCCGCGTAATCCATGGGGAGTTACCGAAGTGACCTGCTGTCAGGGCTGTTAGATGTTGACCCTTGGCAGGAGTTTCCATTCAATCACTGAGGATCACAGATGTGAACCTCTCATAAATGTTCTCGACAGATTGCTAAGTTCTGTGAAGGACTCGATATGAACCACTGATAATCTTATTTGGTGATCGTCAAGTGATAAAATTTCAAGTGTTCATAAGAGATCTTTTGATGAATCTCGTGGCTCTAGACTCAATAGTGCGTTTTGGTTTTCCTGAGCGGAGACTAGGGAGAGGGTCTCCTTCTTCAATACCAGCGATCTCTAAGAGAGAGCCAATAGTTTACGTAGGGTTCCCTGTGAGAATGAAACAAGCTTCTGTTGAGAGAAACTTGAGTGGCTAAGAAGGTTTAGTGCATGCGTCACTGGGTCCATGACGACTTTTAATCTTCAATACCGGTGTCACTAAGTGACAACCAGTAGCATATGTATTGAACCCGGTGTCTGCCCTAAGTTGAATAATCTGGAGGGCTATTTCTGTTCACCCTTTTCTTTGCATTTTTTTTTGATTCTTCAACTCCTTCTTTCTCCGATTCTCATTTTCTCCTTTTTATAATCGTACCTAAGGACTTCTAAGTACTAACTATTTGTGATGTCCTTGGGTAGATCCCTCCGGCTCTGGCGGATCATAGGACGGTTATTCCTAACCTTAGTCACCTTATAACTCCATGACTAACCTATGTTGCCATTAAAACCACTGTTTGTGAAAAATCTCTCAAGGGGTTTGTAGATGAAAAACATGTTTGAACCACTGTGAGAGATAGGATTTTGCATAAATACTCCCCCTCCACATGTGCTAAAGAGTTTTAATGGTTTAAATGCACAGTGAGGAAAGAGAGCGCACATTTTGAATTGATCCACTGGAGATAGACAATCCCCCGCGAGACACGATTACGTTGCATAGTTAAAGAGTTACATTGTCAGCTTTTAGGTGACAACTAGCTCTAATAACTACCTTGAAGGTGTAGACAAACCTCGAAAGGTTGTCATACCCGTCAGAGTTCATGTCTACCAAGAGTGTCTCGAATGGTACTTTCTACTTGGACAAGTCCTTTGCGAGACACGTTTACATTACTAGCGAACTAGCTTGAATTTATTACCCGTCCAGGACAAGTCTTTTCGAGTTACTAACAGTTTAGTACCATCAATTCGTTGGTTAAGTCTGAAGTACACATATTCATTTGCATTTTGCACAACATATTTCTTATCACAATTTTCTCCCCCTCAAAAATGGCATATCAAATGTTATTTTTGAAAAGTTGACAATAAATATGACCATTTCGAGTGTTGCGGGAAGATGACCACGATGAACAATTTGTGAAAAAATTTTTAATTCAAATACTCCCCCTCAACAAGTGATATAAACGGTTGAGGTTTTGAAAATCTTACGGGGAAGTACTTGTCTTTTTGAGCAAAACCTTGAAAAATGAAAGGTTTGATAGGTTTTACTCAAAAATAAGAAGCTTTTGCTCCTTTTATAAGGATTGTGGCACTGAGGCGTACCACAGGGTCCTTTCTTGCAAATTACGGGTTGTACACTGTTATGTGTGCACAAGCCATTGACATATATAATCACTCATCCAAAATTATATGAAAGAAACAATTCAAGGGGTACCAGGAAGTGCAGTGATGTTCCCAGGAGTGTGCACAGGGCGTTGAAAGCCGGTTATGTTAATCCTGGGTCGACCACCAACATAGCTCTCCAATCGTCTGAACTGATCCCTTCTGAACAACCGTTCATCAATCATGGTGATGATCCTTCTCACATCCCTCCGATCCTTAGAATTCCATCGCTTAGGGTTCCCAATGTTTTCACGTATATCCTTCAATCGATAAGCTAATCTGTCCCTAACCATCTTCAGAGTATGATCTCCAAATTTGTGAAGCTCATTACACGCCATCAAGCAATTGCGATGAAGTTCACTGCGATAAACGACACCAAACGGGTTGCTGATGAGCGTTAATTGTGATAGCTGGTTGATATCGGGAAGATCAAACTGTGGTGGAGTGAAGTTGACACGTGTCTGATATGATTCAACGGCTAGCTGAAGATCTTCAACACGTTCTTTTATGACTATGCGTCTGATGAAAATGAGCAGTGACTTGATGAATTCTCGTTGTATTTCGGTTGAAAATTGTCTCATGCGACCCTGTACTTTGGTAAGGTACATGTCGTCAATATCGTTGAGAGACAAATTCTCAAAGTCAGCTTCACAGAATGCATAATCCCTTTCATCCTGTCTTTTGACGACAATCTTCTTGAGAAAGGTGTAGTCCCATTTGGATGAAAGACCAACATGTTGGATGGCAACGATGTCTTTAGTACTGAATACTGCATGTTGTGACTTCTGAACCTGACAGCTTCTGTAGTAGATTCGTCGGCGTTCTGGCCAGTGATGAATCCCATACAATGCATCTCAGTCGTATGCTTCCACTGTGTTGGAGAACAAGTGAGTGGCACGTTCCTCAATGGCAATGCAGTTTGAGTAGATAGCTGCAGGGAATGGAAGTGTCAAGGATGTAGCATATTTCCTTGAACCATCGCCACCATGGAGAAGAAATTCCAGGTCTTTGTTGAAGAAATATCGGAAGGGAATCCGTGGTTCATCTGGTTGGCCAATGGTCGGTAGAGGTTTGGTCCAATCGGTGTAGTATGGAGGGTTGTCCCTTTTTGTGAAGTCAATGTTTGCTTCCGGGTTGAGCCAATCCATGTTGTTAGACATAGCTCGAGCAATGTTGTCAAGGTGATATTCGACCTCGAGGGCACTTTTAGAGCTGTCTTTTAGAAGTTGAAACGCTTCATTCTTGATTCGCTTCAACTCAGATTTCGTCATTTTCTTCACATGGAACTTTTCTTGCAACAGTTTTGCATGCTCCAATGTATTACCGTCTACCAAATTCTGACCTTCTTCAGGGTAGGGAGTTTGATTGACAAGTGTGGAGAACCATTCAAATTCTTCGGTTTTATCGTCATCTAGCCATGATACGACTTCAGGCTGAGTCGTCTTCTTCTTCTTTTTAGAAGGCCTTGATGATGATTCTGGTTTCTGCACTTGTTTGGGAGAGGTGGGTTGTTGTAGGGGCTCAAGGACCTCTTCATCATCACCACCCGTATACTCAAAGTGATCACCGGTTTTCTGAGTCAGGGGTGGTAACTCGGAATCGTCCTGAGGTTTATCTGTAGAAGAACGGGGAGGAGATCTTTGTTGAGTAAAAGTCTGTTGAAGAGGAGGTAACATAAAAGATGATTCACCAGACTTCTTCTGACGTTTAGCTGTATCATGCTTATCCTGATCCTTGTCTTCATCGTCTCTAGGACGTTTAGACTTTTCAGCTTCGAATCTACATGCTTCTTTGAGTTGGTAGTCCAGCAATGCTTGAAACAACTTTCCTTCCTCAGAAGTAAATGTCCTAGATCGTGTAGACATTTGTGTGACAAGCTTGGCCACCAATTCATTATCCGAGAAAACTACAGGATCAGATGGATTGATTGTGACGGTTAAAGGTGTGGATCTTATAGTTTGCTTGGCTATCTGCATCAGATTCGGATATAGTTGTCTGGTAAACATCTCCTTTGTGACTTTAGGGACGATATCCTGAAGGTACTTGTTAGTGTAACCTTCGACCATTTTGTTCAGTTCCTCTTGACGATGACTTCTCATAAATTCCTGGATAAATTTCCTTTCTTCTTGCATCTTGTCATTCTCGTCATGTAGATATTGTATTTGTTGATTGAGAAAGTTCAGCTTCCTGTATAACATGTCTTTCATTCTGACTTGTTTGACAGCTTTCACAATTCTTTCATGTGTTTGAGAAATCCAAGATCGAGGTGGTTTCTTCACAGATTTGGATGTTGATTTTGTTGATTTCTTTGATGGTGATTGTGATGAGTGAGATGAAGAATCTGATGAGGATGAGACATGAGGAGACTCGGGGTCCTTAGGAGGTGCAGATGTATCCTCCTTGGAACGAGTTGGACTTTTGAGAAGATAATCATCATAATTCTCTTCGTCATCTTGTCCAGATTTAGCCTTTTCTTCCTTCTGAGCCTTAGCTTCTTCATCAGTTTTCTCTTTATCAGTCTTATCCTTTTCTGGTTCCTCAATGTTATAATCAGTAGACTCCTCCACAAGCGTTTGTTGTTGCACAAGAGTGGTGGCACCAGATCCCTTATCGGGTCGATTAACCGCATCAGGATCTGGTGAGGAGTGGGCAGCACCACTTGATCCTCCGGGGCCACCCATTTGTTCTTTTGCAAATTCTTCAGCCTTTTGAAGGTGTCTGACGATTTAAAACTTCTTCCTGTAGGATTGATCTAGTAGCTCTTCTTCTTCTTCAGAGCTTTCATCATAGGGCACAAGTGCAGGAGTCTTCCCTTTTCCTTTATCAGCTTGAGGACTTGGAGGTTTTGGTACTGAAGGATTGTCATCCTTTGCAGTTTCAGAGTAGGTAATCTCTTCATCTGTGTCAGTACCTTCAGAGCTTTCATCCAAAAGCTTTCTTTGCGGTTCGGGTTTAGGGATTGGGATGGGGGTAGCTTCCTTAGATGGAACAATCCTCTTTGAAGGAGGGTTCCTCTTGGGGAACTTCCTTTGACTCTCTATGCTTAATGCACTTACAGCACTGCCTCTTCTGGTTCTCTGAGTAGGTGTCCCAGAAGCCTTTTCATCAAGATGGCCAACTTTTCCTTCTTTTACGGCTACCCAATACCTTTTGTACGTTTCCAGCTTTTTGATTTCCTTTGTAAGAAGGTGATCGGGCAACTCAGCACCCTGTTTCTTCGTAGACGATTCTTTGATTCTGACAAATAGTATGGGCTCAGTCAAGATGTCATGATTATCTGGGTCATTTAGTCTCATGGGGATATCAGGATGAAGTCCAAGAGCTCTCTGGATCAACAGTTTGGTGTATCTGACATAGGGAATTTTGGAGCCAAGCTTCTTATGAGACAGCATCATATCTTCCCATAGCAGTGCTTCAATTATAATGTCCTTCTTGTTGATCAACGACCAGAAAATTTGCAGTTCCATGAGTTTGGGATGCTCATAGCCACTGTCACGACCAGAGATTGATTTGGTGATGATCATATAGAGTGTCCTCCATGGTTGAGGAATATTCTTCAGCTCCACGTGAGAGTGCTTAGTAATAATTCCTTTAGCTTCATCATAACCAATATCTATCAAGAATTGCAGGACAGTCTCTTCAGTAGGGGTAGCAAAGAAGTCGGTTGGAGCGATGTCTGGAATGATGAGAACAACTCGTAAGTCATCAGGAGTGATAGTGACTTGTTTGTGATTAAGAGTCACATTCACTGCATTTTGACCAGTGATCTTCTGCATAGAATCCCAGAATTGTTGAATGTAGACCTCTGGAACTGTGGCAGAGTGTGAGAGCATGTTCTGATAGGGATGATTCCTGAGAATATCCACTGCAATGAGACAAGAAGATTCAGAGCATGTGAGGGTGTCAAAGTCAACCCTAAGGTTGTTCTTTCCAAGCTTTCTCGGATAGCCATTTGGGAAGATATCAGCAATAGTGAGAACCTCAGGTGCATCCACATTCTTTTGAGCAGCCATGTCGAGATCTGAAATAACATTAGCCAAAAGAACCAACATATCGAAAGACATAATGTTAGTCAACAGAAGGTCTTATTGTCTAGTTATTGAATGTACAGTGTCAATGGTTGTTACGAGTCCTAAGTCCCTTGTTTGTCCAATAGTCTAATGACGTCGTGAAATGTTTCGTGAGTTAGTTAACTTTAAGTTTTAAAGTTTATGTTATCACTTATTGTTCACAACATATCAAACGATTAAGTTTATTAGTGACATTATTGGATTCGTGACGTTATGATTAGTTTATTTACAAGTTTGTATACGTAACAATTCATTATGAAGGTCAATCCAGGCTTAAGCGTAGTTTTGACAAAGTTAAGCGTAAACAGTAATGACATATGCGTAGACGAAAGCTTGCGCGTAGGATCCTAACTTACGCGTAAGAAAAGTTACGCGTAGGAAAGGGGGACCTTAAGCGTAGAGCTTACGCGTAGGCGTATTCAAACCTTACGCGTAAGGCTTACTCGTAAGAGTAGACCTTATGCGTAGAGTCACTGGTTACGCATATCCTTCACAGGATACGCGTAGTCCCATTGTAGAACCTTATGCGTAGTAGTTACGCGTAGGATTCCTCTTACGCATAACTGCCTACGCGTAAGGTAATCCTTATGCGTAGAGTTACAATAACCTTGATTCTGAGTATTATGAGTAGCAAACCTGAAATAACATCATCATAAGATCAATATTAACACTAACACTCATTCTATAACAGATCATGGCATGAAAGCATATCAAACAGTTACGCGTAGAAAACCTTACGCGTAAGCCAAAACCCTAATAGTTCACAGTTTATGCATAAAAATTTTAGCCATAGGATTTGCACTAAAGTGTTTCTGGGAGGTCTAAGAAGCGTATAGAGTATGTTTATCCAAGTTTTAACATCAAATAAGCCATGAATCAAAAATACCCAATTGGTATGAACTAGAACCCTAATTTTCAATTAATGATTCCATAGTGTTTCTGGGTGATTTCTGGGTTTAAATATGCTCAATTCAACTTGAAAGCAACCTCATACAACAATCTTTATCACCAAAAACGTTCTCATTTTAAAACACCCAATTTAACGCATAAACCCTAATTTTTGAAAATCAATCAATTCGTGTTTCTGGGTATGTTTAAACGATGAAAATGTATTCATTGATGTAATAAAAACATTTTGGCACTATCATTTCACTCATAAACACACAAATTTGATCATGTGTTCATACTTTACGCGTAGAACACAAAAACCCTTCTAGGCGCAAATCTAACCGTTAGTTTGAAAAAACGATTCAAAACCCATGTTTAGATTGTTGCAAAGAATGTATAAACACTTACAAATTGATGATCGAAAGCACGGATTTGTTAAACGATTTTGGATCGTGGATGGTATATAGATGAGAGTAATAAATGTGAAAGGTTAAAGTTAGGTGGAGGTATTTTATTAAAAATGACTTTAACATTTTGACAGTTTTAGTCCCTCCACCTTTTCCTTTTTCAAACAAAGCCATTTAACTTCCATTTTGGTTATCAAACAAATTTTTTAGGAAAGAGACTTGACGACACTCCCCCTCGACTCTAGAAAATAATGAAAGGTTATTAATTTTAGTCCGAGGAGTGTCATTGAACCAGAAAATTTACCACAATTTGTTAAAAGAAATAACCGAGATATGATAACATGCAAGTACACAGATGTTTTTAAACAGTTAATGTTTTGTTTTCTCCCCCTCAACACTTGATCGGAAAAATACTGAATTTTGAAAGATAAAAGTGTTGACGGAGGAAATGTACTTGCCATGTTGAAAGAAAATTAGATTAGAAGAATATTTTTGTTGTTTTATAAGATTTTATATTTTTGTATTTTGTTTTTGAAATTTATTTACAAAAGATGTTTTGGTGTTTGACAGGTTTTTAAGACTGTTTTAAGAGGTCATCCAATTCCTCTTGAGTCAAACACCTCATACCAATCCGGTGGACCAACTCATTAAACCTAGCGGGAGGCAAGGCTTTGGTGAGAAGATCTGCCAATTGGTATTCTGTACCCACAAAGTATAATTCAACGGTACCCTGTTCCACGTGGTCCTTGATGAAATGATAGCGTAGATCGATGTGCTTTGATTTCGAGTGCTGAACTGAGTTGCACGAGATCGCAATGGCACTCCGATTGTCGCAGTACATCGGGATTCTGTCAAATACGTAACCATAGTCTTTGAGTTGTGTTCTCATCCAGATGACTTGAGCACAACACGCGGACATGGCTACATATTCTGCTTCGGTTGATGACAGCGATGTACAATCCTGCTTCTTTGATTGCCAAGACACCAGTTTATCACCAAGAAATTGTAGAGCTCCTGAAGTACTTTTCCTTGAGTCTAAGCATCCTGCGTGGTCAGCGTCTGAAAAAGCGATTAGTTCAAAACTAGAATCCTTCGGATACCAGATCCCCAAGTTAATGGTTCCCTTGATGTATCGGAGGATTCTTTTAGCCTCAGAGAGGTGGGTTTCAGTTGGTCGCGACTGATAACGGGAGCATAGATAAACGGCAAAGACTATATCAGGTCTGCTAGCTGTTAGATACATGAGAGACCCAATAATACTTCGGTATTTGGTAGGGTCAACTAATTTCCCATGTAAATCAGCATCTAACTTCTTGGTATGAGCCATTGGTGTGGCGTAAGTGTCACAGGTTGTCATTCCAAATTTGTTTAACAGTTCAAGGGCATATTTGGACTGACTCAAGAAAATACCACGGGGTGATTGATGAACTTGCAGTCCTAGAAAGAACGTAAGTTCACCCATCATGGACATTTCAAAATTTTTCTTCATTAGTTTTGCAAAAGCGGTTGAAAACTATTTTTGTGTTGACCCAAAAATGATGTCATCCACGTAAATTTGAACAATTAAGATATGTTCCCCGTGATATTGTATAAAAATAGATGGGTCAACCGAGCCTTTGGTGAAATTATTAGCAATGAGGAAAGATGATAGCTTATCGTACCATGCCCGAGGGGCTTGTTTGAGTCCATAAAGAGCTTTGTTCAGTTTGTAGACATGGTTCGGGTACTCTGGATTAACGAATCCGTCGGGTTGGCTGACATAAACCGTTTCATTCAGTTGTCCATTGAGAAACGCAGTTTTGACATCCATTTGAAAGACCGTCATATTCATATGAGCCGCGAACGCGAGAAATATCCGAACAGCCTCAAGACGAGCAACCGGAGCAAAAGATTCTTCAAAGTCTATTACCTCTTCCTGACGATAACCCTTAGCAACTAGACGTGACTTGTTTCGGATAACGTTCCCTTCAGCATCCAATTTGTTTTTCCAAATCCATTTTAGACCAATGACGTAGATCCCTGTTGGTCTTTCAACCAGTTCCCATACTTCAAGACGTTTGAATTGGTTGAGTTCTTCCTGCATGGATTCAATCCAGTTATCTTTTGTCATCGCGTCTTTAATGTTTTTAGGCTCAGATTGGCAGACAGTGAGTGCATAGATGCAATGTTCACCATCTGTGTGAAGACGTTGTCTCGTAACGACTGGTTGATTCGGGTTGCCAATAATATTAGCCAGAGGATGGTCTTTTGTCCATCGATGTGTAGAGGGTTGATGTTGGTATACATTGTGCAGATTCTGAGGATTCAAATGGTTTGTTGAAGATTCCGCGACATCTGGTGCAGCAGTCTCATTAGCAAACGGGTTGAAGAACGCATTTGGATCAAAATCTGCAGGTGGGGGTACTTCATTCAGAATATCATCAGCTGGTTCATCATTGTTGGAAGCGGTGTGTTCAACTGTTGTGTTGGAGTCAACTGGTGTAGGTGCATCTTCAACAGTAGTTGTTGTAGCAGGTGTATCGGGTATAGGAATATTATCAGGTTGTGCAGCGGAAACAGCGGATACACCTGGAGCACGTTCATCAATATCGTCACTGAACAGAGGAGCAAATAACCTTTCCATTTGTTGACGAGTTAGCTGGGGGCTTTGTTCAGCGGATGATGGGGGTTGAGGGAAGTTTAAACGGTTGTGACCGGGTTCTAAGTTGTTGTACTCAGAAGCCATTATGAAGAAGTTTCATAATCAATTTCCCCCAAACTGACAACTGTCTTTAGCAGATTTGAAACTTTGATGAAGTCTACATTTCCTCTAACTTTTGAAGGTTTCAGTATGCAGCGGAATTTATAGATGAGCAGTAAACCACACAAAGAAAATCTTACTAATTGCGGAAGATCCGTTCGAGGGTAACATGCCAGAAATCAACAAGATCTTCTCACGTATGTAGACGCATCACACCAAACAAACCATGAAAGACGAAATGATACGACTTTCCCCTGAGTGTTGTGGTCTTTCGGAATACTAATCACTGTGAATATGCAATAACTCGATACCAAGACCGTGTGTGAGGCATCATAACATCATATTTGGGTAACTTCACACAAGATCACCCATGACATTGAGACGATAACATCAAAGTGAGACGTTTGAGCCACATATCGTCTTATTTCTTCCCCTTAATTGAAGAAATTATAGAAGGCATTGGGTTTTCGCAAAGAAGCATGTAGAAGAACAAGGAAGCAATGACCACCTACACACTCTCTCCCCCTCGATGTTTTCAATGATTTAGAATCATACACCACGTATGTTGATGATGAATTGAAGACAGCGAAACCATGTATTAAGGAGACAGCGAAACCATGTATGTCCAATTGATCGAACAAGTGTGAAGACCCATAAATATCTCGTGAGAATCAACTGCTGATAAAACATCTCTGTTCATTATGTTGATCATCAGCTGTGTCATTGTTGTTGGAAGCAGTTTGATCTTCTGTTATAGAAGATTCGGTTGTTGTTGTAGATTCAGGTGTATATGAAATTAGAGTATTATCAGTTGTGCAGCGGAAACATTCGATACATCTGAAGCACGACTTTTGGCAGAATCTTTAATCAGAGGAGCAAGCAATGTTTCCAATTCATGACGATTAAGTACAATGGTGGAACAGCTGATGGATCATGATATTTTTGACGGTGAGAAACGGGTCCTACGCTGTGTTGCAGTAGGAGCCAAAGATGTTGTACCTGCATAGAAAAATAGAAGGGGGACAAGAAAGAGAAAAACATGGATCCCCAAGTGTAACTGGGTTCCAGATGTTAGAAGCATAAAGATGTAGTGTCAATTATCTTCTTGACACCTGAACATGCTATTTTGATGATTTCCTTTCCTGCCTCAGGGATGGATGGTGTTAGTATCCCACTAGTATTGGTGCAACTACTTAGTATCTTGCCTGTAGGAATCCACCTAAGACTAACAGTTTTGAAAATCCTACCCGTTGGTATCCATCTAAGGTTAGATCTAGGGGATGTTGAAACTTCTTTTGGGAAGAGTCTGCGTCCTATATGGATCCACCTATTAGGTTTCTGATAGTTTACATTTAGATCAACGGGTTTATTTCTAACTGTTTGTTGAGTTAACTTAGGTTTTGGTTTGCTACTACAGGTAGTGTTCAGTAATACACTCGAAGGTGATACACTAGGTCGTGAACCTAAGATTCCATCCTTTTGAAGAAGTGCCCTTTTCCTAGCCTTTTCTAGATCACAGTTCTTGTACGTGTCATTTGAATCATATGAATCTTTACTTTTAATGCTCAATTTAGACACAGTGTTCAAACTAATCCTATATTTGCCAGGAGCATCCACAAGTTGAGGTTTAACAGAAACAGGTATAACAGAAACATGTGCATTATTCTTAGGCCAGGAATGTGGAGTGACTGGTTTTATCAAATGATTATTCTCAACAACTTGGGAGGGAAACCGTGGTTTTGACGATTTTGAACGTTCAGATTTAAAAGCAGTTGGATGTCTAACAACTGATTGGTTTCTGATTGGTTTTAGAGACGATTTCCTCAAGGTTGTTGGTTTTGCAAAATTAGTATCCACACTCTTGTCAGTTAATCTTCTCAGTTTGTTTTGTAAAGCAACATGTGCAAGCCCCTTTGCTTGAATTTGAGCCTTTAAATGCTCATTTTCTTTTACTAATGTATCCACATGATTACTTTGTTCATTTGAATACTGACCATTGTGTTCTGAAGAAAAAGATTTGTTTTGTAATTTAAGTTCAAGAGAGATGCAATGTGCCTCTAGTTTTGAAAAATCTTTATGAAACTGAGCAATGGTCTTTTTGAAAAGAATGATTTCAGATTCAAGAGTTTGATTTGACGTTTCAGTTGAATTGTTAACAAGTAAGGGCTCAGACATGAGAAAGTTGTCTGGACATTGTGCAACACACTGGTCAACCTCTCCTTCATTACTGAATTCAGGTTGCTCAGTTTGTTGTATCGCATTTGCAGGCAGAATATGATCAACAGTAGATTGTACCTCGACCATCTGTTCTGTGTCAGTGTCATAGGTGGGTAAGATATCTTCCTCAACCATTTGTTCTTCGTCACAGTTGGGCTCGGTGTCGTAGTTAAGTACGATATCTTCTCCAGATCTGCTGCTGTCAGCCTGCTTTTCCAATGCTACAACCTCATTGTCCGCATTACTGACAAATGCAGTAATCACAACATTCTCAACGTCCATTTGAGCATTCCTTTCATGTACATCAACTCTTTCACCTTGCACGACTGCGGGATATCGGGAATTTGATGATGTCTGACGCTTCAATGCCAGTTGAATAGCCATGAATCCTTCTTTCAATGCCACAAATGGATCTTTATGATCAGAATTCATTTCACTCCCCTGCATAAGAGTCAAAGAGAAGAAAAGGTGCGAAGTCGATATAGCACACAGAAGGCCGATATAGTGAATTGCAATTTCCCTCCAAAAATAATTTTGAAAAATTTTGACTCTCAAAATTTGAAATTCACTATAAAATTCAATTCTTATGTTGTAAGAAAATTTTGAGATATGACAATTTTGACGCTAAATTTTACCCGAAAATTTTGAATTTAGGTCCAAAAATTTGAATTTTTGACCAAAATTTTCGCAGTTAAACCAAAATTTGAATCTCGCGTAAAAATTGAAAATTTTGAATTTAGGCCCAAAAATTTGAATTTTTTTTTTTTTTTTTTTTTTTTTTTTTTTTTTTTTTGATAACTTGTGTTGATGGATCTTTGTAGTCGAATGAACCTTTGTTGATGAAGTGACCTTAGGCGTAGAAATCACATGAGAGCAATATAACACTTATGCGTAGAAATCACCAAAGTTACGCGTAAACAGTACAAGTTACGCGTAGTTTTAGCTTACGCGTAAGCAGGGAAAAAAGGCTAAAGTTATGCGTAAACAGTAAGTTAGGCGTAGAAACTTAGGCGTAGGATTACCTTATTCGTAGGACTAGGTCTACGCGTAAGATGAATCTTAAGCGTAGGATTTCTACGCGTAAGCTTATGCTTATGTGTAATTTTAGGGTTTTATCCCAAGTGATCTTTTACACTTCACAGTGCAAGAGATATCCAAAGTCGACGTATTTTCAGACTTATCCAAGTAAGAAAACACGGAGTAAACCACGAAAATGAAGATTAAACCAAGGATAACCTTACGCGTAGTTTTAGGGTTTTGCTACGCGTAGGATTACTCGTAACTTTGATTTTGCCCAAAGATGTTTCTAAACCAGTTTTTGTGTGATAAAATAGCTTCAATAACACCAAAAGACACAAAAGTGTGAAACTTGATGATCCAAAGCTCTTAAAACAGTTACGCGTAGGACTGAACCCTCGTACAAAAACAAGTAGAAAAACAATGATCCACACATAAAGTTCCAACCTTTTTGCCAAAAAACGTTAGTTTAACACCTTATAACGTTGAAAGTACAAGAATCTTGGATTAAAAAGTGTAAAAAAAAAATGTTTTTGATCAAGCCAAAGATAAGGATACGCAAGTTAAGCGTGAGACTAAAACTCACTTCAAACAATACGTTCACTCAACTATTAGGTGATTGATACCACTGTTAGGTTACTAGTTTTACAACACAAGCATCAAGAGAAGAAATAGAGAAGAAGAGGTCGGTTGAACCCTTATCCAAACACACGAAATATAGAGAGAAAGGTTAAAGGAAAGAGTGAAATAGAAAATAGAACAACCAACCCTCAAGTGAGGGTTTACATAAGGTATTTATAGGAGGGAAGCTAGGGCAACACTCCTAGTTCCCATCCTTTCTTTTATGGGCTTGGGCCTAAGCTTATGGGCCTTCTACATAAGCTTAAGGCTAATAACAAACATAAAGGCCATAATAAAGCTAACTATTACATATTAATTACTAACACTTGATTATGGTTTAGGAGTGATTCCAACAGAAAAATCTTTCAAGAGTTTTGATTCCTTTGCATTAAATTCTTGCTTAAGCATTTTCACATTTTCTTGAAGTTCTTGTTTTTGTTTAGCAGTTTTAGAAAGCTTTTCATGCAAGGAATCTAACTCTTGTTTTAATACTTCTTCTCTAAAATTACTTTTTCTAATGATTGTACGCACTTGGTCATCCATTTCCTGCTCACGAGTGGTCAACTCAAATTTCGCACGTTGTTCATAAATAGCAACACGTTCTTTATAGGCATTCAGTTCAGAAATTACAGAATCATCAGGGGCACATGCAGTGTATTCATCAAAAACATAGTCATTGTTGACTGCAGAATATGCATCACTTGGTACAACTTCACATTCACTTTGTTTCACATATTGATCATATGGGACAATATTGATGTTACCCATATTTTCAATATTTGATTCAAAAGTTTCAGTTGATTGTACTTTGTCATACATCTTTTGCACATCAGCATCATCGTATAGTTTTAATACCTCTGAGATGAGTTTGTCTTTGGATGGGCCAGCTTGTGGTGACGAAGAGACCTTGGGAGAAACCATTGGAGAAATGCTAGCCATAAAAATTGTGTGTGCAGTAGGTCCATCATCCACATCAGAGTCGTATGCATCACAATCAGCGACTTGAAAGGCATTATGATGATTGTGACCTATCTCCTGAATAGGCTGCTCATCCACATCAGCATCATAGGTCTTGGCATTGCCCTCAGCAAGAAACAACAATTCCTCTTCATCCAAAGCAGCACCATTATCCTGAGCTTGTACAAGCAGCATCTTATCTCTGAAGTAATCAGCATTCTGTGGACGTTTTGGAGATGTGCAGTTCCTTGCAATGTGTCCCTCACTACCACAGTTATAAAATTTGATTGGCTTAGCTTGACCTTGATTACCATTCCTTCCTTTATTCTGATTACCAACATAACCTCTACCAGCTCCACCTCTTCCCTGATCATACTGTCTTTCCTGAACTGGTTGCACCACGATCCTCCCATCTTTAACAGTAGCTTGATTGTGTGGGTTAGATACTGTTCTGAGGTTGTTGTTGGTTTGTGGGAGAGAATTAATGTTTTGACTAATCAGAAGAGCTAGTTGATTAATGATGTTACCCACGTGTGCATCAGCATCATCTTGTTTGAACATAGGATCAGGAATGAGTTTGTGATTACCATTACCCATGGGTATGACTTGTGAAGCTTTGGTTGTGATTCCGATGTTTGAGTAGAAGGCAGTTGAATCATTAGATGAGCTTGTCTCTCCCTGATTGGTTTTGAACTGATTAAGAATCATTTTTTCAAACATAGCATGTCTCTCATTCTGAAGGAGGAAGGCATAGAGTTGTTCATAGTTTGTATTCTTCAATCCTTTAGTGAGCTTCACAGAGGTGACAAACTTGTGCCATTCGGGATTCATGTTGTTCACAAATTTTGAGTTCAGCTGAATGTTAGGCATAGTCATTCTGATGTTCCTCATATCATTCACCAGCTTATGAAATCTCACATAGTATTCATAGACACTCTCATCTGGTTTCATCTTGAAGTGTTCAAATTCATCATAGAGTTGTGATTCTCTGTCTTCCATAGTTAATTTAGAACCTGAGAGAAGCATCTTGACATTATCCCATACTGCTTTTGCTTCGGTGTTGTGATTGATCAGCTTGTAGATATCTTTTGGAAGACCTTGAAGTACGATGTTAGAAGCCCTGAAATCAGCATCGAATCTCTTTTTCTCCTTATCATCGAGCTCATCATATGTCTTTGGTCTGTCAATTCCATAGATCATTGTTCCATCTTCAGTTAGAGAGAGAAAGTTCTAGTGAGAGAAAGGAAGAGAGTTGGGAACTATAGTGAGAGAAAGAAAATATTATTATGAGCTCCAACTCTCTACCTTGGGAGGTAGAGAGTATTTATAGTCTTACATAAAACGCCACACAACGGGCTGTGGATCAGGCATACAGTGGGTAAAGACCCGTCCGTCCTCCACGGTGTTACTAAACTAACTACTACTTAACTTAAAATAACTACGACTACGAGCTTTCTAACGATTACATATACTTGAGGTGACTGACTCTTTAATACCTGGAATTTCTAATTCCTAACAGGGTCTTTTGGTGGCTCAGAAGTCCCTTCAGGGTTGCGTTCAGGATTATCTAGAATATAATCATCAGCTTCTTTGCGAGCTTTAGCCTCTTCTTCAGCCTTTACCCTAGCCTCTTCTTCTGCTCTAGCTCGAGCTTCCTCTTCAGCTTTTTCTTTGGCAGCTTCCTCTTCAGCTCTTTCCCTAGCAGCTTCCTCAATACCTTCATCAGTTATCTTTTCATCCTTCTCCTTTTCCTCTTCTTCAAATCAAAGATGATTTGATCTTCTTGCTGCTGTTGCTCTGTTGATTTGTAAGTGGTGGTACCAGTTCCCTTATCGGGTTGATTAACCGCATCGAGAACTGGTGTGGTTAGTGCACCACCACTTGAACCTCCAGGGGCATGAGTTTGTTGAAGGTTAAATTCCGTAGCAGCATGTTGTAGCCTGAGATGCTTCAGTGTTTTGCGGTAGTCTCTGTCCTCATCCTTTGGTTCTGCATCTGAACTCTCTTCTTCTTCCTGCTCTTCAACTGGAGTTTTACCCTTGTAAGTTTTGGGACAAGGAGGTTTTTCAACTATTGTCGTATCATCTGTAACAGACTCCGAATAGTGAACCTCCTCATCCGTCTCAGTATCCTCGGAGTCTTCGTCCATTAATTTAGGTGCCAGTTGAGGATTAGGAGTGGCTCCTTTAGATGGAACTTTCCTTTTGCTGGGAGGATTTCTATTTGGATACTTTAGGGCACTTCCAGTGCTTGCTGCACTTCCAGTACTACCTCTCCTGGTCTTCTTAAATGGTATGGCTGAGGACTTTTCGTCCATGAAGCCGACTTTGCCTAAGGTCACAGGTTCTTGATATCGTGAATACGATTGAAGGCTTTTAACATCATCAGTAAGTAGGCCATCAGTCAAAACTATACCTTGCTTCTTTGTTGATGAGTCTTTGAATCTGACAACATTTAAGGTAGACTCAAACAACGCAGAATGATGGTTGGGGTCATCAAGCCTCAAGGGAATGTCTTGATTATTCCCGAGTATCCTCTGGATCAACAACTTTGTGTATCTGATGTAAGGGACATTAGTACGAGGCTTCTTGAGGTAAGACATCATGTCTTCCCAAATCAAACTTGCGTAGTCAATATGCATCTTGTTGACCATGCCCCAAAAGATTTGTAGTTCCATTAGCTTAGGATGTTCATAACCGATGTCTCGTCCAGAAACAGACTTGGCGATCATGATGTATAAAGTTCTCCACGGCTGTGGGATGTTCTTTAAATCGACTGAAGAGTGTTTGGTAATGATTCCAGCAGCTTCATCATAGCCAATATCGGCCATGAATTGGAGTGTAGCCTCTTCAGATGGAGTAGGAACATACTCAGCAGGCTGGACAGCAGGGAGCAGAAGAATTGCTCGTAAATCAGCAACAGTGATTGTGACTTGTTTATCATTGAGTGTCATAGTAACAGAATCTTGACCATCAATTTCTTTATTGTATGCCAGAATTAATGAATATAAACCACTGGTACGGTTGCTGTGTTGGTGAACATGTTGTTGTAAGGATGAGTCTTCAAAATATCCACTGCAATGCGGCATGAAGACTCAGAGCAAGTGAAGTTCTCAAAGTCAACTTTGAGATTGTTCTTTCCAATCTTCATACTATAACCGGCAGGGAAAATATCTTCCATTGTGAGCTCGTTTGGTGTGTTAACGTTTTCCATTGTGATGTCCATATTGTGATCTGAAAGATATTGAGCCAAAAGAACCAACATATCGAAAGACATTATGTTAGGTTACCATTTATGTAACACAAGCATCAATATGAAGAAATATAGAGAAGTAAGGATCGGATGAACACGAGCACACTTATGCGTAAGAATTGAAAGAAAGATTATGCTTATTATAAATGTGAAAGTGAACAACCAACCTTTTAAGGAAGATTTACAAGGCTATTTATAGGAGAGGGAGCTAGGGCAACACTCCTAGTCCCTTCCTTTCCTTATTAGGCTTGGGCCAAGGCTTATGGGCCTTCTACATAAGCCTTAGCATAATAACAAACATAAAGGCCTAATTAAGCTAACTATTACATATTAATTACTAACACTTGTAATCTAGTTTAGGAGTGATTCCAACAATCTCCCCCTAAGTGTTGGTGATTAATGATTTGAGTGATAACGTTGTAGGTGTTGATATAATAGTAGCTTTGACGTCTTCTGACATTCTTCTTTCTTGTGAGAAGAAGTGTCTTGATTCGAACAATCTCCCGAGTGTAGGGATCTTGTTTACTTTGAAGTTTTTCAGCTTTGACGTCTTCATTTTCTTTGTTCTTTGATCTTTATTCTTTGTGGTGGTAGTGATAGTATGTTGTTGTTATCTGCATCAGGTCCGATTCGTTGCTCCAGTGTCTCCACGTCTTTCTCCAACATGCTCACACGCTCTTTAACGTTGGATTCTAGTATTGATGTAGTTCTCTTAGTCTTTAAACTTTGTAGATTATTTGGCTTTGACGGAGAATCATTCTGACTTTGTGTTACCTTTTAAGAGAACTTATATTAGTGTTGATGTTGGTATGAGCATGTGGAGAATCTGCACGATCTTTTTCACCCGTGAGCATCCATAAGAAGAAAACATAAAACATGAAAAAAACATAAAACATGGGTTAGAAATAAACTAGTGCTTACAAGTTTGAACTTCGAGTGTGTTAACAGCATAGTGTGAAAAAATGACTCTAATTCTCACAAAGGATGTTCCTGAACTGGAGTCCCACAAGTGAGATAACGCGATGTACCGAAGTACACCTACAATTCAGATGAGTCGCTGAGGTACACCAAAGCATCACCCGACGACTGTAGACCGTTTGAGAGACACTAAGCGTAACCCACAAGGAGTTACCGAAGTGACCTGCTGTCAGGGCTGTTTGATGTTGACCCCGGCAGGAGTTTCCATTCAATCACTGAGGATCACATGTGTGAACCTCTCATAAATGTTCTCGACAGATTGCTAAGATCTGTGTAGGACTCGATAATGTATCACTTGCGTCCTTAAAGTTGAACGACAAGTGATGAAATTTCAAGTGTACCTAAGAGATCTTTTGATGAATCTCGTGGCTCTAGACTCAATAGTGCGTTTTGGTTTTCCTGAGCGGAGACTAGGGAGAGGGTCTCCTTCTTCAATACCAGCAATCTCTAAGAGAAAGCCGATATTTTACGTAGGGTTCCCTGTAAGAATGAAACAAGCTTCTGTTGAGAGAAACTTGACTGGCTTAGAAGGTTTAGTGCATGCGTCACTGGGTCCATGACGACTTTGATCTTTAATACAAGTGTCATCAAGTGACAACCAGTAGCATATGAATTGAACCTGGTGTCTGCCCTAAGTTGAATAATTTGGAGGGCTATTTATTTTCACCCTTTTCTTTACTTTTCTTTTTAATTCTTCAACTCCTTCTTTCTCCGATTCTCATTTTCTCCTTTTTATAATCATACCTAAGGACTTCTAATTCTAACTATTGGTGGTGTCCTTGGGTAGATCCCTCCGGCTCTAGTAGATCATAGGATGGTTATACCTAACCTTAGTCACCTTATAACTCCATGACTAACCTATGTTGCCATAAAACCATTTTCATGAAAATCTCTCAAAGTGGTTATGAGTAAAAGCATTTAGTACCACTGTTGGGAGTCTTAGGATTTTGCAGAAATACTCCCCCTCCACACGTGCTTAAGTATTTTGATAGAAATCTGCACGGTGAGAGAAGAGCGCGCACTTTTGAATTGATCAAATCAAGATAGACAATCCCCCGCGAGACACGGTTACGTTGCATGGTTAAAGAGTTACATTGTCAGCTTTTAGGTGACAACTAGCTCTAGTAACTACCTTGAAGGTGTGGACAAACCTCAAAAGGTTGTCAAACCCGTCAAAGTTCATGTCTACCAAGAGTTTCTCGAATGGTACATTCTACTAGGACAAGTCGTTTGCGAGACACGTTTACATTACTAGCGAACTAGTTTGAAATTATTACCCGTCCCAGACAAGTCTTTTCGAGTTACTAACATTTAAGATCTCGTCAATTCATTGGTTAAGTCTTTTTAGCAGAATGATTCATTAGCAATTTACAACATATTTCTTATCACATAATTTTTTTTCTCCCCCTAAAAAATGGCATATAAATGTTATTTTTGACGAAATTTGATATCGAATATGACCATTTTGAGTTTTGCGGGAAGATGAAGAACAATTTTGTGAACAAAGTTTTTAAGCAAATACTCCCCCTCAACAAGTGATATTAACTTTTGAGGTTTTGAAAATCAAAAGGGGAAGTACTTGTTCTTTTGAGCAAAACTTTGAAAAATGAAAGTTTTGATTAGTTTTACTCAAAAGTAAGAAGCTTTTGCTCCTTTTATAGGATTGTGGCACTGAAGCGTACCACAGGGTCCTTTCATGACACGAACGGGTTGTACACTGTTATTTGTGCACAAGCCATTGTTAAATAAAAATTACATATCCAAAATATGATAAGGAAACAAATCAAGGGGTACCAGGAGTCTCAGGGATTCCGGCAATAACTCCGGGAATGCGTTCTGGACATTGGTAGCCCGTGAGAGATATGCTTGGACGACCGCCTACGAAACTCTCCAAAGTTCTGATCTGATCCCTTCTGAACAACCTTTCATCAATCCATGTGATGATCTTCTTTACATCCCTTTTATCCCTCGAATTCCATCTATTCGGTGACCCTATGCCGTCATGTATCTCCTTTAACCGATAAGCTAATCCGTCCCTGACTTTCTTCAATGTATGATCCCCAAACTTGTGAAGCTCTTTGCATGCCATGAAGCAATTGTGGTGTAGTTCACTTCTGTAGACTACCCCAAATGGTTTCTTGATAAGGGTGTATTGAGCAAGTTGGTTTATGTCGGGAAGATCGAGCTGAGGTTTTGTGAGATTAACACGTTGCTGATAGGATTCCACGGCAAGTTGAATGTCTTCTACACGTTCTTGGATCACAATGCTTCTCATGAAGATTAACAATAACTTGATGTACTCGTGTTGGATAGTTGTAGAGAAATGTCGCATTCGTCGTTGTACCTTGGCAAGATACATATCTTCAATTTCATCCAGTGACAATCTCGGAAAATCTGCTTCACAGAAGTCATATTCCTCTTCGTCTTGTCGTTTGACCACAATTTTTTTAAGGAATGTGTAGTCCCACTTTGACGAAAGAGTAACATGTTGAATTTCAATGATCCGTTTTTCACTGAACACTTCCTTCTTCGACTTAAGAACTTGGCAGCTTTTGTAGTAGATTCTTCGGCGTTCAGGCCAATGATGAATCCCATACAATGCATCGAGGTCATACTTTTCCACTTTGTCAGCAAACATGTGTGTGGCGTCTTCCTCGATGGCTATGTTGTTGGAGTATATTGCTGCCGGGAAAGGGAGTGTGAGTGATGTAGCGTATTTCTTGGAGATATCGCTACCGTGTAGAAGAAACTCTAGGTCGTTGTTGAAGAAATAGCAGAATGGAATCTTGGGTTGATCCGGTCGGCCAATGGTAGGTAGAGGTTTGGTCCAGTCAGTGTAGTATGGAGCTTTGTCAGGTCTGGTGAAGTCAATGTTTGATTCAGGATTGAACCAATCAATGTTGTTAGACATGGCTCGAACAATGTTATCAAGATGATATTCGACTTCAATTGCACTTTTTGAGCTGTTTTTAAGTAGTTGAAATGCATCATTCTTGATTCGCCTCAACTCTGCCTTAGTCATCTTCTTCACGTTGAACTTTTCCTGTAACAGCTTCACATGCTCCATTTTACGGCCATCTACCATTTCTTGACCTTCTGGTAATGAAGGGGTAGCATCAACGAGTCTAGAAAACCAGTCATATTCATCGGTAGTATCTTCATCTAGCCATGAGACAACATAGGTCTTCTTCTTCATTTTCTTTGGCTTTGATGATGATTCTGGTTTCTTAGTTGTGGTAGAAGAGGTGGGTTGTTGTTGGGGCTCAGGAATTTCTTCATCATCACCACCAGTGTATTCAAAGTGATCACCGATTTTCTCTGTTTGTAGTGGTGGCTCAGAATCGTGAGGTTTATCAGTAGCAGCAGAACGTGGAGGAGATCTTTTGTCGGTGGAGGTCCTTGGGGGTGGTGGAGGCATAGAGAAGGTGTCATCAGATTTCTTCTTGCGTTTCGACTCTTTGTCCTTATCCTGATCATCATCGTCTCTTGGACGCTTAGCCTTTTCAGCTGCCGCTTTGCATGAGGTTTTGAGTTGAAATTCCAGCAACGCCTCAAACAGTTTAGCTTCATCAGAAGTAAACGTTTCAGATCGTTTAGACATTTGTAGCACAAGCTTGGATATCATCTCTGCATCAGAGACAACCTTAGGCTCAATTAGATTGATTTGCATTGCTACCGGAGTAGATTGCATTGTTTGCTTGACCAATTGCATGAGATTTGGATAAAGTTTTCTGGTGAACATCTCTTTAGTATTGTCAGGAATAGTGCCGAGAAGGAACTTATGAGTATATTCCTTAATCGTCTTGTTCATTTCACCCTGTACATCTCGATTGAGAAACTTCTGGATATGTTCCCTTTTTGCCAACATCTCGTATATCCCTTTTTGAAGAAGATTGACTCTGTCGGCGAGTTGATTGAGTTTCTTATTGACTACGTCTTTCTTCCTTACTTGCTTGACAGCTTTAACAATCTTTGTTTTAGCTCGGGATGCCCAAGTGTCGGTTGGCTTCTTTATCGATCTGGATGCGGATCTGGTGGTGCCTTTGGATGGTGGAGGTGATGAGTGAGAAGATGAGTCTGATAAAGATGAGACATGAGGAGACTCAGGGTCCTTTGGTGGCTCAGAAGTTTGTTCCTTGCTTCGTACAAGACTATCTAGAAGATAATCTTTGGCTTCCTTTTCGGCTTGAGCCTTTTCTTCCGCCTGAATCCTAGCTTCTTCATCTGCTTTAGCTTGAGCTTCTTTTTCTGCTTTCTCTTTAGCCGCAATCTCAACATCTTCATCAGTTGTTTTCTCAGTCGTCTCCTTTTCCGGTTCCTCAAAGTCATAGGTGATAGAATCCTCTAGTTGCTTTTGTTGTTGTTCATGGGTGGTGGTACCAGTTCCCTTATCGGGTTGATTAACCGCATCGGAAGCTGGTGTGGATAGTGCACCACCACTTGAACCGCCTGGGCTACGAGTTTGTTGAAGGTTGAATTCCTGAGCAACATGTTGGAGTCTGAGATTCTTCAACTTCTTTCTATAGTCTCTGTCTTCATCTAGTGGCTCTTCTTCTGAGCTCTCTTCTTCCTGCTCTTGCACTAGAGTTTTCCCTTTATTAGACTTGGGACTTAGAGGTTTTTCAACGGTTTGAGTATCATCGGTTGCAGATTCAGAGTAGATAATCTCTTCATCTGTTTCAGTGTCCTCCGAGTCCTCGTCCATTAGTTTTGGTTCTGGTTTAGGAATAGGGATGGCTTCAGTAAGAGGAACTCTCGTTTTGAGTGTGTGAGTCCTCTTTGGATACTTTCTAGTACTCCCAGTGCTTACGATACTTCCAGTACTGCCTCTCCTGGTCTTCCTAATAGGTGTACCAGAAGACTTAGCATCAATGAAACCTACTTTGCCTGCTTCAACTGCTACCAGACATCGTTTGTACGATTGAAGTCCTTTGATAACATCAGAAAGAAGATAATCTGGCAACACTACACCTTGTTTCTTCGTGGTTGATTCTTTGAATCTGACCATGTTGAGTGTGGGTTCTAGTAGCACGGAGTGATGGTTGGGGTCTTTAAGTCTTTGGGGAATATCTGGATTGGTTTCAAGAATCCTTTTGATCAACAATTTTTTGTATCTGACATAAGGGATCTTGGAGCCTGGCCTTTTTAGGTAAGTCATCATGTCTTCCCAGATCAGAGCTGCAAATTCGATGTGTTTCATGTTGACCATGCCCCAAAAGATTTGAAGTTCCATAAGCTTCGGATGCTCATAGCCACTGTCAAGTCCGGAAACGGATTTAGCAATCATAATGTACAGTGTTCTCCATGGTTGAGGAATATTCTTGAGATCTACTGAGGAGTGTTTTGTGATAACTCCAGCAGCTTCATCATAGCCGATATCGACCATGAATTGGAGAACGACCTCTTCCGTAGGAGTAGCAGAGAACTCAGTAGGCTCAATGGTTGGAAGAAGAAGAATAGCCCTTAAATCTGCAGGAGTGATAGTGACTTGTTTGTTGTTAAGCGTCACCGTCACAACACTTTGTCCTTTAACCTTTTGTATCGTATGCCAGAATTGGTGAACATAGATCTCCGACACAGTAGCAGAATTTGAGAGCAAGTTCTGGTATGGATGAGTCTTCAAAATATCCACTGCAATCTGACAAGAAGACTCAGAACATGTGAAGTTATCGAAATCAACTCTGAGGTTGTTCTTTCCAATCTTCATTGTGTAACCATCGGGGAAGATGTCTTCCATTGAGAGAACATTTGGTGCATCAACATTTTCCATTTGGACGTCCATATCGTGATCTGAAATATATTTAGCCAAAAGAACCAATATATCGAAAGACATTATGTTAGTCAAAAGCTGATTTTATTGTCTAATTATTGAATATGATATGTTAATGATTGTTACGAGTCCAATGTCACTTGTTAGTCCAATAGTCCAAAGACGTCGTGATAAGTTTCGTGAGTAGATTAACTTTGAGTTTTAAAGTTCAAGTTTTCACTTATTTTCACAACTTATTAAACATTTAAGCTTATTAATGACATATTGGTTTCGTGACGTTATGATTTATTTATTTACAAGTTTGTACACGTAACATTTCATAATTTTGGTTAAAAATAAGGCTTAGGCGTAAAGTTCCAAGCTTATGCGTAAACAGTTGTGGTCATACGCGTAAGCATAAGCTTATGCGTAGGATCTTGACTTACGCGTAAGAAATGTTACGCGTAGGAAAAGAGAGCCTTAGGCATAAAGCTTACGCGTAAGCGTTTATGGGAGCTTACGCGTAAGGCTTACTCGTAAGAGTGAACCTTATGCGTAAAGCTTACTGTTTACGCATATCCTTCATAGGATACGCGTAGTCCCATTTGTAGAACCTTACGCGTAAAGGTTACGCGTAAGATTTCTCTTACGCATAACATTCTACGCGTAAGGTGATCCTTATGCGTAGAAACTCAGTTAACCTTGATTTTGAATATTTCACGCGTAATACCTGAAACAAATTAATCATAACACTTTCATTAACACAACATTCAATCCCTCTCAGTCTAACATGAAGTCTCAATCAAAACAGGTTACGCGTAGGATATGCATACTCGTAGAAACTTAAACCCTAGGATTCAAAAATTACGAGTATGAAATCTAGCCATAGGATTGACACCAAAAGTTTTCTGGGATATCTTAGAGGGCAAGTGAGTTGACTTAAACAAGTTTTAACATCAAAACCTTCATGAATCAAGAATACCTCATTCGAATGAACATAAACCCTAATTCTTAGTTTTTACACAATTGATGTTTCTGGGTATGTTACAAGCATGGTTTTGGTCAATTAAACATGTATACAACATCATAAGAATAACTAATTGTCCAGAAACTCTCTCAAACGAAAACACCCAATTCCACGCATAAACCCTAAAACTTGAAAAATGATTGATAACGTTTTCTAGGTGGATTTGGTTGATAGAAATGGTTTAAGATTGATTATTTAAACATTTTGACACATTCATTTTATCAAGAAACACCCAAACATGATTCTGTGTTCATACGCTTATGCGTAGAACACAAAATCAAACCTAGAGATAAATCTAACCGTTAGAATTTGAAACAAATCAAAGCCTATGTTTAGATAATTATCTAAAACGTTTAAACACTTACAAGTTCAAAGATTAAAGCACGGATTTGTAGATTGAATCTTATGCGTGGATGGGTTAGATGAGATAATAAATGAGTGAATTTAATGTGTTATGAAAAAGTTGGTGAAGGTTTTTGTTAAAAAATTAGTTTCAGTATTTGACAACATTGGTCCCTCCACCTCAACCATTCTCATCTAAAGCCCATAAGTTCCACATAGGTTACGCAAAACATGATATTTGGAAAGAAACTTGACGACACTCCCCCTCGACTTAATAAATAATAAAATTTTATAATTTTGAGTCCGGGGAGTGTCAATAAACCAGAAATGTGACCACCATTATAAAAGAAACAGCCGGGATAAAGTAACATGCAAGTACAAGGTTTTATGAAACCGAAAAATATTTACCGTCTCCCCCTCAACACTTGACCAAGAAAATACTGAATTTTGAAAGAGTAAAGTGTTGACGGAAGATTTGTACTTGACATGTTAAAAGAAATTTGGGATAGAAGAATATTTTTGTATTTTATCAGATTTATATATATATATATATATATATATATATATATATATATATATATATATATATATATATATATATATATTTGAAAGATATTTACAAACGAGGTGTTGGTGTTTGACTGGTTTTAAGAATGTTTTAAAAGTTCATCTAGTTCCTCTAGAGTCAAACACCGCATACCAATCCGGTAGACCAACTCATTAAACCTAGCAGGAGCTAAGGCTTTGGTGAGAAGATATGCCAGCTGGTATTCAGTACCCACAAAGTATAATTCAACGGTACCCTTTTCCACGTGCTCCTTGATGAAATGATATCGAAGATCGATGTGCTTGGATTTCGGATGTTGAACAGAGTTGCACGAGATCGTAATAGCACTTCGATTGTCGCAGTACATCGGGATTCTGTCAAATACGTAACCATAGTCTTTGAGATGTGTTCTCATCCAAATGAGGACAGCGATGTACAATCCTGCTTCTTCGATTTCCATGACACCTGTTTATCACCAAGAAATTGAAGAGCTCCTGAAGTACTTTTCCGAGAATCTAAGCAACCTGCGTGATCAGCTTCTGAAAAAGCTATTAGTTCAAAACCAAAATCGTTCGGATACCAGATCCCCAAGTTAATGGTTCCCTTGATGTATCGGAGGATTCTTTAAGCCTCAGAGAGGTGAGTTTCAGTTGGTCTTGACTGATAACGGGAGCAAAGATATACAACAAAGACAATATCAGGTCTACTGGTTGTTAGATACATGAGAGACCCAATGATACTTCGGTATTTGGTAGGGTCAACCAATTTCCCATGCAAATCAGCGTCCAGTATCTTGGTGTGTGCCATTGGAGTGGCATAGGTGTCACAGTTTTGCATTCCATGTTTGTTTAAGATTTCAAGGGCATATTTGGACTGACTCAAGAAAATACCACGGGGTGATTGATGAACTTGCAGTCCTAGAAAGAACGTAAGTTCACCCATCATGGACATTTCAAAATGTTTTTTCATTAGTTTTGAAAAAGCGTTTGAGTACTTTAGATGTGTTTACCCAAAAATGATGTCATCCACATAAATTTGAATGATTAAAATGTGTGCCCCGTGATATTGTATGAAAAGTGTAGGGTCGACCGAACCTTTGACGAAATTATTGGCGATAAGAAAGGATGATAACTTATCATACCACGCCCGAGGGGCTTGTTTGAGACCGTAGAGAGCCTTCTTCAGTTTGTAGACGTGATTTGGGAACTCTGGATCAACGAATCCTTCTGGCTGGCTAACATAGACCGTTTCTTTTAGTTGTCTATTAAGAAAAGCAGTTTTGACATCCATCTGATAAACGGTGATGTTCATGTGAGCCGCAAACGCCTGAAAAATCCGTACAGCCTCAAGACGATCAACCGGAGCGAATGATTCTTCAAAGTCAATGCCCTCTTCCTGTCTATAGCCCTTAGCCACCAGACGTGACTTATTTCTGATTATGGTTCCTTCAGCATCCAATTTGTTTTTCCAAATCCATTTGAGACCAATGACGTAGACCCTTGTTGGTCTTTCAACCAATTCCCATACTTCAATTCGTTTAAACTGGTTGAGTTCTTCTTGCATGGATTCAATCCAGTTGTCTTTGGTCATTACATCTTTAATGTTTTTAGGTTCAAATTGGCAGACAGTGAGAGCATAAATGCAATGTTCACCGTTTGTGTGAAGACGTTGTCTAGTTACGACTAGTTGATTCGGGTTACCAATAATGTTTTCAAGAGGATGATCTTTCGTCTAACAATGTGTTGAAGGTTGATGTTGATATACATGCTGCAGATTGGGAGGATTCAAATGGCTTGTAGATGATTCCGCAACATCAGGTGTGGCAGTTTCATTAGCAAACGGATTGAAGAACGCATTTGGATCATAATCTGCAGGTGGGGGTACTTTATTGTTCAGAATATCATCAGCTGGTTCAGCGTCATTGGATGCGGTTTGTTCGACTGTTGTTGTAGAATCAACTGGTGGTGCTTCCTCAATAGTAGTTGTTGTAGCAGGTGTATCAGGTATTGGATTTTGATCAAGTTGAGCAGCGGAAACATTTGACACAGCTGGAGCACGTTCATCAATATCATCACTAAACAGAGGAGCAAATAGCTGTTCCATTTGACGACGAGTGAATTTTAAGCGGTTATGACCGGGTTCCAAGCTGTTATGCTCAGAAGCCATTTCAGTAAGCTCATCAAAATTGGCATGAATCATTTCCATAAGTTCAGCTGATGATGGGGTTTGAGGGAATTTTAAGCGGTTATGACCGGGTTTCAAGCTGTTATGCTCAGAAGCCATTTCAGTAAGCTCATCAAAATTGGGATGAATCATTTCCATAATCTCCCTTGTACGACGATTCCAGATCCGGTAACCCTTAGAGTTTTCACAATATCCTACAAAGACACCAATGTCAGCTTTGGCTTTGAGCTAACCAAAGTCATCACGATCATTATTCGGATAACAAAGAGATCCAAATACATGAAAGTGTTTGAGATTCGGTTTACGGTTGTGGATAAGCTCATAAGGTGTTTTGTTGTGGCGTTTGGTAATCATTGAGCGATTCTGAGTGTAGCATGCAGTTGACACGGCTTCAGCCCACAAGTAATCTGGAAGTTTAGCATTAATTAACATTGTTCTTGCAGCTTCCACTAACGTACGGTTTCGTCTTTCAACTACACCGTTTTGTTCTGGTGTTCGTGCAATAGATGTTTGATGCTCAATTCCCACTTTCTCATAAAATGCACGAAGAGTTTGATTCACAAATTCAGTTCCTTTGTCTGTTCTGATTTGTCTGACTGTGTTTCGGAGCTGAACTTGAACTTTCGTGAGAAAGGTGATGATCATCTGTGGAGCTTGATCTTTACTTCAAAGAAAATAAACCCAAGTCCATCTTGAGTAGTCATCTACAATTACCAAGATGTAGCGTTTGCCATTAACCGTCTGCACGCGCATCGGGCCACACAAATCCATGTGAAGAAGATGAAGCACATGCTGTGAGCTGTGTTCCACCTTTGAAGGAAAGTGAGCACGAGTGCTTTTCCCTTGTTCACAAGCTGAACATAGGTGATCTTTGGAATATCAAAATCTCGGGAGACCTTCAACACGTTTGTACCGTGCAAGATTGGTGATGGTTTGAAAGTTTAAATGTGAGAGACGACGGTGCCATAGCCAAGATTTTGTAGATGTTACCTTTGAAAGTAAACGGATGGGAGATGAAGCAATCATGTCTTGCATTGAAATTGTGTAAAGACTTGAATTGCGGGTGCCAGACATAAGATCGTTTCCTTGTAAATCACGAATTAAACAAGTTTTCTCCCAAAAAGCAACTTCCAAATCTCTATCACAGAACTGACCAACTGAGAAGAGATTGTGACCGAGGACTTCCACATAATAAAACCTGCTAATTTCGATGTTGCCATTGATGTAATCTCTGTAGCCCATGATAGCTGCGAAGTGATCATTCCTGAATTTGACAGTGCCAAAGAACTTTGCAACTAAGTTTGATAACAATTTGAGATTGCCTGTCATGTGTCGGGAACATCCGCTATCAACAATCCAAAGGATGATCTGTATTACCTGCATTACACACAGACGACACAGATGGAATAGAAGTAGATGTGGAACCCGAAGAGTTAAATGGTTCTGAAGCAGTTATAGTAGAAACACACATATCAATGATTTTAGGTATCCATTTAAATGCAAGTGGATTATGTAACCATTTCTGCCATCTCCAACTAGTCTTAGCTTTGGTCTTAGTGAATGCACTAGGTGATAAGTTCTTCCTAGGAGGTGAAGGGGGTTCTATGGGTACATCAATGATCGTAGTTGGAACACTAGAGGGTGGTTTACCTAGCACAGACTTAGAAGCATTAGTGGGCCCAGAAGTATTCCGTTTTCTATTATTCCGCTTACGATTCAAGATAGCCTTAGCAACACATTTATCATGACAACCAGAAAAAATGCTTTTACGACAACCAACACAAGAGGCTTCAAACAAAACATTAAGAGTACTTAAAGATTCAGCATTCGTTACATCACTTTGTTCATTACATTTGTCAGACGCAATATCTAAAGTGGGTGCAACTTGAGTTTTATTCAAAGTCCTAGGGTGTTCTTCTACTTCAGCATTCTTTATTGTTCTTTTCTTACGTCGCAACTTCCTATTCTTCGTTGATTTGCTCTTAAGCTGTGAAGTGCTAGCATTGGGAAAAGAAGTAACTAGTCATGTTGCAGTGGAAGGAAGCACGTTAGTATCTTGTGGATTGACATTAGGCATTCTAGTGTCACTTTTTATAAGTGTTACAGGTGCAAGTACCTTAGTGTTACTAATCTTAACTTGTTCATACTTCCCTAACTTCTCTTTCAACTCAATAATAGTGTGCAACAAATCTTGATTTTCAAAACGCAGATTTCCATAAACATTCATGACTTCTTTAGTGTGTGCAAGATAATGATCAAGTTCTTTTGATGCTTCATCACGAGTCTGTTTGAGTAAATCAAATACGACACCATATTCCTTTTTAACTTTTGCAAGTTCTTGTTCATATTTTGAGATTTGACATTTTAAAGACACGTTTTGATCATCCAGTTGCTCAAGTTTAGGATCAGAAGATTTGGCGCGCAACTGAGTGATTTTGTTTTGTAAAGCAAGTTCTCGATTTTGACAATTGTTTTGACACCATTGAAGACGACGTTTTGCATTTGAAAGTTCATTTATCAGACGCTCATTTTCAATTTTTAAAGACTCGATCTGAGACACATTATTGATATTCTCAACAGTATCAACAGAATCAACATAGATATAATAAAATGCATATGCAACAGAATGTAATAACACAACATTATTGTTATCAGCACAGATAACATCTTCCAAGAGTCGATCAACATCTTTTCTTAACAATTTCTTTTTACGTTTAGTGTTTGAAATCGATGTTTCTGTTTGCTCGAAAACTCTTTTCATAAGACCAAGCTCCTTGTGAAAGTCCCTTTCCCAATATAGTGCACAATTTTTCAAATTTTGAACATGAGGTAAAATTCTTTTTTGAAAAATATCTCTTTGTTCTCGCGCTAGAGGCGATTGAAAATGTTCAACTTTTATTTCAGAATGAAATTCAATCTCACGTTCTAAAAGTTTGATGTCAGATAAGAAAAGTTCAAAGTATTTAATAACTTGACAACTTTTGGTTTTAGGTGTAACTTAACTGAGTGAAGGTAAAGGACCATTAATTTGTGCACCATTGTGTTGGGGACCAACATTAGAAGACTCAGAAATAGGTGTGATAACCCAAGGTGTGTTAGTATTATCTTGTTATGTGACAAAAGTAACGGCTTTTGAATAGTTAAATGGTTTGTTATAAACAACATTTTCCATTTTTGACCGACTCTCGTCATCTGCATCAAATTCCTCTTGACGATTATATTCAACAACACTCATAATGGAATCATCAATTCTATGTTCTGCACTGTAAACTTCAAGAGTTGGTTTGAATGCTCTATTTGAAAACTTTGGTTTGTAGTCAGCAAGATTCGGGCCATATCCATTTGGATTTGGTTTAAAAGTAAACTTTTGAATAGTTGTGATTGACTCACCATGTTTATAAAAACATTTCGAAACTCTTTGATTTTGTTTTGTAAGTCGACAATTTCTTCCAAATAGTTATCTATTCGTTTCGATGAATGTTTTTTGTACTCAGAGAACTGTTTTTGACAAGTTAACAACTCAGACTTGGCTTTTTGAGTTTCCAAAGTGAGAGCGTTAAGTTGTTCTTTATGATCATATTTTAGTTGTTCTATTTGAGATAGCAAAGCATTCTTAGATGCGACTAGATCACGTATATGTTGTTCTAATGACTTTTTGTTTTGACAAGATTTAGCAAAAGTGACTTCAAAACCTTTTTCACGTTTTTATTGAGTTTGAAAAATATTGAGTTGATTTTTTAAGCATTCATTATCCTTAGTTAACAGTGCATTTTTGTCTTTTAATTGCTTATTGATGTCCTTGCATATTTCCAGGCGAGATTCTTGGTCTTTAAGTAAGGTCATGAGCTCAGACGGAAGTTCAGTTTGTTCAACGTGAGTCTCAACATGATCTATAGTCAGATCCTCAAGTATAACCACGGAGTCAACTTGATTATCAATGGTAACCATAAGGTCATCTTGATCGTCAAATATAACTACGGGATCTATTTGATTATCATCGGAATGAGATGTAGACGGCTCATGTTGAACACTATGATCCTCGTCGGATACCAATGTAGGTGGAGATATCATATCAGTAATGAATATGGTTTGATCCGGTACCTGAGACAAGCCGTCAGTGTCATACACTGGGCCTGTGTCACTCATGTGGAGTTCGTGCATGTTTGCCATCAACATAACTGCTGCATTAGCCTGCAAGTCCTCCATATCATCATCTGAATCTGCATCCTTAAGAGCCAAGAGTAAAGCCTCTTTGTGATAAGCGTTGCCTCTTGTCCTCAGCTTTAGGCATGCATTAGCCAGATGACCCTTCTCATTACAGTTATAGCAACGAAGACCATTAATCCCATTCTGAGCATTACCCTATTCCACCACCTGAGCCCTTTGTTGTTGTGGAACACCAATGTTATTCCTTCCTATTGGATTAAACCCTTGACCACCGCCCATCTGACGAACATTACCACGATTCTGAACTTCAACACGTCCGTTGTTAACAACAGCCTGATTCCTTGTGTTTGATGAGGTACGAATGCGATTGTTGGATTTGTTTGAGCATTGGCCGAAGGCTCTTGCAATCATGACAAACCCTTGTTGCAATGCATCGAAAGCTTCAGTATCCTCATTAGATTCACTGTAAAGTGCTTGATTGTTGTTGTTGTTGTATGGAACCAATTGAGTTTCTTGAGATTGGTGCTGTGACGGATCATATGGTGTAATTGTTGCAGTTGGTTGTGGAGGATTTGTGAAGACATTTTGTAATGTCGGGAATTGAGGATAACAAGTTTGAGCCCACAAACCTAATTGTTGATTATCTGGAAGTGACGGTGAGACATGGAGTCCACTGATAACCCTTTCTTTGTCAACTTCTTTTTGGTGGGGCTTCAAATAGTCGTACAACAATCCGTATGTAGCATGATGAAGATTCTTTGCTTGACGGATGAAAATAACATACTTTTCCCATTCAGGACCAAGACTACTCAGGAACTTAGTGTTGACAACAATTCTTGGCATGATGATGTTATGTTTGTCCAAGTCATTGATGATGTCTGAGAATCGATGATGATATGATTCTAATGTCTCTCCGGGTTCAATCATGAAGTGTTCATAAGCCAAATAGATTTTGGATTCCATGTCTTCTTGATTGAGTTATGTGCCTTCCATGAGAAGATAAATATGCTCCCACATTGCTTTAGCAGTCTTTTGAGCATCAACACTTCGAAGTATTGGATTAGGTAATCCCAAAAGGATGTATTGCATTGCCAGTTCTTCGGCTTCAAAGTGTAGAAGTTGATCAGTAGTAAGTTCATTAAGACTGACAACGTTGGTGACATCACCTCTTGGTGGATTAGCATTTGGATCTCCGGGTGTAATGACAGCTGAAACGGACCTTCCATGATGACCTTCTTCAAGAACTTTCCATGTGATTTCTTTAGATCACAAAACCTAAAGAATCTTATCACCCATTGATCATAGTTTCCGGGAGTGAGCATTGGACGTCTATCAAGTGATCCAGCTTCATGTATGGATTGTTGGCTACTTAAGGCTTCACACATCTTACCAAACCAAGACGGTTCCTTCATAGTATTCCTGGATGGATGTTGATTGTGAAAGTTAGTGTAGGGTTGTACTTGAAGACTAGGTAGTGGTTGAATCATTTGTGGTTGAATTGCTACTTGAGGAAATTGTTGTTGAAGTTGTTGTTGTTGAAGTTGTTGATATAATTGTTGTTGTTGATGGAGTTGTTGTTGTTGTTGTTGTTGAGGATACACATGAGGAAAGTAGTTAGAGTATGGTGGTTGAGACATCTTGAAACTTGTGTTGATGAATGGATCTTTGTAGTCGAATGAAACGTTTTTGATGAAGTATCCTTAGGCATAGAAAACAGCTTAAGCGTAGAGAAACCTTATGCGTAAAACCAATCCTTACGCGTAGTGATAGCTTAAGTGTAAGCTTGAGGAAAAACTTAGCTTATGCGTAAACAAAGGCTTAGAACTAGAATTCTTAAGCCTAAGTTAGCTTAGGCGTAAGACTGTGCTTATGCATAAGTTTATGCTTAGGCAGAAAGAGATTTTACGCGTAAGAACCTTGCTTAGGCGTAAAACTAGGGTTTTATCCCAAAAATCCTTTACACTTATCCAGTGTAGAAGATATCCAAATTCGAAGTGTTTTCAGGCTTATCCAAGCAAGAAAACACTGAGTAAACCAAGAACACTGAAGATCAAACCAAGTAAACCTTACACGTAAGATTAGGGTTTTCTTATGCGTAAGATTTGTCAAAATCTTCCAAAACTTTGATTTCTGCCCAAAAGTGTTTCTAAGCCCGATTTTTGTGATGAAACAGCTTCAATATCACCAAAATAACACAACAGTGTGAAACTTGATGATCCAAAACGCTTATACACCTTACGGGTAGAATAGACCACACGACTAAAATCAAGCTTAGAAACAATGAAATACATGTAAAGTTTGAAACTTTTGCCAAAAACTTAAACTTTATCACCAAATAACCTTTAAAGTACAAGAATCTTGAATTGTAAAGTGAAAAAATCAAAGCTTTTTGCGTAAGAAAGTTTTGAAACCGAGAGTTACGCGTACACACAAACCTTCAAAAAACAAAATCGTTTCACCCAACTATTTGGTGAATGATACCACTGTTAGGTTACCATTTATGTAACACAAGCATCAATATGAAGAAATATAGAGAAGTAAGGATCGAAAGAACACGAGCACACTTATGCGTAAGAATTGAAAGAAAGATTATGCTTATGATAAATGTGAAAGTGAACAACCAACCTTCTAAGGAAGGTTTACAAGGCTATTTATAGGAGAGGGAGCTAGGGCAACACTCCTAGTCCCTTCCTTTCCTTATTAGGCTTGGGCCAAGGCTTATGGGCATTCTACATAATCCTTAGCATAATAACAAACATAAAGGCCTAATTAAGCTAACTATTACATATTAATTACTAACACTTGTAATCTCGTTTAGGAGTGATTCCAACACATTACGTTAGTCAAAAGTTGATTTTATTGTCCAATTATTGAATAGTTATGTTAATGAATGTTACGAGTCCAATGTCACTTGTTTGTCCAATAGTCTAAAGTTGATGTGATATGTAACGTGAGTATTAATTTTGAATTTTAAAGTCCAAATTTTCACTCATTCGCACAACGTTTTAACAATTATAGCTTATTAGTGACATTTTGGTCTTGTGACGTTATGAGTAATTTATTTACAAGTTTGTACACGTAACAATTCAAAAGTGAGGTTAAATTAAGGCTTAAGCGTAAGAATGCAAGCTTATGCATAAACAATGTGTGACCATACGCGTAGACCTAAGCTTATGCGTAGGAGTTCCTCTTACGCGTAGGAAAGAGCTCTTGGCATAAGGCTTACGCGTAAGCGTATGTTGGGAGCTTATGCGTAAGACTCCAAGTTTACGCATATCCTTCACAGGATACGCGTAGTCCCTTTGTAGACCCTTACGCGTAAGTGTTACCCGTAAGATTTCTCTTACATGTAACATCTATGCGTAAGGTATTCCTTAAGCGTAGAAATCCAATTTTAACCTTGATTCTGATTTTGCACGCGTAAAACCTGAAATAAATTCATCACAACATTTCCATTAACACTTTCATTCAACCTCTTTCATCCTCACATGGAATCACAATTGTTATCAGTTACGCGTAGATTAAGCTTAAGCGAAAGGTTTAAACCCTAAATATTCAAATCCTACGCCTAAGAGATTTAACCATGGAAATTGCACCAAATGATTTATGTGTCATCTTAGAAGCAATATGATACGTTTTCAACAAGTTATAATATCAAAAGCCTTATGAATCACAAATCCCCATTTCAACGAGTCTTAAACCCTAAAGTTTAATTTTGCCAAATTAGTGTTTCTGGCTATGATTCAATGTTTGTTTTGGTTAATTAAACATGTAATAATCATCTTACAAGCTTCTGATTAGACAAAAAACACTCACAAATGAAAACCCCCAATTCACGCATAAACCCTAAAGTTTGAGAAATGATTAAAAAAGTTTTCTGGGTAAGATTTCTTGATGAAAATGGTTTTAAGACATGATATAAACTTTGAAAACACAGCCCATTTCATCAAAAACACTCCATGGTGATTTCATGTTCATACGCTTATGCGTAGAACACAAAATCATCACTAGCTTAAAATCTAACCGTTAGATTTGCATACAATTAAAAACCATTGTTTAAAATCACTCAAAGATGCTTAAATCACTTACAAATTTGAAGTTTATAACACGAATTTGTGGTTTGAATTTGGAGCGTGGATGAAGGTGGTTGTGGTAATAAATGTATGAAATAAATGTGAATGAAATTAGGTGGAAGTATTTTGTAAAAAATAAGTATAAGCATTTGACAAGTTTGGCCTCTCCACCTTAACCATTTTCATCCATAGACCATAACTTCCATTTTGGTTAAGTAAGAAGTGTAAGTTTGGAAAGAAACATGACGACACTACCCCTCGACATTAAAAATAGAGAAATTTTACAACTTTGGGTCCGAGGAGTGTCAAGAGACAAGAAAAGTATCCACCATTATCAAAGATACAACCAAAGCTGGATAACATGCAAGTACAAGGTTTCATGAAACATAAAATATTTACTTCCTCCCCCTCAACACTTGACCGTAAAAATATTGAAATATTTGAAAGAGTAAAGTGTTGACGGAAGATTTGTACTTGCCATGTTGAAAGAAATTTAGATAGAGGAATATTTTTGTATTTTATAAATTTTATATTTTTGTATTTTGTTTTTGATAAAATATTTATAAAAGAGGTTTTAGTGTTTGACTGGTTTTAAGAATGTGTCAAAAGTTCATCCAGTTCCTCTGGAGTCAAACACCTCATACCAATCCGGTGGACCAACTCAGTAAACCTAGCAGGAGCTAAGGCTTTGGTAAGAAGGTCTGCCAGTTGATCTTCAGTACCCACAAAATATAATTCAACAATACCCTTTTCCACATGCTCCTTTATGAAATGATATCGAAGATCGATGTGCTTGGACTTCGAATGTTGAACAGAGTTGCACGAGATAGCAATAGCACTTCGATTGTCGCAGTACATCGGGATTCTGTCAAATACGTAACCATAGTCTTTGAGTTGTGTTCTCATCCAAATGACTTGAGCACAACACGCCGACATGGCTACATATTCTGCTTCGGTTGAGGACAACGATGTACAATCCTGCTTCTTCGATTGCCATGACACCAGTTTATCACCAAGAAATTGTAGAGCACCTGAAGTACTTTTCCAAGAATCTAAGCAACCTGCATGATCAGCGTCTGAAAAAGCTATTAGTTCAAAACCAGAATCCTTCGGATACCAGAGTCCCAAATTAATCGTTCCATTGATGTATCGGAGGATTCTTTTAGCCTCGGAGAGGTGAGTTTCAGTTGGTCTCGACTGATAACGGGAGCAAAGATATACAACAAAAACAATGTCAGGTCTACTGGCTGTTAGATACATGAGGGACCCAATGATACTTCGGTATTTGGTAGGGTCAACTAATTTCCCATGCAAATCAGCGACCAGTTTCTTGGTATGTGCTATTGGTGTGGTATAGGTGTCACAACTTTGCATTCTATGTTTGTTTAAAATTTCAAGAGCATATTTGGACTGATTAAGGAAAATACCACGGGGTGATTGATGAACTTGTAGTCCTAGAAAGAATGTAAGTTCACCCATCATGGACCTTTCAAAATGTTTCTTCATAAGTTTTGAAAAAGCGTTTGAGTACTTTAGATGTGTTGACCCAAAAATGATGTCATCCACATAAATTTGAACGATTAAAATATGAGCCCCGTGATATTGAATGAAAAGTGTTGGGTCGACCGATCCTTTAATAAAATTATTGGCAATGAGAAAGGATGATAACTTATCATACCATGCCCGAGGAGCTTGTTTGAGACCGTATAGAGCCTTTTTCAGTTTGAAGACATGATTTGGGAACTCTGGATCAACAAATCCTTCCGGCTGACTAACATATACCGTTTCCATCAGTTGACCATTCAGAAAAGCGGTTTTGATATCCATTTGAAAGACCGTGATGTGCATGTGAGCCGCAAATGCCAGAAAAATCCGTACAACCTCAATTCGAGCAACCGATGCGAAGGATTCCTCGAAATCAATCCACTCTTCTTGTCTTTAACCCTTAGCTACCAGACGTGACTTATTTCTGAAAACCGTACCTTCAGCATCTAACTTGTTTTTCCAAATCCATTTCAGACCAATAACAAAGACCCCTGTTGGTTTTTCAACCAATTCCCATACTTCAAGACGTTAAAACTGATTAAATTCATCTTACATGGATTCAATCCAGTTGTCATAAGTCATTGCTTCTTTAATGTTTTTGGGTTCAGATTGGTAAACGGTAAGTGCATAAATGCAATGTTCACCGTCAGTCTGAAGGCGTTGTCTAGTTACGACTGGCTGATTCGGGTTTCCAATGATGTTCACAAGAGGATGGTCTTTAGTCCAATGATGTGTGGAGGGTTGATGTTGATATACATTGTGCAGATTAAGAGGATTCAAATGGCTTGTGGATGGTTCCGGAATATCAAAAGTGGCAGTTTCTTTTGAAAAAGGATTGAAGAACGCATTTGGATCATAATCTGCAGATGTAGGTACTTCATTGTTCAGAATATCATCAGCTGGATCAACGTCATTGGATGCGGTTTGTTCGGCTGTTGTTGTAGAATTAATTGGAGGTGCTTCTTCAACAGTTGTTGTTGTTTCAAGTGTATCAGGCATTGGATTATTATCAGGTTGAGCAGCGGAAACATTGGATACATCTGGAGCACGTTGATCAATATCATCACTAAACAGAGGAGCAAATAACTGTTCCATTTGACGACGGGTAAGCTGAAGGCTTGGTTTAGCTGATGATGGGGTTTGAGGGAAGTTTAGACGGTTATGTCCGGGTTCCAAGCTGTTTTGCTCAGAAGCCATTCCGGTATCTCTTATAGTTGTCACAGTATCCAACAAAGACTCCAATGTCAGGTTTAGCCTTGAGCTTACCAAAGTCATCACGATCATTGTTTGCGTAACAAAGGGATCCAAATACATGAAAGTTTTTGAGATTCAGTTCATGGTTATGGATAAGCTCATAAGGTGTTTTGTTGTGGCTTTTGGTAATCAATGAACGGTTCTGAGTATAGTATGCAGTTGACACGGCTTCAACCCACAAGTAATCTGGAAGTTTTGCATTTATCAACATCGTTCTTGCAGCTTCCACTAACGTACGGTTTCGTCTTTCAACAACTCTGTTTTGTTCTGGTGTTCGTGCAATTGATGTTTGATGCTTAATTCCCACTTTCTCATAATATGCACGCAGAGTTTGATTCACAAATTCAGTTCCTTTGTCAGTTCTGATTTATCTGACTGTGTTCCGAAGCTGAACTTGAATTTTCATGAGAAAGGTGATGATCATCTGTGGAGCTTGATCTTTACTTAGAAGAAAATAAACCCAAGTCCATCTTGAGTAGTCATCCATAATTACTAAGATGTAGCGTTTGCCGTTAATCGTTTGCACACGCATCAGTCCACACAAATCCATGTGAAGAAGATGAAGCACATGCTGTGAGTTGTGTTCTACCTTTGAAGGAAAGTAAGCACGAGTGCTTTTCCCTTCTTCACAAGTTGAGCATAGGTGATCTTTAGAATATCGAAATCTTAGGAGACCTTCAACAAGTTTTTAACGTGTAAGATTGGTTATGGTTTGAAAGTTAAAGTGTGAAAGACGACGGTGCCATAGCCAAGATTTTGTAGATGTTGCCTTTGAAAGTAGACATATGGGAGATGAAGCAATCATGTCTTGCATTGAGATTGTGTAAAGACTTGATGTGCGGGTTCCAGACATAAGATCGTTTTCTTGTAGATCACGAATGAAACAAGTTTTCTCCCGAAAAGCAACTTCCAAATCTCCATCACAAAATTGACCAACTGAGAAGATATTGTGACCGAGACCTTCCACATAATAAACCCAGCTAATTTCGATGTTCCCATTAATGTAATCTCCGTAGCCCATGATAGCTGCGAAGTGATCATTCCCGAACTTGACAGTGCCAATGAACTTTGAAACAAAGTTTGATAACAGTTTTAGATTGCCTGTCATGTTCCGGGAACATCCGCTATCAACAATACAGAGAATGATCTGTATCACCTGCATTACACACAGACGACACAGGTGGAATAGAAGTGGAGGTGGAACCCAAAGAGTTAGAGGGTTCCGTTACAGTTACAGATGACATACACATGTTAATGATTTTGGGAATCCATTTAAATCTAAGTGTATTATGTAACCATTTCTGCCATCTCCAACTAGTCTTAGCTTTGGTCTTAGTGAATGCACTAGGTGATAAGATCTTCCTAGGAGGTAAATGAGGTGCTGTGGGTACATCAATGATTAAAGCATGAGTATTAGAAGGCGGTTTACCTAGCACATACTTAGAAGCATTAGTGGGCCTAGAGGTATTCCGTTTTCTATTGTTCCGCTTACGAGATAAGATAGCATTAGCAACACATTTATCATGACACCCAGAAAACATGCTTTTATGAAAACCAACACAAGATGCCTCAAACATAACATTCATATTACTTAAAGGTTCAACATTCGTTACATCACTTTTTCTATTACATTTGACTAACGCAATGTTTAAAGTGGGTGCAACTTGAGTCTTATTCAAAGTCCTAAGGTGTTCTTCTACTTCAGAGGTCTTTATTGTTCTTTTCTTACGTCGTAACTTCCTATTCTTCCTTGATTTGCTCTTAAGCTGTGAAGTACATGCATTGGGAAAAGAGGCAACTATTCCTGTTTCAGTGGAAGGAAGCACATTAGTATCTTGTGGTTTGTCATTAGGCGTTCTAGTGTCAATTTTAACCATTGCGGGGGCAAGTGAATTAGTGTTACTAATCTTATCATTCTTAAGTTTCACCAACTCTGCTTTTAAATCATGGATAGTGTGTAACAAATCTTGATTTTGAGAGCGAATGTTTCCATTAACGTTTACGACTTCTTTAGTGTGTGCAAGATAGTGATCAAGTTCTTGTGATGCTTCATTACGAGTCTTTTTGAGCAAATCAAATATGACACCATATTCAGTTTTGACTTTGGCAATTTCTTGTTCATATTTAGAAATTTGACATTTTAAAGACAAGTTTTTATCATCCAGTTTTTTTATTTTTGGATCAAAAGATTTTAAACGCAACTGATTGATTTTGTTTTGCAAAGCGAGTTCTCGATTTTGACAATCTTTTTGACACCATTGAAGACGACGTTTTGCATTCGAAAGCTCATTTAACAATCGCTCATTTTCAACTTTTAAATACTTGATTTGTGACACATTATCGGTATTCTCAACCTTTTCAACAGAATCAGCAGTAATATAATCAAATGCATATGCAACAGAATGTAATAACACAAAATTCATGGTATCAGCACAGATAACATCTTCCGAGAGTCGATCAACATCTTTTCTTAACATTTTCTTTTTATGTTTGGTATTTGAAATCGATGTTTCTGTTTTCATAAGTCCAAGCTCCTTGTGAAAATCCCTTTCCCAATATATTGCACACATTTTCAAATTTCGGACATGAGGTAAAATTCTTTTCTGAAAAATATCTCTTTGATTTCGCGCATGAGGCGATTGAAAATGTTCAACTTTATTTCAGAATTGATTTCAATTTCACGTTCCAAAAGTTTGATGTCCGATATGAATGTATCAAAATATTTAAGAATTTGACATCGTTCGGGTAATGTTTTCCTTCACTGAGTGAAAGTAAAGGACCATTAATTTTTGCAACATTAGTTTGGGGACCAGCATCAGGAGTGGGCATGATAACCCAAGGTGTGTTAGAATTATCTTGTTGTGCGACGAAAGTTATGACCTTTGGATAGTTAAATGGTTTGCAATAAACAACATTCTCAATTTTTGACCGACTCTCGTCTTCTGCTTCTAATTCCTCCATACGATTATATTCAACAACACTCATAATGGAATCAACAATTCTATGTTCTGCACTGTAGACTTGAGGATTTGGTTTGAATGCTCGATGTGAAAAACGTGGTTTGTAATCAGCAAGATTCGGTCCATATCCATTTGGATTTGGTTTAAAAGTAAACTTTTGAATAATTGTAATTGACTCACCATGTTTGTAAACAACATTACGAAACTCTTTGATTTTGTTTTGTAAGTCGACAATTTCCGCAAGATAGTCATCTATTTGTTTCCTTGAATGCTTTTTGTATTCACAAAACTGTTTTTGACAAGTTAACAACTCAGACTTGGCTTTTTGAGTTTTTGAAGTGAGAGCGTTAAGCTGTTGTTTATGATCGTATTTCAGTTGTTCTATCTGAGACAACAAAGCATTCTTGGATGCAACTACATCACATATCTGTTTTTCCAAAGATTTTTCATTTTGGTATGATTTAGCAAATGCGACTTCAAAACCTTTTTCATGTGTCTCTTTAGTTTGAAAAATGTTGAGTTGGAATTTTCAGCATTCATTATCCTTAGTCAACACTGCAATTTTATCGTTTAATTTCTTATTGATGTCTAGGCACAGTTCCATTCGAGATTCTTGGGTCTTAACTAAATTTGTCATGAACTCAAGATCTGGATTAGACACCGGTTCAGCTTGTTCAACGTGATTCGCAACATGATCATTATTTAGATCCTCAAATATAAGCACGGAGTCAACTTGATTATCAATACTAACCATAAGGTCATCTTGGTCATCAAATATGACTACGGGATCTATTTGATTATCCTCGGAATGAGATGTTGAAGGTTCATGTTGAACACTCTGAGCCTCGTCGGATGCAGATGTTGGCGAAGATATCATATCATTAATGAGTAACTTTGGATCCGGTACCTGAGACAAGCCGTAAGTGTCATACATTGGGCATGTGTCACTCATGTGGAGTTCTTGCATGTTTTCCATTAACATCACTGCTGCATTAGCCTGCAAGTCCTCCATGTCATCATCAGAATCTGCATTTGCCATGAAGCTCTGTTCCTTGTTGGTAAGAGTTCCACCAGCTTCATCCTTAAGAGCCAAGAGTAAAGCCTCTTTGTGATAAGCGCTGCCTTTTGTTCTCGGCTTTGGGCATGCATTAGCTAGATGACCCTTCTCATTACAGTTATAGCACCGAAGACCATTAATCCCAGTTTGAGCATTTCCCTGATCAACCACTTGAATCCTTTGTTGTTGTGGAGCACCCATGTTATTCCTTCCAGTAGGATTAAATCCTTGACCACCTCCCATCTGACTAACATTACCACGATTCTGAACTTCAACTCTTCCGTTGTTAACAAAAGCTTGATTCCTTGTGTTAGATGAGGTTCGAATGCGATTGTTGGATTTATTAGAATATCGACCGAAGACTCTAGCAATCATGACAAACCCTTGTTGCAATGCATCAAAAGCTTCTACATCCTCATTAGATTCACTATAAAGTGCTTGATCATTGTTGCTGTTGTATGGAACCAGTTGAGTTTCTTGTGAGGGATCATATGGTGTTATCTGAGAAGTTGGTTGTGGAGGATTTGTGAAGACAGTTTGTAAGGTTGGGAATTGAGGATAACAAGCTTGAGCCCACAAAGCTAGAGTTTGATTATCCGGAAGTGAAGGCGAAGCAGGAACTCCACGGATGATCCTTTCTTTGTCAACTTCCTTTTGGTGGGGCTTGAAATAGTCATACACCAATCCGTATGTAGCATGATGAAGATTCTTCGCTCAACAGATGAAAATAACATACTTTTCCCAATCAGGACCAAGACTACTAAGGAACTTAGTGTTGACTGCAATTCGTAGCATAATGATCTATGTTTTTCCAAGTCATTGATGATGTCTGAGAATCGATGATGATATGACTCTAATGTTGTAACATATTAGATTTCACAAACACATCAAACCATGATCAAATGTAGGCGTATACTATAAGGTTTTTAGAGAGAGAAAGAGTTAGAGGTTTGGGAACTTAGTGAGAGAAAGTAAAAGTATTATTATGAGCTCCAACCCTCTACCTTGGGAGGTAGAGGGTATTTATAGTATCTTACATAAACGCCACCTACGGGCTGTGGATCAGGCATACAGTGGGTAAAGACCCGTCCGTCCTCCACGGAGTTAGTTAACTAAATACTACCTAACATTAAATAACTTACGACTACGAGCTTTCTAACGATTACATACACTTGAGGTGACCGACACTTTAATAACTGGATTTACTAAATCCTAACAATCTCCCCCTAAGCAAAAAAAAACTTTCTCTCTGGCTTACTATGGGCGATTTTCTTAAAACCCTTACAATAAACGATCTCTAATCTTATAATCTTGTCCTACTCCTTATAACGATTGTGTTTTGGACGGTTAACTTGATTAATTCAGTCCTATAACATTATTTTTTATTTGGATTCAGACCTTATTGAGTTAGGGTTTCGTTTTTTTTAGGGTGTTTGTTATAATCGTTGTTTAGTGATTTAGGTTTTTGATAATCGATCTTTCTTTATTTTCTGTTGCGAATCAATCATGGAAGTCGGTTAGGATTTGTTTGGTCTATAATCATGCCTCGACTTTGTTGAGGCAAACGAATTAAAGATTGACGTGGATCTTTTAGGGTTTTATTTTAATCGCTATTTAGGGTTTCGCTCTATTGTTTATTTTTTAATCGTTATGGAGAAAGTTGGTTTTGCTAATGATTTGAGTGCTACTGTTGATTTGTCAAAGGTGACTATGAGGAAACATAAGAAGACATCTCCTCATGTTCAGGTTGATCATGTGGTTACTACAGAATCGGTGTCCCCTACTGGTCCTAATAGTCATGTTAATTCTATCAAAAGTAAACATGATTTTATTGAAGGGGTGTTTGGGGTCTCGTTTAAATCTGCATCGGATATTGATTTATTCATTAGGGAGCTTGAAGAGGGCAAACATCCGATATGGCCTACTTTGGATAGTGAAACTCGTTCACAGGTTTCTGAGGCTATGTGTGGTTTATTTGAGGCTTATACGCTTGACATGAAGGCTAATGCAACTAACTCTGATGTGAGTGGCAAAGATACTACACCTAATGTTAAGGTGGATGCGAATACACAACCTTGTCCAAACTCTACTTATAGTTCTTTGGTTGCTGAGCCTGTTTGTGAAGGAGTTAACGTGTCTATTCCACGTAGAGTAGTAGAACAGGTTAGTGCACGTCTTGAATACACTCTATATGGCTACTTTATTGGTAATAGAATGGCGTTTCCAGTTGTTGAATACTATGTTAGAAATAATTGGGCTAAGTATGGTTTGAAAAAGATCATGATGAATGCAAAAGGTTTTTTCTTTTTTAAATTCGATACTCAGGCTGGCTTAGAAGCAGTGTTGGAAGAAGGACCTTGGATGATACGTAAATCACCGATCATTCTCAAGAAATGGTCAATTGATACTAGTTTATGTAAGGAAGATCTGACTCGTATTCCGATATGGGTTAAATTACATGATGTGCCTATTCAAGTTTTTGAAGATGATGGTATCAACTTGATTGCTTCATTTATTGGCAAACCTATTATGCTGGATTGGTACACAAGCTCTATGTGTAAGGATTCTTGGGGTAGAAGTAGTTTTGCTCGGTGCTTAATCGAGGTTGGTTCAGAGGATGAGCTCGTAGAAGTTATTACTATTGGTATCCCCTCTCTTACTGGGGATGGGTTTACTAAAGAATCTATCTGAGTTGAGTATGAGTGGAGGCCTCCTAGGTGCACATCATGTAAGATCTTTGGGCATATCTATGAGCATTGTACTAAAAAAGTGATTACTCCTCCTGTTGCTACTACTTCAAATGTCGTTACTCCTCCTACTATGCATGTTAACAATGGTTTCCAAAAGGTGAGTCATAAGAAGAAGAAAGGTAAAGCCCAGTCTGGTAAAGGGAGTCAGGTGGGTACTTCTATCAAACAGACTTTCAGGTATGAGCCAAAGAAGACTTCTAGTGAACCAAAAAAGGGAGCCACTATTAGGAGTATTGTGCCTACACCGTCTTTTATGTTGCAGTCTAAAGGTTCCTCCTTTAAGGAAGGTGAAGTTTCTATGTCAAATGCTTATGCTGCTTTGGCTACTGAAGAAGATGGTGATGATGATTGTGTTGATAACGTGTTTGATGAATCGGCTAATTTATTTACTACCTCTACTAAAGGTGGAAGTTCATCATTCACGGTAGCTGCTGGTTAGCTTGTTTTTTGTTTTGATTCTTGTTCTAGGTTCATTGATTCTAGAGTTGTTAAGAGCTTTTGGCATGTCATAAGCTCTAGGTTAGTTGTCTATCAAGTTGTTTTAGCTTGAGGTTAATGTGGTACTTAAGCCACATTCCATCTGTACTCAAACGTTTTGGTTTAATCTATTTACCAGGGAGCAGTATTACTCCCCTTTACCCAAAAAAACAATCTCCCCCTAAGGGAGGTCACCTCAAATTACAATGAATACAAACAGATATTACATTAAGATTGTTCTTGGATTCTTGTTAAAGTTCTTAGCTCTGTAGCTCGTAGTTTTTGATTCTTCATGTTTTGCATGTTTGGTTAATCCAAGTGGAGGTCTTTAACTGATCTACGTGATAATGAGTTTTGAGCCAGCTTTGAGATCATCAGCTACCATAAATCTCTGACTCTTCCTTTGTAGTATTGACATTATGTGATGTTGTGACATTTGGACCGACATGCTCACATTCTGGATCATGATTTCTTCTCATCAGAGTAGCGAAAGCTTTAGATGATTCATGATATTTGCAGTAGCGTAGCAGAAGCATGGAGTGAAAATATCAGAGTTGTTGATGCACTTATCATGATTTCTTTAGAAATGAATGTGTTGTGTGAGCATGCGAGTATGGATTGACCTCTCCATTCTGATCAGTTGCAAACGTCAGGTGTACCTGCAAACAACAGTTAGCAATAAAGCGCACGAAAGTGTTTTTGATCAATTTCGTTGAATTGAGGTACACGGCCCACGGTTCCCCGTTGATCAGTACAAGTACTTCCTGTGATCAGGTATAATTCCGAAGAATCTCCTTGACAGGGTTTCGCAGCTGCTCAAGCTGTTCTTAAACCGGAACGTCTCAAAGAAGACAACACGGAGTGAGTGAACCAGCGAATTGAGATTCACTGATTGATGAAAAATGATTTGAAAAACAATCGTGTACTGCTCAATAAAATGTTTTTGCAATACAACAAAGGTTTTAAAGAAAATCAGTTATCAATCATAAACACCTTTTATTTTTGAGATATTAATACACAGTCGATGTGCTAAAGAAAAGAATTTTTAAGCACAACGACCGGTTTTTCAAAGGTATCCGTCAATCCATAACATGAACCAGGATTGATTCATAATTTTGAATCGCCCCATCGTTTCTGTTCAGTTGTCACATGGTTGATCTATTGGATAGATCTCACATGCCACCTACCAAGAGCTTGTTTGATGTTGGCTCTAGAAGGCTTTCCATCTTCATTGTGAATATGTTTGCATATCACTCAGATGTTCTGGCAATACCACAAGGATAATGCGTAGGACTCTTAAGAATATAATCTCTCTTTCCACATTGTGTGAAATAGAGAGTCATCATTGACAGTGTCCTAATGAGATTTATTTGATGATCTCGTGGCTCTAGACTCAATTGTGCACATTTGGTTCCTATGCCGGATACTAGGGAGAGGGTCTCCTTCTTCAATATCAACAAACACTAAGAGAAAGTCGATAGATTATGTAGGTTCCCCGTGACGTATTGTCTTCAATACCGATGTTACCTTGGTAACCACCAGTAGCATATGAATTGAACCCGGTTTCTGCCCTAAGGTTGAATTATTGGAGGGCTATTTCTTTTCACCCTTTTCACATTTAATTCTTTTTCATTCTTCAACCCCTTAAGTACTTACCGAGACTTCATAACTAGAACCTTGTTGGGTTTATTCCAGTTCTAGCTCTATCTCAGTCCGCACTATTCCCATTTCTCACTTTTCTCCTTTTTTCATCATACCTAAGGACTTGTTGGGAATTATAAGTTTGAGTTGATAAAGACAAAAAAATGAAACAAGAGGGACTTAATATGACAAGAAGGAAACCTACAAAAAGATGGAAGGACTTGCTTGCAAAAGAAGTTTTATTTATTAGTCCTTATCCTCTAGTATATAAAGAGGACATATGTGTAGGTTTTAATTATGTCTTCCATAATGTAGACGTCTAGTAAAGGTGTGTGTGTGTGTCCTAGGCGTAATGTCTTGTAAACGCCTAGGTTATTAGTTTAGTTAGTAGACGTGTTCCTATAAACGTCTAAGATTAGTTAGTGTTAGTGATTGAAAAACCTTGTTTAATAATAAAGTAACGATTTGTTTATTCCGCTGTGCATGTTATTAATCTTTGTTATTGATCCCTAGCTGAGCTTATAAACGATCTTATCAATTGGTATCAGACTGGGAAGCTCTTGATATAGGGATCAACAAGGTTTTTGATGTCGATTTTATGGAACAGATGGGTCGATATGTTTTCTGTTTTGAATTGCTGGTAATTAAGTCAACGAATTAATGTGAGTACCATTGTACCTCGTACAAATTAATTGTTTGTTGAAGTCAAGAGTTTTGATAGTGACTTTTTGGGTACTGTACGCATCGGTATACGCATATGGGACAACATATAATACGATTTTCATGATTTTTTATTGGTCAAAGTAATCGATGGAGATTTATATACAATCGGTTGATACTGTACTGATTGTTGGTGACGTATGGTATTGTGTTATATGATCACGTGGTATGAGGCTATATTAATCAGGCGAGTGACCCACTTGTGAATCAATGGCTATGGTCAAATCTGATTCTAATTCATCAGTCCATAAAGGAAGAATATTTGATCCCGTGATGTGCGGTATTGATTGGTCGAACGAATGAGGTTACATGATATTATTTTTATTGGTGATTAGTTTTTATCTAGTATACTAATGTCACGTGACTATAGTGACCATGGATATTTGTTACGAATATTCTAATGTCGTGTGACTGGTGGGGGACAGCAGATTCAATTCACCCTTTCATGTCTTTTGTTACACGCATAGGATGCTGCGTATGATATTAATTGGTAGATGGGGTCTAATCTGGACAGTAGTATATTGATAGTGAAAGATCACTGTGCATTCGTAGCTTTTTAAAGTATTGTTCGAATGCTATTATGATGCTTGGATCAAAGTACTGCTGCTGCTGCACTTTTAGATGAAAGTACTGTTGCAAAGTACTGCTTCAAGGTACTTCAGATTTTATTGAATGTACTGTTTGCCTATGTTTGAAAGTACTGCTGATCGGATGAAAGTACTGCTCCTTCTCAAAGTACTGTTATTATTGAAAGTACTGCTGCTCTAAATTTAAAAGTACTGTTTTTCATATGGTTTTCGATTTAAGGGGAAGCCAAGTGTGATATTTGTTATAGTTTTTTGGACGACACACACACAGAATGGTTATTTGGTTCACACACACAGGAAGAAGTTTTTGTTCTTAAAAGGATTTAAAAAGGCTCGTTTTGGAGATTTATTGAAGAATTGATTACGAAGAGGATTATTTATCACTTATTTGAAGGTGAAGTGGAATTACTTGGTTTGTGATCTTATCATCTAGCTTGATGAATCTAGCAATGTGTGATTTTTCTTATGATGCTCTATGCACACATTGGCTATCACTTGAAGGAGTTACATTGTAGTGCTCAGTGTCTCATACTAGTTGAGGATTCTTGTCAAGGGATTGAAGTCTACTTATATTTGTTGATTTGTATAAGTATGGAGTTCCGTGGATTGTAAAAGATTTAAGACACAAGTTTGGGAAATTTTACTTTTTCATCAAGTTCGTTATATTTCGTTTTCTTCACAAGTGATCATTACATAAAGCCTACAGATTTGAAGAATCAAGAAGATGGTTAACATATGGGTTTCAGGGGAAGCTTATTGGTAAATGTTTAACCATCTACATGCATCACTCAAGGGGAAGTGTTTGATTTTTACCATTGTTGATCATTATTACTACTGCTAGTTGATGTTTTCTACTGTTTTGGATCCATTTTTCTTATGATGCGTAATGGTGGGCGATTTTAAACATTGGAAGTCTTAGATTGGAAGTATGATATTGGTTTGTGGTGGTCAAGATCATTATTTGCATACGTTCCCTATTTGGATAATAACAAAAAGGGGAAGAGATGTTTGAGTGGCATGGTATGGATTAAGGGGAAGACAAAGGAAGACATACTTGTTTCATTTATGGCAAGATTTATTGATCTCAATTTCTCTACTTCGTCTAGGGAAGTTCGTTCAAGAATGGTTTTGTCATTATCAACTAGGGGAAGATTGTTGGGAATTATAAGTTTGAGTTGATAAAGACAAAAAGAATGAAACAAGAGGGACTTAATATGACAAGAAGGAAACCTACAAAAAGATGGAAGGACTTGCTTGCAAAAGAAGTTTTATTTATTAGTCCTTATCCTCTAGTATATAAAGAGGACATAGGTGTAGGTTTTAATTATGTAGGATCGTTATTTTTATTGTGTTGATGATTCGGGTGGTCTTGGATGATCAAAATACATGTTTAACATTTTAGAGAGAGAAAGTAGAGAGAGAAGGTGTTCTTGCTAGAGGTTTACTCAAAGGAAATGTTAGATTGAATGAGAAGCACCACCCCTTCCATGGATGGAAGGGGTATTTATACTTACAGACTCAACGACCTCCTATCGACCTGTGGATCAGGGATACAGTGGGTAAAGACCCGTCCTTCCTCCACGGTGTTGCACTACGCTAAACTAAACTAATAACTAACTAATAAACTGATAAATAACGTAACAAATGACAAGTCTACGAGCTAACTTAAGCTAGATAACATTTGGGGTGACCGACTCTTCACTAAGAAATTTTCCAATTCCTAACAATCTCCCCCTAAGGGAGGTCACCCCATGTTTTACATTTCGAATCCTAGCATTCTATTCTTGACATTGTTCTTGAGCTCGTAGACTTGAATTCTTCATTTCCGCAATCTTTGTGCTTTTGTAGTGCAACTTCAAAGTCCGCATTGATTTGTACTTTCAGTGGAGGTCTTTGAACTGATCCACATCTTGATGATCTTCGAGATTTCTTTGAGATCATCAGCCACAGTAAATCTCTGGATCACCCTTTATTGTGTTGCCATCATGTGAAGTTGTGACTTTTGGACCGACATGCTCATACTTTTGAATCATGACATCTTTCCATCAGAGTAGCGGAAGCCTTACTGGTTCATGATATTTGCAGCAGCGAAGCATAAGCATAGTATGAAATATCAGAGCCAGGTTATGTAGATATGCACCAGTCATGATTTCTTCAAATTAAGTGTGGATGCTGTGAGCATTCGGCTTTGGATTGACTCCTCAATTCTGATCAGCTGCAACCGTCAAAATGTACCTGCAAACAACAGTTAGCAATAAAACACACGAAAGTGTCTTTGATCACTTTCGCTGAATTGAGGTACACGACCCACAGTTCCCCGTTGATCAGTATAAATACTGCCTGTGAACAGGTAGGATTCCTAAGAATCTCCTTGACAGGGTTTCGCAGCTGTTCTAGCTGTTCTCAAACCGGAACGTCTCAAAGAAGACAACACGGAGTGAGTGAACCAGCGAATTGAGATTCACTGATTGATGAAAAATGATTTGAAAAACAATCGCGTGTTGCTTGAAGAAAGAGTTTTGCAATACGACGAAGGTTTTATGAGAAATATCAATTTTCAATCAAAATACCTTTTGTATTTGAAAATAGTACACAATCGACGTGCTAGCGAAAAGAAGAGATTCGCACATCGAACGGTTTTTCTAAAAGTATTTTTTTCAATCAGAGATACTTTTTGAATTTGAAAACATAAGTACACATTCGACGTGCTAGAGAAAAGAAGGTTTGCACATCGAATGGTTTTTCCAAAAGTATTCGTCAATTCCATTCCTGGACCAAGGTTGATTCAAGACTGAATCGCCCCATTGTTTCTATCCAGTTGTCACAAGTTTGATCTTACGAGAAGATCTCACATGTCACCCACCAAGAGCTTGTTTGATGTTGGCTCTAGAAGGATTTCCATCTTCATCGTGAATACTTTTACATACCACTCAGATGTTCTGGCAATACCACAAGGATAATGCGTAGGACTCTTAATATATACTTACTTTCCACATTGTGTGAAACAGCAAGTCTTCAAGAATTTAGTGTCCTATTGAGATATTGTGGATGATCTCTTGGCTCTAGACTCAATAGTGCACATTTGGTTCCTGTGCCGGAGACTAGGGAGAGGGTCTCCTTCTTCAATATCAACAATCTCTAAGAGAAAGTCGATAGATAATGTCGGTTCCCCGTGAGAATGAAACAAGCCCTTTTAAGAGGAACTTGAGTGGCTTGGGAAGTTCTAGTGCAGTGCATCACTGGGTCCATGATGTCTTGTCTTCAATACCAGTGTTACCTTAGTAACCACCAGTAGCATATGAATTGAACCCGGTTTCTGCCCTAAGGTTGAATTGATGGAGGGCTATTTCTTTTCACCCTTTTCTCATTCATTTCTTTTTCATTCTTCAACCCCTTCAGTGCTTACCGAGACTTCATTACTAGAACCTTGTTGGGTTTATTCCAGTAATGACCATTCTCATTAACATGCATCATGCTTTTTCCATGGGCTTCAGTCTTCAAGTGAACCGGGCTACCATTAACTGTTTTCTTATTCCACTTGCTCAACTATAATGACGATCATCATGAGCTAATTTTGCGGGGGAAAAGTGTGAATAGACTACATTTTTTGAAGATATTCACTTGTTTAATCAAGAATGGCATCTCCGTATGCAATTCTTGAGGGGGAGAAGAAGTGTGAATTACTGCATGGTTGATTATTATTTGAGAATTTAAATGGTCATACGGCTCTAAACTCATGTAAGAACCGAGATTCTTCTTATCGGGTAATCTTCACATGGAGTTTCTTCTTAAGAGCCGTTAGTTGACATCTTCACAAGCTGATATGAGTTTATTGACAAAGTGCTTCCGGTTAATGCTTCACGTGCACATCAACATGATGATTCCGAACAACCTTCTGTTCTTGTTTGATGTGATTGTTTGCTTGGTGTTACCATTTCGTGTGTTCGTTGCGGCCTGATTGCTAATTTCCTTGATGAACATCTTTCTGTTCTTGTTTGATTGGGAGGGATTCTAGTTAAGGGGATGTGCAAGATGTAAGTTGATTGGGATGCTTTTTGCTGATGTTCTTGTTTTTGGTGAGTTGAAGATGTTAACTATCTATTCCCCAACTGCACAATCTTGAAGAAGGTCGAGTCTACAGTCTGTTCTACATTTTCTGCTACATGTTAGAAGACTAAAGACGAGTTGCATTTAACGATCTAAAGACTTCTTCTTTATCTGGGCATTTATCAAACAGATTTTCGGTTTAGGGGGGGCACTAATTGGGAGAAAGTTATAAGTCAGATTCAATTCCCAATTAGACTTGCTCATATTTTTTAGCAGTGACTCCTCGAGACGTTGATATTGACTATTGTTGGACATTTGACACAAGTTGATTACTTTGGAGTTAATCATTTATCACTTATTTGAGATTGAAGTTGACTTTCACAAAGGCGTGTTCTTATTTGATAACTTGCTCGGGCTTAAGAATTTGAGTTGAAGACTTGGTTTATCTAGTTACCAGCAGTCGAGGTGGATGGTTGAAGACCTGGTTAACTATCACTATTAGGAGTTACTTTGTTTTACTCAGTGTCACACGCATATGACGGTGTGGATAATCTCAAGAGGTGTTAATGTCTCATACTTTGTTTGGGTAGTGAGTACTTAGAGATTTGCTTGAAGCATAAATTCTCGACACCGTTCTTCCATCATTAGGTGCAAGCTTAAGATACAAATGTGGGGAAGTTGACTTCAGTTTCAAGTATGGTATAGCGGGTTTTCTTCTTCAGTGGTCACTTCAAATTGCCTACAGAAGGGTTGATATAAATAGTCAGAGAGAGTCTTCAGCAAGTTGATTCTCACAGAGAATTCAAGTATTCTTCTCAACAAATTTCTAGTATACGGGCTTTCAATGAGTTGCTGATTCTGAAGCATCAAAACCAGCAAGGGGAAAGGAGACACGCATCTAAACGCGAGTAATCTTGATGAGCTTAATACTTCTAAGTGATTGAAGATATCCCGGGAAGACAAATGTTATTACCGCAGAGAAACTCAAAGTTTGACTCATGGCGAGTAAACTTGATGAACTTAACTTTTCTAAGTGATTGAAGATATTTCGGGAAAACAAATGTCATGACCGCAGAGAAACTCAAGGTTTTACTCATCAAGGCGTTTAGTGTTCTTATTCCAACTATGTGGGGGAAGAGATGTTAGAGAAAGTTTCTGAAGATAAAAGAGGTACACAAGTACGACATATTCAGGGGAGATAAATGTGTAACATGAGGGAGGTGTTATCAGTTATTCTCTCGTTGGGAATGTGTGTACTTCGGATTCTTGAGCTTCATACACGTTCATCAGGGAAGAAAAATGTGAACATGGGAAGGTGTTCTTCATTCCCCTCATGAAGTGTATTCGGGAGAGTTCTTGAGAATTATACTAAGAGACTGACTACATCAACTCAACTACTTGGGGGAAGTGTTCTCTTGACACCTTTGGAATGGATTGCGTCAGAATTCAGTGGTTATGAAATTTGAGAAGATTATTTATGAGTGGGATGATACGTTGCTATTCTTCTTGATGATATAACCCCGAATGGAGATCCTCGATTATCGTTCTTAAATGGAGCAGCGGGATTTATGATTATGGTGTGCATCTCTGTGCACCTGGCTAAGGCAAGCTTGAAATAGAGCTTTGAATCTGCTCAGCTAAAGGATTTTCGGTTTGGGGGGAAGCTGCCAAAGTCTCACTTTCAGATGGTTCTATTTCTTTCAAATCAAGAGCCCTTGGAAGCTTTGGTGGTGGATGTTTAAGAGATGACGAATTCTATCTTCTACGACGTGCTGCTCGATATCCTTATCTCGGTACTCGTATCATCATCTTCTTTAACTATATCATCTACTCTATCCTTGTATATATTTATCAGAAAACAAAATACAAAATTATAAAACCAACAAAAAGAAAATAGAAAAATATAAAACCATCAAAACAAAATAGAAAAATATAAAACCTTCAAAAATCCATAAAAATCAGAAAACTTAAAAATACCAAAAATATTGTTTTATCTAGACATGTCTTCTGGTATCGATAACATCTACGGTCTTAGAAATGTCATTCAATAATGGCACGGGACTTTAGATGAAGTTCGAGCAGGAGGTGTAAATATTTCTTTTTAAACATGTCTCAAAATATGGCTTACAGTTATTTCAGACTGTAACCCGGGCTTAAACTATGGCTTGCAGTTACTTCAGACTGTGACCCGCGCTTAAACCATGGTTTGCTATTATTTCAGATAGCAACCCGCTCTTCAAGAAAGGAAAGTGCTGCGCTAAACCAGTTTTCAAATATTTCGTGCACTTATCCTAAAATATATTGAGGAAAGTATGTCGAAGGACTGCTGTTCCTACACAAATGTTTTTCCGTCTATAATTCTTCAGAAAAATATTTGTTGTATTTCAAAAATGGTGGTAAAATGAGTTGCTTGAAAAAATCAATCAGGATCAGAGTTTTTCGTATTAATTCACAAAAACTCAATCGATGACTTCAGCACTTTTAAAACTTTTCAAGAAAAAGAGTCATTGATTGAGGGGAAGAATATTTTTCAAATTTATATCATCTAACGGATTGTCTTAATTATCCTACGTGTTAAAATGAAAAAATATAATTGCCTATGTTGAAGGACTAGGTTTCTAGGATATGATTTTTAGGTTTAGATGATTAAAGTTTGATGAACACATTATTCCCATGCTATATATGATCTGATTGTTATGTTGAATTGACTTTAATTAGTCGATTGCTGTTATGGGTGATGTCGACCACCATATATCTGTATGTGTGTTCACTAATGTATGCAGATATCATGGATATAAGAATGTTCCCGATCCGGATCCCACTAATGATGATGATTGGATGCCGAAAGGAAAGGGTAACTATTTCTTGGGTTGACAAATGAAGAAACAGAGCTTAATTGGACTTCTATGGAGAGTTGGCATAAATGCAACGAAAGAGGTCTCACTGCATCAGCAGATGGTTTTCTTCTAAATGATTGAAGAAACGGAGCTTAATTTGACCTCAGTTGGCATTCAAAATGCAACGTAAGAAGAAGTCTCACTGCATTAGCAGATGGTTTTTCTTCCAAGCCCTACAGCAGCAACATCAACAAAAGCAGCTCAACCACCTAACGTATCTTTGTGCAGGGTTTATAGTGATGATACCATTTTTCTAAAACTTTGAATAATATTGTTTTTGAAAATGGAAAAATATTGTTTTTGAAAATAAATTGGTCTTAATTTTGAAAATCACCGGACTTCATTTTATCAAAACTTAAGTCACTCAATTATCGACTTCGGTCATTGATTGAGGGGGAGAGTGATTTAAAATAAATTATTTTCAATCAATATTGCTTCATAAAAGTCCGGATTGTACAATATAAGTGGTGATCTAAAGATTTAATGTTATGTCATGGTATGATTTTTTCTTTAGAATCAAGGTCTTTCAAAATGAAATTTTTTCTGTTCTTGTTTGATTGTGAAATTGTTTTGTTTTACTTAAAAGATCTCTTAAAAAAACTATCATACCTGACACTAACAATCTTTAATGTCTTAAAATGGTCCTTATCTGTCATCTTTCAAAATTGAATCTTGCCACGTCTTTCCCCAATTTTTTCTAAATGATTTAAATCAGTTGGGATCACAAATCTCAAATGGTTTGATATTTCTGATCGGGGTAGAGATAGCGATTTAAATCTCAAATCTATTTTAATGGAATTGGTTTTAGTCCTTTAAAGGCACTCCTGCCTCCATGTGCCAAACGATTTCAAATACACAATGCACATGTTGAGGAGGAGGATTTATCCAAAAACCAGATGAGTATTTAAACAAGGCCACATTTTCTCCCATGTTTTCTAAACCTAATTAAATCACTTGGGATCCAAAATCTCAAAGGATTTGATATTTTTTATCGGGGGAGAATTTGTGATTTAATAATGAAATTTGATAAAAGTTGATCGTTTTGATTCAGTTGTGCAGGCTGCTCTCTCATATGTGCTAAACGCTTTCGAATCTCGAAGGCACATATTGAGGGGGAGCAAAACCATCGAGGTACAAAAGTTTTTTAAAAGAGATTATAAAGTACCTTGATTGTGTTTTCAAATGGTTTTCTTAATGGATTTTGTGATTGTGGATGTGCTTCAAAAGAACTCTTGCCTCTATGTGATAAAATGTTTTAAAATATCCTATGCACATATTGAGGGGGAGAATTTTACCAAGAAAATCAAATGGCTTTTTCGTATGAAAATTGTGATCAAAGAAAATATTTCAAAGTCCTCTTGCCTCCATGTGCCAAACAATTTCTAAATCACACGCACATGTTGAGGGGGAGGTTTTCTAAATGATCAAAACTATTAAGGTACAAAATGCTTTGATCTCGTATCACAAGTACCTTGATTGTTTTTCCAAATGATTTTTCAATTGGTTTCATGAAGGAAAGAACAATACCAAAAGACCGATCAATTTACTTTATGCATGGAGTTATAAGGATGGTTAGGTTAGGTATTTGTTCCCACGATCCGCCAGAACCGGACAGATCTACCCAGGGACAATCCACTAGATAGTGTAGAGTCCTTAGGTATATTGAATAATGGTTGAGGCATGTCGAGTCTTGTAGGTTGTATAAGATGGCTAAGAATGTGATGAGTCTTGTTGTCGAGTTTAGATGTTTGGTGATTGTTGTGGTCGTGGTTAGTTGTTCTTCTCCTTCATCATTTATGTAAGTCGCTAGGTTTTCCATAAGCAAGTCGCTAGCCTTGTTGAGTCATAGTCGCTACCACTTAAGTTCCAACTCACTTTTGACCGATTCAACAACTCGCTACCTCCTTTTAAAACACCCAAATCGCTAACTTATAAATATAAGTCGCTAGCCAAAGTCAAGTCGCTACCCATTATTCACCAAGTCGCTAGCACTGAAATCAGGTCGCTAGCATGGAGTTAAGTCGCTAACTATTACACAAATTGCTACTTGTTAAATAACAAGTCGCTACATGGTATTACATACTCAACTCGCTAGTAAGAAAACATGGACAAGTCGCTAGCCATATCTGTTACATAACTCGCTTGCTGGAACACTGAATCTGGACATGTTAATACCAAGTCGCTACTAAGAAACATGAACACAAGTTGCTATCAAAAACCATGTAAAAACAGTTTCAACTTTAAAACCTGCATAACGATTGATATGGATTCAACAAATGTTTAACAAGACAGTTTTAACCAAATCTGCATAAACCAGATTCATGACAAACAGCGTGTGACATTCTTAAAACAGTCAACAAAATCAGAACCACACTATAACTTGCAACAACCCACGAATCAAAACACATCAAAACAACCAACCATCAAGAGACCGTATAAACCACACACAACAAACCGTATAAAAGACCATTCGAATCAGCAAACCAACACAACCTTGGCTCTGATACCAATTGTAGGATCGTTATTTTTATTGTGTTGATGATTCGGGTGGTCTTGGATGATCAAAATACATGTTTAACATTTTAGAGAGAGAAAGTAGAGAGAGAGGGTGTTCTTGCTAGAGGTTTACTGAAAGGAAATGTTAGATTGAATGAGAAGCACCACCCCTTCCATGGATGGAAGGGGTATTTATACTTACAGACTCAACGACCTCCTATCGGCCTGTGGATCAGGGATACAGTGGGTAAAGACCCGTCCTTCCTCCACGGTGTTGCACTACGCTAAACTAAACTAATAACTAACTAATAAACTGATAAATAACGTAACAAATGACAAGTCTACGAGCTAACTTAAGCTAGATAACATTTGGGGTGACCGACTCTTCACTAAGAAATTTTCCAATTCCTAACAAATTATGTCTTCCATAATGTAGACGTCTAGTAAAGGTGTGTGTGTGTGTCATAGGTGTAATGTCTTGTAAACGCCTAGGTTATTAGTTTAGTTAGTAGACGTGTTCCTATAAACGTCTAAGATTAGTTACTGTTAGTGATTGAAAAACCTTGTTCAATAATAAAGTAACGATTTGTTTATTCCGCTGTGCATGTTATTAATCTTTGTTATTGATCCCTAGCTGAGCTTATAAACGATCTTATCAGGACTTCTACACTATCTAGTGGATTGTCCCTGGGTAGATCCCTCCGGCTCTGGCGGGATCGTGGGAACGAATACCTAACCTAACCATCCTTATATCATCATACATAAAGTAAATTTGGTCGGTCTATTTGGTATTGTTCATCTGCCATTGGAACCAATTGAAAACCATTTGAAAAATCAATCCTGATACTTGTGATATATTGTCAAAGTATTTTGTACCTGAATTGTTTTTGATATTTTAGAAAAAGAGCTCCCCCTCAACATGTGCATCGTGTATTTGAAATCGTTTTGGCACACGGAGGCAAGAGGAAGGATTCACTTCTTTGATTACCATTTTCTAAAAGATATCAACATCACTTTCCTGATCAAAATTAGTATTTTTCATACTTTGTTAAGGGTATTTTTTTGGAAAGGATGTGGTTTTCAAAAAGTTGCTCCCCCTCAATATGTGCATAGAAATTTGGAAGTGTTTTGCACATATTATGGAAAACCTGCACATTGAAACAAATCAATCACGTTTCAATCCTTTTTGGTTTGAAATAGATGCTCCCCTTCAACATGTGCATGGAAAATTTGAAATCGTTTGGCACATGTAGGGAGGAGAGCTTGTAAATCACTATAAAACCATTTATCGAATTATCAGTTTAAATCCAATTTAAATCACAAATTCTCCCCCGATCACAATTTTCAAATCATTTGAGATTTGTGATCTCTGTAGATTTAAATTGATTTTGAAAGCTTTTGAGGAGAATTGTGACTTGATTATGAAAACATTTAACCGATAAGGATCAAATCTGAGACTTTAAACTCCAAAGATTAAACATACTTAAATATCTTTTGAAAACATGACATAAACCTTGCTCTGAACCAATTGTATGACAAATAACCTTTTGATTTAAATGAAATCATTCTACCCCTCAATCAATGACATAAGTTGTTGATTGAGAGATAGAGATTTTGACAAATGTCAAGTCCAGATGATTTTCAAAAATTGAGACCGAGTTATTTTTTATTAGTTTTCAATTAGATAACAAATATTTTTCAGACGAATCTTTAGAAGGAAAAATACTTGTGAAGGAAAGATTTGTCGTTTTAATGACAAACATTTGTTTTTAGAATCAGAGCATGAGATTTGAAAAATAAGATAAAGCATGGCTCTGTTCTTTCTTTAAAAACGGGTTATAGACTGAAATGACTATAAGCCTTGTGTTTTTCTTTCTCTCAAAAAAATTTTTTTTTTTAATATGTACATTCGAACAACATCTAAAGACCCGTGTCACTCTTTGAATGACAGCACAAAGACCGTAGATATTATCGAATCAAGAAAAACATGACAAAATGACAATATTTTTTGAAATTTTTTGAGTTTTTCAAATTTTTATGGATTTTTGAAAGTTTTATATTTTTCTATTTGCTTTTTTGTTGGTTTTGTAATTTTGTATTTTGCTTTTTGGAAAAAATATTTACAAGAGATGGATGAAGAAAAACTTTTACTCCTCGTCTTCCTCTTGAAGACGTTTGAGTGTTTCTGGTTGTAGACTCTTTAGACCAAGTCGTGGGAGGATAAACTCAAAACGTTCTCTAGGAAGAGCTTTGGTGAAGATGTCTGCTAACTGGTATTCAGACCTCACAAAATAAAGTTCCACCACACCTTTCTCCACTTGCTCCCTGATGAAATGATGTCGAATGTCGATATTCTTTGCTCTTGAATGTTGAACGTTGTTGCATGAGAGAGCATTGGCACTTTTGTTATCACAATACAAAGGGATTTTGTTGAATTCAAAGCCATAGTCAGATAATTGGGATCTCATCCAAAGGATTTGAGCACAACAAGATGACATGGCTATGTATTCAGCCTCTGTAGAGGATATAGAAGTACTCATTTGTTTCTTTGAAGACCAGCTCACAAGCTCACCCAAAAACTGAGCACCTCCTGACGTGCTTCGACGTGTATCTTGACATCCTGCATGATCAGCATCTGTATAGGCTGTTAGTGACATACCGGTGTCCTTCGGGTACAAAAGTCCCATATTTATGGTTCCTTGGAGATACCGAAAGACCTGTTTAACCGCTTCAAGGTGCTTTTTGGTAGGCTTAGCTTGGTATCTAGCACACATGCATACAGCGAATAGAATATCAGGTCTACTGGCTATGAGGTACATCAGGGATCCAATCATACTACGATATTTCGTTTGATCTACCATGATCCCTGAGTGGTCCTCATCCAGTTTAGTACGCTCTATCATGGGAGTGTCAACAGAGTCACAAGAATCAAATCCAAATTTCTTTAAAATCTCATTAGCATATTTAGATTGATTTATAAAAATGCCTCCGGGACTTTGTGAAATTTGTAATCCCAAGAGAAATGACATTTGTCCCATCATTGACATTTGAAATTTGGAGCCCATCTCCTTAGAAAAAAGGTCACATTCATTGGGATCAGTCGAGGCAAAAATAATATCATCAACATAAATTTGAACGTGAATTAAATGTTTGCCTGACTTTCTGGTGAACAATGTCGGATCAACTGCTCCTTTGCTAAAACTTTGATAGTGTATCATACCATGCCCTTGGAGCTTGCTTCAAACCGTAAAGAGCCTTTTTCAAGCGATAGACATGAGTTGGATGCTCTGGATTCACAAAACCTTCAGGTTGGCTGACGTATAGGACTTCTTTAAGATCTCCGTTAAGAAAAGCCATCTTTACATCCATCTGATAGACTACCATGTTCTTACTAGCAGCATTAGCCAGGAAGATTCTGATTGCCTCGATGCGCGCAACTGGAGCAAATGATTCCTCAAAGTCAATACCCTCCTCTTGATGGTATCCTTTTGCAACCAATCGAGCCTTGTTCTTTAATACATCACCATGCTCATCGAGTTTTACTTTCAAGATCCACTTTAGAGCAATGATCATAGCACAGTCAGGAGCAGGTACTAATTCCCATACATCTAGTCGATCAAACTCATGAATTTCATCTTGCATTGCATTGAACCAACTTTCTTCATTCATGGCAGTTTTAACATCTTTTGGTTCGATATTAGACAGTACGGAGTTGAAGAAGCACCATAAGGCATCAGTTGCAAGTTGTTTACGAGTGGATACTGGACGAGAGGGGTTTCCAATGATGTTGTCCAATGGATGATCATGTGTCCATTTTCTAAGGTGTTCGTGTGGTTGTTGTTGAGGAACTGAAGTAGCAGAGTCGTTTTCTCCTAATGAATATGGTTCTGATGATGGTTCAGGAGCAAATATGTTCTCAAAGGGAGCATCTTCAGGAGTAGCAAAGGGATTATCTCCATCATAGGTGCCAGAAACAATTCCATGATGTACACTCGATGATTGAGGATTTGTTAATGAGACAGAGTGATCAGCAGCAGGCGCTTCTTGACTTGATGACATAGAAACTGAAGGGTTAACTTCATTGACAGTGATAGGAGCATCCTCTGTTGATGGATTTGACAGATCATTAGCAATTGGCTCATAGTGTTCATCAAACATTGGATCAAATAATTTCTTCAAATCATCTTCTGAAGGAGGTACATAAGGAGTTGGTGGTGAGAGATTTTGTACAAGAGAAGAACTAATGGGACTACTTGATGAAGGTTGTGATACGGGTCCAGAACTTAATCGTCCTGGAGCCATTTTCCCGGACAGCTCATCGAACGTGACGTGAATAGTTTCCATGATATCTCGAGTTCTTTTGTTGTAGATTCGGTAACCCTTCTTGTTTGATGCATAACTAACAAAAACTCCAATGTCCGCCTTAGCTCTTAATTTACCTAAATCTTGACCATCATTTGTTGGATAGCACAAAGCACCAAACACACGAAGGTAGGAGAGATCAGGTTTTCATTTATGGACAAGTTCGTATGGAGTTTTTCCATGAGAGGTGTGTATAAGGGTACGATTTTGGGTGTAGCAAGCAGTGGCAATGGCTTCAGCCCAGAGAAACATTGGAACCTTTGAGTAAATCAGCATTGTTCTTGCGGCTTCCACAAGAGTTCAATTTCGTCTTTCAACAACACCGTTCTGTTGAGGAGTTCGAGGAACACTTCTTTGATGACTAATTCCAACACTTTCATAAAATTGACTTAAGTCTTTGTTAACGAACTATGTGCCATTGTCTGTTCGAACAATTCTAACAGTATTGTTAAGTCGAACCTGAAGCTGCTTGATAAGTTTGATGATGACATCTGGAGTTTCATCCTTTGTCCTCAAAAACTTTACCCAAGTAAATCGAGAGTAGTCATCAACAACGACTAAAATATATTTCTTCCCATTAATCGTTTGCACTCTCATTGGTCCGCACAAATCCATATGAAAGGTATGCAGAACATCCACTACTGAGTTTGTGGGTTTGGGTTTGTGGGCATATTTCTTGCTTTTTCCCAATTGGCATGCTGAACAAAGATGATCTTTTTCATACATTAATCTGGGTAAGCCTCTTACAAGATCCTTTCTGAAAAGGTTATTAATGGTGCCGAAGTTCAAGTGATTGAGACGACGATGCCATAACCATGATTTTGTTTTCGAAGCCTTTGACAACAAGAAGATTGGAGAAGACTTCATCATGTCTTCGATAGAGATGGTGTATAGATTTGAACCACGAGTTCCTCTTAACAGTTCCACACCATCAAGTTCTCTAACGAAACAAATATGTTTCCTAAAAGCCACTTCTAGATCAGAATCACATAATTGACCAACAAAAAACAAGTTATGACCAAGACCTTCAACATAATATACCCTGGAGATTACACTATCTCCAACAACATAGTCTCCATAATCCATAATTGCACCAAAATGGTCGTTCCCGAATCTAATAGTCCCGATGAATTTGCTCACGAAGTTCATGAGCTGCGAGCGATCTCCATTCATATGCTTAGAACAGCCTGAGTCCAGGTACCACAGAACGATTTGAACGATCTGCAATTGAACACATACAAGAATGGATAACTGGATAATTGGGATCCCCGTGCAAGAATGGGTTCCATTTGGTTAGTAACAGTGATTGGAACACCCACATCGGAAGTAGAAACAATGGAATCATCAGGGATAGATGCAGTGCTAGTGTCCGTATTTGACCTATTCAAAGTATGTTCACTTCTTAAAGGAATAGTAACATTCTAACAGCTCTTGAGATCGTTTGGCCTGAATGCAAGCAAACCTAATTTCTCTATCAAGTGGCTTATTTATAAAATCCTCTTCTACAATCTCACGGAGACATTCTAGACTATCCTTAAGGTGAGCGAAATAGTTATGAAACATAATTTCGTTATTTCTAAGATTAGGAGGAATGTATTTAACAGTCACAGTATATTTAGAGTCTGCAGATGACTTTGATGCAACATTCTCATTAAAGACAAGTGGCATTTTCCCTTTTACCTGACTCCTCAGATTCTCAATTTCCTTTTGTAAAGACATTATTTTTTCGTTGTTCTTCTCACGAGTGACTTTCATTGAATCATATAACTCTTTAAAGTGTCGTTTAACCTTTTCATTTTCTTCTAGAAAACTCTCATTTCCCTTTTGTAAAACATTAACCAAGTTTTGAAGATGAAAAGTTTGAGAACACTGAGAATCTAAAGGTGAAGGCATTTGGGAGCCAGTCACGTTGTTCTCTTCACCCTTTAATTGTGAAATTTGGGCTTTCAACTTTCTGATCGTGTTACAATGAGCTTGAATCTGTTCGTCTCGTTTGTTTATTTCAAAAAGTGCATCAAACTCTGGAACATTTGAGGATGTCTTGATGTTTGAGGTTTTGACATTTTCTTTGAGATGTTGATATTTTAGTTGCAAATCAAAATGTTCAACTTCTAGTTTAGAAAAATGTTTTACCAAATTATCGTGATCATCTTGATCAATTTTCTCATTTAGTTCTGAGTTTTTGTTTTCAAGCTCAATGACACGATCATGGGAAACTTTCAAGGCAACAGTTAATTCATGAAATTGAGAAGCAGAAATAGAATGCTTAGTAACAGTATAAAACACATCTTGAGCCACACAACTTGATACTAATTTCTCATTAAGGATATGCAAATTCTTCCTTTCAATTTCATTATATTTGAGTTCTCGTTCATAATCATTGACTTCAACAATCATTGCATCAAATTCCTTTTCCATTTCTTTAATATCCGAGTTTATCCCCTTTTGAAGACTTTCAAATTGACCTTTTATATGTTTAAAGAAAGGCATGGCCTCAGTTAAATAGCATTCTTTAGTTTGTTCAAAACCCCTTTCCCCTTCAGTTATCCCTGTAGGTGTGATTCTCTTCTTACATGTCTTCTCAAAATCAACGAATAGTTGATAAACTACATACAGGCTTATTAAGGTCTTGTTATTGGTGGCAATAATTCTAGGAACTAAATGCATTGGTGTATTTGGAGGATACACAGTAGCTGCAGGCACTTTCCTAAGGGGAGTGTTTGTTTCAACAAGTACATTTGCTTTTTGCTTATCCATATCTTTCTTCCAAAAAATTTGTTCTGGGGTCAATTTAGTTTGAGGCTTAAACATGTTCAGGGAGATCCAATTTTCCTTAGTGTAATCATGGGGTTTGACCGTTATGTTTTTCTTTTGACACTCAGGATCTCTTAGCTTCTTATCCATTTTTGCCCTATTGACTTCTTCTAATTGCATATCTTCCTCAGTGCACTCAGCGCAACTAGGTTTCTGCCTAGGCTTAAGGATTTCATTGCCATCATATATTACCTTCTGAGCTTTTCTAGCCACTTTACCATATTCAGGATTGGGTTCCTTTATGATGGGAATGCTATGCTTATCGCTGAAGACTCTATGTTTAGTGATCATGTGAGTAGTCTGAATGGTATTCCTTTGTACGTACAATTTATTTTCAAGTTTGTTTTTCAAAGTTTTTAGATTAGAAAAGTCATTCAAAAGTTTTGATTCCTTAGCATTAAACTCTTGTTTAAGCACTTTTACATTATCTTGAAGCTCTTGCTTTTGCTTAACAGTTTTAGAAAGCTTTTCTTGTAAAGAGTTTAACTCTTGTTTTAACACTTCTTCTCTAAAATTGCTTTTTCTAATAATTGTACGCATTTGGTCATCCATTTCCTGCTCACGGGTAGTTAACTCAAACTTAGCACGTTGTTCATAAATAGCAACTTGTTCTTTATAGGCATTCAGTTCAGAGATAACAGAATCATCAGGAGCACATGCCGTATATTCATCAAAAACATAGTCATCATTGACTGCAGAAGATGCATCACTTGGTACAATCTCACAATCACTTTGTATCACATATTGATCATATGAGACAATATTACTATTACCCTCATTATCAATATCTGATTCATAAGTTTCAAGAGATTGTACTTCATTATGTATCTTTTGCTCATCAACATCATCGTATAGTTTTAATACATCTGAAATGATTGAATCTTTGGATGGACCAGCCTGTTGTGGTGACGAGACCTTTGGAGGGACCATTGGTGAAATGCTAGCCATGAAGATTGTCTGGGCAGTAGGTTCATCATCGACATCAAAGTCAAATGCATCACAGTCAGCAACTTGAAAGGCATTCTGATGATTGTGACCTATTTCCTGAATTGGCTGCACATCAACATCAGCATCATAGGTTTTGGCATTTCCCTCAGCAAGAAACAACAACTCTTCTTCATCCAAAACCGCTCCACTATCCTGAGCTTGCACCAGCAGCATCTTGTCCGTAAAGTACTCTGCATTTTGAGGGCATTTTGGAGATGTGCAGTTCCTTGCAATGTGTCCATCACCACCACAGTTGTAGCACTTGATTGGCTTTACTTGTCCTTGATTGGCATTCCTTCCACGATTTTGATTAGCCACATACCCTCCACCTACTCCAGTATTACCATAACCTGCTCCAATCATCCCTTGTTCATACCGTCTTCCTTGCACATTCTGCACCACTACCTTACCATCTCTGACAGTAGCTTGATTGTGTGGATTGGATGCAGTTCTGAGGTTATTGTTGGTGTGTGGAGTGGAATTCATATTTTGACTAACCATGAGAGACAGTTGATTGATGAAGTTCTCCATGAGTGTGTTTGAGTCTGGAGGCTTATATGCTGGATCAGGAATGAGCTTGTAATTACCATTACCTGTGGGTATGACTTGAGAAGCTTTGGGGGTAATTCCAACATTGGTGTAAAAGGTTGTTGAATCATTTAACGAACTTGTTTCTCCCTGTTTAGATTTGAACTGTTCAAGAATCATTCGTTCAAACATAGCATATCTCTCATTCTGAAGCAGGAAGGCATACAGTTGTTCATAGTTTGTGTTCTTTATTCCTTTGGTTAGCTTCACAGAGGGGACAAATTTGTGCCATTCGGGATTCATGTTGTTCACAAACTTTGAGTTCAGCTGAATATTTGGCATGGTCATTTTGATATTCCTCATGTCATTCACAAGCTTGTGGAATCTCACGTAATATTCATAGACACTTTCTTCTGGTTTCATCTTAAAGTGCTCAAATTCATCATACAGTTGTGATTCTCTGTCTTCCTTGGTTAATTCAGAACCTGAGAGAAGCATCTTGACATTATCCCAAACCGCCTTGGCTTCAGTGTTGTGATTGATAAGCTTGTAGATATCTTTTGGAAGACCCTGAAGTATAATGTTTGAAGCCTTGATATCAGCATCGTATCTCTTTTTCTCCTTATCACTGAGCTCATCATACGTCTTTGGTATGTCCAAACCTAAGATCACAGTACCATCTGCAGCAGTTTCAAGTGTATCTCTTGTAGTCTTAATCTGATAAGGTCATTCATCAATTGACTTGAGAATGTTGACCCCATTTTCCTTTCCCAAACAGTACAACCTAATTCGTTGAGCCCATGAGTCATAGTCAGTTCTGTCAAGCATGGGTGGACGAGTATCTGATCCAGCTGCTTGAACGTCCTCAGCTACAGAAGAGATGATTGTAGGCACGTTGGTAGACATAATTACAGATTTCACGGGATTTTATAACTCTATGATTAAACCGGGAAATAGATTCTTTCACGGGATTTTACTAAATCAAGAGAAAACCGTATCAAAAACAATAATCAACTAAGTCGCTATAAACCTTGAAGACAAGTCGCTAAGTAACCAAGTCGCTAAGTAACCAAGTCGCTAAGTAGACAAGTCGCTAAAGAACAACTCGCTAATAGTACCAACTCGCTAAGTAGACAAGTCGCTAAGGAACAACTCGCTAAGTGGGCAAGTCGCTAAGGAACAACTCGCTAAGAAGGCAAGTCGCTAAAGAACAACTCGCTAAGCTGACAAGTCGCTAAAGGACAACTCGCTAAGTGGGCAAGTCTCTAAGGAACAACTCGCTAAGAGGCCAACTCGCTAAAGAGCAACTCGCTAGTCACAACAAAGACAAGTCGCTAAAAATAGTAAAGACAAGTCGCTACGTTGAACAAGTCGCTAGCCGAAGTGGTACCTCCACTACTTTGTACTATTTGTCACCTTGTTTCAATAGACAAGTCGCTAGTGCTCAAGTCGCTACCACTTCAACTACAAGTCGCTGAAAACTAAAGAAGCAAGTCGCTACCAAGAATAATTATCCGAGAGTCAAGTCGCTAGCTAGAAAAACTTAAACACAACCCTTTTCAATCTAAAACAAGCCCAACCACAGTGATTCAAGCTTTCCAAATCAAAACCCAAGCACATACAATGATTCTAAACACAAAAGTACAATCAAAATTCAAACTTTAACACAAGAAATGATCCAAATGATGCAAAAACCACTAAACTTTTTCAAACCCAAAAACCATATAAAACCACTAGAAATCCAAGAACATGTAAGAGAGATGATCAAACCATGGCTCTTGATAACATTTGTAACATATTGGATTTCACAAACACATCAAACCATGATCAAATGTAGGCGTATATTATAAGGTTTTTAGAGAGAGAAAGAGTTAGAGGTTTGGGAACTTAGTGAGAGAAAGTAAAAGTATTATTATGAGCTCCAACCCTCTACCTTGGGAGGTAGAGGGTGTTTATAGTATCTTACATAAACGCTACCTACGGGCTGTGGATCTGGCATACAGTGGGTAAAGACCCGTCCGTCCTCCACGGTGTTACTTAACTAAATACTACCTAACATTAAATAACTTACGACTACGAGCTTTCTAACGATTACATACACTTGAGGTGATCGACACTTTAATAATTGGATTTACTAAATCCAAACATAAGTCTCCCCTGGTTCAATCATGAAGTGTTCATATGATAAGTAGATTTTGGATTCCATGTCTTCTTGATTGAGTTTTGTGCCTTCCATTAAAAGATGAATGTGCTGCCACATTGTTGGATCGATATACTTTAATCAAACTAACTTTAACTAGCTTGTTAAGGTTTAATAACCTTGGATAAATCCTAAGTTATTAACAAAGAAACACTGAGCAATCTTTATCAAGTACGCGGAATTTACTTAACAAAGCTAAGAAGAATAACTTTTATTATAAACTCTAAATCTGCTTATTATGCAGATACTCTAAACAACTCTAAGATTATCGAACTTCTCTCTAAAACACTAAATAACTTGTGAATTCGTAAACTCTAAAACTCATAAACTCGTACATCTCTAATGTCAATCTAGGAGTCCTTTTATAGGCTCAAGGATATCCTAGTCGGTTTACAAATTGTATCCTTGTACGACAAGTAATCTAAACATAGAATATTCTAGAGTTACAATACTTTCCATAAACGAATATAACAGTTCTTTGTTCTTGCAGTACTTTGACTCTTTGACTTTTTTCAATACTTTGCAGCTTACAGTACTTTTATAAATCTTCAGTACTTTCATATCTTCAGCACTTTCATATCCCAACAATCCTCCCCTAACTTGAATTCTACTTGCTTGACTTCAAGTTCCCTTGTAAATTTATCTTTAACAGCTTCATCTTTAAGGAAAGATTGTTTCTTAGTCTTTGGATTGTATCTCTGTAGTGTCTGTGCTTGTCAAAGTATCTCTAGAATTATTCTTTCACAGCAGCATCCAGCAAGCTCCATCTTTTCAGCAACACAGCAACATGACAATTTGTACATTAATTCAATTAAAGTTGCATACTATTCTCATCACTTCCATGTGTGTTAACTCCTGTGAGAGGTGAATCATTGAAAACTTAATGGATTTAGATCTCTTTACCAAAGCCATTATCTCTGGAGTAGCCAAATGTTTTGGTGTATAAGACCATGGTACATTGATAACCATATGATTTTTAGCAAATCATCAGCTATCAACAGATTTGTTTTGTCTTTACCAAAAGTTGTACCCTTCTGGACTAGTTAGTTCTTCTATCTAATGGTGAACTAATTACCAATAATGGTTTTTCCACTGCCTTTACCACAAGCCATTTTCTTGTGGGCTAGCCAACTCTTCACATTACTGATATGGTGAGTTGATTACCATCCAACTTATTAGCAAGTTGTCAACTAAAAACGGATTTGATATATCTTTACCAGAGCCGTTTGCTCATGGATTAGTCAATCCTTTTGTAACCATGGTGGATTGATAACCTATTGATGTTATCATCTCAAAAACCATTTATTCAACCTTTGTTTAAAAATATTTGTTACTTAACAAAAGTTTTCTTCAAAAAAATCACTTAACTGGTTAAAAGATGCAAGAAGTACTTTGATTAAAGTACTGTTTGATCAGCAGTACTTTGAATAAAGTACTGATTTATCAAAAATAATTTATTCAATTAAGTCTCATACCAGTTTATTCATCATCTTCAGCAATGGTAGTCAAGTTGATAACCACGCAAGCAGTTTCATTATCCTCTTCTACTTCCATTCCATGCTCTAGCATTCTTCTCATAAGCTCAATTGTGAGAGGATATCTTCTGTTTACAAACATGTGTATCATTGTTCCATTTTCCAGCTCTAAAACATGAACTCCAGACTCTTCAAAGAATCTCCAGCAAAAAATTTCCCAATTTTCTTGATTCTTCCAAATATCATCAGTGCTCTCTTCTTCAGTTTCCCATGCAGTTATGAGATCACCATGTAAAACTAAACCAATCCCTTCTAATGGATTATTTTCAAAGTAAGCTTTCACCACATGATATAAATAGAATAGATCTACTCTATCTATAATGTGCAATAAGTCCCATAGCCTATTGAAAACTTTGAAGCTTTCATCTTCTTTATGAAAAATCATATAATCTCCATCTTTGGATTTCACAACTTCAAAAGCACTAATCTGTGATCTGTTCATCTTCATGTCAGCATCTTCTTTTGAATATTCAAAATCTACCACTCTGAGATAATTCCTTAATTCATCCTTAGTCTCAGATCTTAATTCAACTTTTTCTTTCTTTGAAAACTGTTTATCTTCAACTTCAGTTTTCCTTTTTCTTTTCAAAATTTTCTTTCTCTCTGCTTCAGTCCAAGTAGCGTCTTCTCTAAAGTCTTTGATGCCTGCAACATCCTTCTTATAAGCCTCTGTTTCAGCATCATATAGTCTTTTCATATCAACATAGTTCAGCTTCTGCAATCCTTTATATCCTATGCTTTTCAAATACGCCATCATTGCATTCCTTTCTTTAGCTAAATTAGGTCTTCTTGACATATATCTAACAGGAGTAGGTGATTGTAATGGTTCAGCAGCTTCAGCATCTAATTTATCTTGTAACTTCTTAGCTGCTTCTCTACTCTGAGCTTCTTGAGTTTCCTGAGCTTCTCTATCTTTAGCATCTAACTCTTCTTGAAGCTTTCTAGCTGCAGCTTCATTCCTAGCAACTTCAATTTCTCTAAGTTCTGCCAAAGTTAACTTCTTTTTCTTTACTTATACCAAAACACCTTTCCCTTTATCCTTAGGATCAATTGCAAGTTGAGAAGTTCTTTGTTGTTCTTCTTCTTGTACTTCTCGAATAGTAACACCACCTCTTGGTTGTGATAAATCTTCTAAAAGTACAGCAATGAGCTCATCATCACTTGCAGAATGGATGGGTTTGAGTATAGCTTCCTCCTATTGGAAAACAGTTGAGGGACCAACAACTTCTTCATGTACAGTTGTTGAAGGACCAGCTTCCTCTTCAAAGTCTAATGTTCTTGGAGTTATTAACTCTTGTCTGAAGAATCTTTGTTATTGAAGAGCAGTACTTTGTTGTTCAGTACTTTGATCTTCAGTACCTTGAACTTGCTCTTCAGTATCTTGAATGTTTTGTTCTTCAGTCTTTTCATACTTTTCATGTTCTTCAGTACCTTCAGGTTCTTTCTCCTTAACATCTTCTTTCAAATTTTCTTCTTCTAAATTCCTCCCCAATTGGACAGAATATTGTTGAGGAACCTTTTGGTGTTTACTTTTCTTAGACTGCCTTTGCGCTTTCTTCTTTGATTTAATCCAGATAGGAAATTCTTGAACCAAAGGCCAGACAAAAGTTTTTAGCCTTCTAAATTTGAGCTTCAATTTCTTTATATGCTTGGCTTGAGCCTTAGTAGTCTTTTGCAACTTAACCAACTCCCTTGTTAAAACATAATTGTCCAATATCATTTCTTCAGGGGGTATAGTATGTGAATCATCTCCTTTAATTGATGAATGTTCCTCTGATTGAGAAGCAGGAACAGATTGTTGTGGAGATGAAGAAGGTGAAACCGCAACATCTTCTTGAACTTCAGTACTTGGGGAAACAGTACCCTGTGGAGATACAGTACCTTCTTGAGAAGCAGTACTTGCAGATGCAGTACTTGCAGGTGCAGTACCTTCACTTGCTGCAACATCTTCAACATCAGCTCTAACAGCCGTTAGCATTAATTACCCCTTAATATAACCTTTGGAACAGTACTTTAATAAGACAAACAGTACTTTCCACGTATGCAGTACTTTCCCAAGCAGTACTTTCAGGAAAAACAGTACTTTTCCAAATTCTTCTGTATAAACTAAGTATACACAAATATCCTCCCCTCAAACAATACACAGGACTAAACTCATAATAAGTAGTCCTCCCCTTAAATGTAGCTCAGTAGTTAATCATGCCAATGCTCACCACCAAGTGAGTGAATCGTGAAACATCAAAGCCTTTGGTGAGTAAATCAGCTACATTATCATCTGTGTGAACCTTAACAACATTAATGAGCATGTGCTCATAGCAATCTCTGATAAAGTGATGCCTAATCTGTATGTGCTTGGTCTTGGAATGATACACAGGATTCTTCACAATACAAATGGTACTCTCATTATCAATATTGATAGGAGTATTTTTGAAATTGAACCCATAGTCCAAGAGTTGATTCTGCATCCACAAAACTTGTCCACAACAGCTTGCAGCAGCTACATATTCAGCTTCAGTAGAGGATGTTGCTGCAATTGTTTGTTTCTTACATTGCCAGGACACTAACCTTCTTCCAAGATATTGGCATCCTCCAGTGGTTGATCTTCTATCATAGTTATCACCTGCATAATCACTATCTGAAAAAGCTTCTAAGTGAAAAGGTGACTCTTTTGGATACCATAACCCTAACTTAGGTTGTTGTTTCAAATAACAGAAAATTCTCTTCACTGCATTCATGTGAGAGATCTTTGGGGATACTTGATATCTTGCACATAAACAAACTGCAAACATGATATCAGGCCTTGATGCAGTAAGATACATAAGAGAGCCAATCATTGATCTGTATAACTTGACTTCAACAGGTTGTCCATCTTCATCTTTGCCCAATGAATTGATAGATTTAATAGGTGTAGTAACAGTCTTCATATCATCAAAATTGAACTTCTTAAGTATGTCAGTTACATACTTGTCTTGACTGATAAAAATTCCTTCCTTTGACTGCTTAACCTGAAGTCCCAAAAAGAAAGTTAACTCTCCCATTGAACTCATTTGAAATTCTTTCTGCATCAGCTGCTCAAACTACTTAACCATGGACTGTTTGGTAGCCCCAAAGATGATATCATCAACATAGACTTGAACTAACATGATATCCTTCTTGTCTCTCTTGATAAACAAAGTCTTGTCAATAGCTCCCCTCCTGTATCCATGTTGCAATAAGAATGTAGAGAGCCTCTCATACCAAGCTCTAGGTGCCTGATGAAGGCCATAAAGAGCCTTAACCACCTTATAGACTTTGTTTGGGTGTTTAGGATCTTCAAAACCAGGAGGTTGTTTGACATATACTTCCTCTGTAATCTTGCCATATAAAAAGGCACTCTTGACATCCATCCGGTAAACTTGAAATCCCATATAAGAAGCAAAAGCAAGAAATATCCTAATAGCTTCTATTCTTGCTACAGGAGCAAACACTTCATCATAATCTACTCCTTCTTCTTGTCTGTAGCCTTGTGCTACTAACCTTGCCTTATTCTTGATAACATTACCACTTTCATCTCTTTTGACTCTGAAAACCCATCTGGTTCCAATAACTTTCTTCCCATCTGGAAGATCACATAAAACCCAAACTTCTTGAAGTTTAAATTGAAGAAGTTCTTCCTGCATAGCTTCAACCCAGCTTTCTTTAGTCAAAGCTTGAGCAATGTTCTTGGGTTCCTCTTGAGAGATAAAACAAGTAAATATGCAGGTTTGATGGTCCTTATGATTCAGCCTGTTTTGTTTGTAGACAAAGCTAAGTAAAGCATTATGAGGTTTAGTAAAACTCTTAGCTTTGTGTCTTGTCATCACTCCAGAAGTAGAAGGACCAATGATTTGATCAGTAGGATGATTCTTATGAATCCTTAAGATTGAATACTGTGGAACTCCATATGCATCATCCAATTTAGTATAATCAACATCATCATTGGAATCTGAGAAAATACCTTCATCTGCAAACTCATCATCAGTTTCCTCTAATCCAGGCATAGTAGGATCATCCAAATCATCTAAAGTACTGTCAACAGGTGCAGCAGTACTTTGGTCGAAAGTACTGTCAAAAGTATTGTGAGAGTACTCTGCAGTCTTGTTCTTCTTCTTTGCCTCTTCATAAGCTCTCCTTTCTTCATCAGTGTAAGAATGTGCTAATACATCTTGAAGAAGCATCTGATTAAGTTCCTCTTGAATAGATTGATCCTCAGCAGATAATGAGGATTGTGGTGCAACAGTACTTTGTTTTTGAGTATCAATACTTTGCTTGGGAACATCAGTACTTTGTTTTGGACTAACAGGATCTTTATCAGGAACAGCATCCGGTCTAATATGAACTCCATGAACAACATATTGTAAATCTTCTCTATTGTGCACAGGTTGATTTTCTTCTCTAACAGGTACATAATTCATTGAAGGAGTTAAAACCTCAAGATCAAACATCCAATCAGGACCTTTACCTTTCTCATTGTCTTGATCTTCTAAAAACTCAACATGAAGACAATCTTGAATCTTTTTAGTAACTCTGTTGTATACTCTAAAGCCTTTACTGTTAGTGCAATAACCCAATAAGTATCCTTCTTCTGACTTGCCATCAAACTTCCCCAGATTATCAATGGTGTTTAAAATATTGAGAGGGCATCCAAAAGGCTTCATAAAATGAATGTTGGTTTATTGCCCATTAGCAATTCATAGGGTGTCTTCATCTGTGGTTTGGTGACAGAGACTCTGTTAAGTACATAGCACGCAGTACTTACAGCTTCTGCCCAGAATTGAATAGGTAGATGGGAATCTGCTAGCATTGTTCTTGCTGCTTCAATCAAAGTCCTATTCTTTCTCTCTGCAACACCATTTTGCTGTGGTGTTCTTGCAATGCTAAACTCCCTCTTTATGCCTTTGTTTGCACAAAATTCATCCAAAAGCTTGTTCTTGAATTCAGTTCCATTATCACATCTAATACCTCTAACCTTGAGTCTCAATTGGTTTTCAAGTGCTATAATCAGTGTCTGAATAGCATCAAAAGTATCATCTTTAAAACCCAAAAAGAAAACCCAACTGAATCTACTGCAATCATCTGTAACAACCAAACAGTATTTTTTCTTGTTTAAACTTGCCACAGAGACAGGTCCAAACAAATCCATATGTAACAGCTCCAAAGGTTCTCTAATAGTCCTCTCCTCAAGCTTCTTGCAGGAAGCTTTGTGTTGTTTACCATTCTTGCATGCCAAGCATGATTGATCATTCTTGTAAGTCTTTGAAAGTAAACCTCTAACTAGATTGCCTTTGACCAGTTTGTTGATATTCTTAAAATTAACATGGCCCAATCTTCTATGCCATTGATGTGCCTCTTCAGATGTTGCTTTAGCCACCAAACATGTGGCTCTTCCATAAGAATTTAGACTCTTCATGTCTAAACTATACACATCATTTGTCCTTGGTACTCTAAGGACTACTAAATCATCATCAACAGGCTTAAAATTAGAGGAAATGATGAGACATTCTGTGTCAGTGAATAACACAAGATGCTTTTTATCACAAATTTGAGAGACTGATAACAAGTTAAACTTAAGCTCCTTCACATATCTAACATTCTCAAAATCTATAAGCCCTGCTTTGATAGTTCCTTTTCCAGTAATCTTTCCTCCATTGGGATCATTCCCAAATGCAACTCTTCCTCCACTAATATTTCTAAAATCAGACAGGATCTCTTTGTCTCCTGTCATGCTTCCAGAGCAACCACTATCCACAATTAGATGATCTTTAAGCTCCTCTTCTGGGTTGCCCTGCACACAAAGAAAAGAGTTAGTGATTTTTAGGAACCCAAGCCATTACTGACTTGTGTTCCCCTTGTGGAGTTACAAACTCAAATTCTTTGAGTATGTAATTCCCACTATTTTTCAAATGATGATCCATAATTATCTTTTGATCTTTAGCATGTGGATTTTCAAAACTTTCTGATTTTTCAACATAAATCTCTTTTACAAGATTATCAGCTTTTTCTTGTATCACAAAAACATCAGATTCACTTTTTGTTGAAAGTAATGTGTGTCCCTTAGCAGTACTTTCTCTCTTAACCCATTCTGGTTTAACACGTGGTTCCTGTGATCTAGATTTCCTATATGAATTGTAATAACTTCTAGGTTGATAGAGAGATCTCCTATGATTCCTATTCCAAATAGTGTGATCAATACCTTGTTTTGGCTGATCAGTACTTTGGAAAGTACTGTGAGATACTGAAGGTTTTGAAAAAGGTCTTCTCTGATGTGGGTATCTATGATCTGGTGTGAAGTTTCTGTGATTAACCCTATTTGAATTATTCCAAACTGGTTTGTGCTCTCTAGGTTTGTGGTTGGCAGATCTGTTCTTTGGAAATTTGCTAAGGTATTCTGAGTGATGTTCACAATCCTGGATTAAATGAGTAGGACTAAAACACACAAAACACAGTTTTTGACCCATACTTCCAAAGTGATTTCTTCTATGTCTATGCCCAAAATTATTTTGCCTTCTTGGTGAATGATGAAACCTGTTTTGACCAAAGTTATCCCAAAAAGGTTTAGCAGTACTGTTTTGAAAAGGTTTTGCAGAAGGTACTGCTTGTGGAGCAGTACTTTGATTTAAAGGTACTGCTTGATTTTGAATAGCTTCTTTGGGTTTTTCAGACCTAGATTGAGCTACAAGCTTTTTCCTAAACTCTAGACTGTCTACTCCAAAACGAGAAACATCAGGCCTAGGGGGTTGATGAATGCCAGTAGGATGAGGAACTGCATGATACTCATCATCTTTCTTATACTCAGGAGGTGTATCACTTAATGAACCTTCATTACTAGATGAGTCTACATAATTAATGAGTTCATCATCACTAGTGGTTATGTCCTCAAAATCACCTTCATCCTGATCACTAGATTGGTTTTCTTCTAGTTTACTAAAATCCATCCAAAACCTAATCCAGTTTTAAGGTAGGCTCTTTGCTGTTTTTGAACATAAGAAACATGTGACAAACCAGATTCTTTCCAGGCATCAAACTTAGCTAACAAATCATCTCTTTCCTTAGTTAATTTCTCAATTTCAGCAATTTTACAGTTTAATTTCCATTCACTTAGTTTTAACTGGTAATCCTGTTGTTCATATTTTTCAGCCCAAGCTACTTCATTACTTTCATGTGCTAAAATTTTGGCTTCCATAGATTCTAAGGTTATTTGGTAACCAGCTACCTCTGACCTAGCCCTAACACAATTATCTCTTTCAATTACATAATTGTTAAGTAATTTTTGATAAAAATCATAACAGTTTGAGCATACCTCAAAGATAGGAGACTGAGTTGGTAAAGTAGCCACCATTGCAAGAAGAACAGGATCATCTCCACTTTCTTTGCTCCAATCAAATCTTCCAAAGCCATCATCAGATTCCAAAGCAGCATGTTCAGGTTCTTCATCAAAAGCAGTGCTCCAGTCCAATGCTTCCACTGTTTCTTCAACTACGTCTTCCACTACTACCATACATTAAGTCACTGGTTCATCATCAAAATCTTCACTCCAGTCAACTTCTGATAACTTCTCTTGAGCAACCAAAGCCTTTGTTTCAGTAATTGGAATTTCTTTGAGCTCAAGTTTTGGCTTCTCAGATGTTCTGTTTGCTTGATACTTAGCAAATCTGCACTCCCTTGAAAAGTGACCAGTCTTTTGACAATTGAAGCATTCAATTTTGGATTTGTCAAAAGTTATTCCTTGTTTTGGTTTGAAATCAATGCTTTTGCCTGTCTTCTTCATATACTTTTTGATCCTTGCAGTGATCATAGCAACTTGCCACCTGATATCAATTTCTTCAAGTGCATCTTCTTCAATCTGTGCTTGATCTTCTTCATAAGTGACAGGTAAACTAGCTTGTTGTGCAAAGAATGAGCACACAACTTCATTTGAGTGCATTGTGGTAGTTGGTGGGGCCTGCTGAGCATATGAAGGGGGTATAAACAGCGGTACTTTGAGAAACAGTACTTTGAGGAGAAGCAGTACTTTTGATTGAAGTACTGCTCTTCTTTTCAGATGATAGAAAAGCAATACTATGAGACTTGGAATTTGTTTGACCACTCATCTCATGCTCATACACCTTCAGTTGATGGTAGAGATCATCAAAGTCCATGACATCCAAACCTTGTTGTCCTCTGATCATAGTAGCAATCACATGCCATGTAGATGGCAAACTCCTTAGAAACTTCAAATTAGCATCCTCAACTGATACTTCTGCCTTGTATAGCTCCAACATGTTGAGGAGATTCTGAAACCTATCATATGCAGCATCAAGACTCTCTCTTTCACCAACTGTGAAAGTTTCAAACTGTTGCTTCAGCAGATTTCTGTGCATCTTCTTAGAAGCTTCATTCCCTCCAAATCTGGTCTTGAGAGCAGCCCAGAGCTGCTTAGCATCTTTAGCATCATGAAATTTGAGAAGATGACCATCGGGAATGGCAGACAAGAGAATGTTGAGTGCCTTCTCTTGATTCCTTAAGGTTGCGGCTGGTAAGACTGGTTTAGGTGCCTTGGGTTATCCAGGAACATCAATGGGATCTGGAACTACTTCATTGCCATTAACAATGACATTCCATAGAGCATGGTCTGTAATAGCAATATACTGCCTCATCTTCATGCACCAGAGATCATATTCTCCGTTCTTGATTATTGGAATTCTGAGTGAGGTGATTGAGGGTGGTGGAACAGCTTCAGTCGACATCTTGAATATTATTGAAGTAGGGTTTCTTCCTAGTCAGAGTTTCCACACAAGCTCTGAAACCACTTGTTAGATCGATATACTTTAATCAAACTAACTTTAACTAGCTTGTTAAGGTTTAAGAACCTCGGATAAATCCTAAGTTATTAACAAAGAAACACTGAGCAATCTTTATCAAGTACGCGGAATTTACTTAACAAAGCTAAGAAGAATAACTTTTATTATAAACTCTAAATCTGCTTATTATGCAGATACTCTAAACAACTCAAAGATTATCGAACTTCTCTCTAAAACACTAAATAACTTGTGAATTCGTAAAATCTAAAACTCATAAACTCGTACATCTCTAATGCCAATCTAGGAGTCCTTTTATAGGCTCAAGGATATCCTAGTCGGTTTACAAATTGTATCCTTGTACGACAAGTAATCTAAACATAGAATATTCTAGAGTTACAATACTTTCCATAAACGAATATAACAGTTCTTTGTTCTTGCAGTACTTTGACTTCGTTATGCAGTACTTTGACTTTGTCTTTAGCAGTACTTTGACTCTTTGACTTTTTCCAGTACTTTGCAGCTTACAGTACTTTTATCAATCTTCAGTACTTTCATATCTTCAGCACTTTCATATCCCAACACACATTGCTTTAGCAGTCTTTTGAGCATCAACACTACGAAGTATCGGATTGGGTAATCCCAAAAGGATATATTGCATTGCAAGTTCATCTGCTTCTAAGTGTATAAGTTGGTCAGTAGTAAGTTGATCAAGACCGACAACGTTGGTGATATCATCTCTTGGTGGATTAGCATTCGGATCTCCGGGTACAGTGACAGTAGGCATCTGAAAAGGACCTTCAAGGATGACCTTCTTCAAAAACTTTCCATATGGCTTCTTTAGATCACAAAACCTAAAGAACCTTATCACCCATTGATCGTAGTTACCGGGAGTGAGCATTGGAGGTCTATCAAGGGATCCAGCTACATGAATGGATTGTTGGCTACTTAAAGCTTCACACATCTTTGCAAACCAAGACGGTTCCTTCATAGCATACTTGGATGGATGCTGATTTCGAAAGTTTGTGTAAGGTTGTACTTGTAGACTAAGGGTGGTTAAATCATTTGTGGTGGAATTGATCGTTGAGGAAATTGTTGTTGAAATTGTTGCATTTGTTGTGGTGATGGTGGAGGATATTGTTGATAGAGTTGTTGTTGTTGTTGTTGTTGAGGATAGACATGAGGAAAGTAGCTAGAGTATGGTGGTTGAGACATCTTGAAACTTGTGTTGATGATGGATCTTTGTAGTCGAATGAAACTTTGTTGATGAAGTAACCTTATGCGTAGAAACCAACTTAAGCGTAGAAAGCACCTTATGCGTAAAAACCAACTTACGCGTAAAAGAGAACTTACGCGTAGGAATAGCTTACGCGTATACTTGAGGTAAACTTAGCTTAGGCGTAAACCAAAGGCTCAGTAGTAGGATCCTTATGCGTAACATTAGCTTATGCGTAAGACTAGGCTTAGGCGTAAGAAAATGCTTAGGCAAAGAGAATTCTACGCGTAAGAATTTGCTTATGCGTAAAACTAGGGTTTTGCCCAAAAATCCTTTACACTTATACCAGTGTAAAAGATATCCAAAGTCGAAGTGTTTTCAGGCTTATCCAAGCAAGAAAATACTGAGTAAACCAGCAGTACTGAAGATCAAATGAAGAGAAGCTTATGCGTAAGAACTGCTTAGGCGTAGACTTTGAAGCTTACGAGTAAAACTAGGGTTATCTTACGAGTAGAAAATACCAACTTTCACCAAAAACTAATTTTATGCCCAAAAGTGTTTAGAAACATGATTTTTATGATGAAAAAGCTTCAATATCACCAAAATAACATAAAAGTATAAAACTTGATGATCCAACACACTTTATCACCTTACGCGTAGAAATGAGTACACGAATGAAATTAAGCTCAAAAACAATGCTACACACGTAAAGTTTCAAACTTGATGCTAAAAACTTAGACTTTAACACTAAATAAACCTTAAAGTACAAGAATCTTGAGTTTTTAAGTGTAAAAATGAAAGCTTTTTGCGTATGAAAGTTTAAAAACCGAGAAACCCACGCGTATGAACACAAACTTAAAAAAAAATATGTTTCACCCAACTAGATGGCGAATGATACCACTATTAGGTCACCATATTGTAACACAAGCATCAATATGTAGAAATATAGATAAGATGTAGAGCGGATGAACACAAACAATACACACACGTATGAAATGGAGAAAGTTATGCGTAGGAATATATTGAAAGTGAACAACCAACCTTCAAATTAAGGTGTACAACATTATTTATAGGGAAAGGAACTAGGGCAACACACAAGTTTCCTTCCTTTCCTTATTGGGCTTGGGTCAAGGCTTATGGGCTTTCTACATAAGCCTTGCCATAAATACTAACATAAAAGCCTAATTAAATAACCTATTACATATTGATTACAAACACTTGAAATATAGTTTATGAGTGATTCCAACATCAACAAACTCCATTCTCGGTGGAGAAAACCTTACACAAATCACCTACACTTTATCCGGTACAAGGCTAGACACCGAGTTCTTCCATGAGGTAGAACCAAACCTATCACAACGTCGCCTACACTTTATCCGGTACAAGGCTAGATATCGGGTTCCATTACAAAGGAAGAACCATTACCCGACCAACAAGACACATCTATGACACCCGTTATGTTTTTTGGCCCAACATAACAAACCTTGTGTTTTATGGCACAAACACATAAACCATCAAATCTAGTTATGGATACAAGAAGATGATATAAGACAGATCCAAGACAATGTGTCTAATGGATATGAAATAGTAAACTTAACATCAAGAACAGAAAGCATGATGTAGTTAGTGTTCCATGAATGAAGATGACAAGTTTCCCAAGCTTTTTGTAGAAGATCTTCATGTGCTTGTATGCTTGTGATAGAGGATCACTTCAGTAGGTAAGGATGCAAGATCTCTAGGCTTGCTTTGGAGGATCACTTCGGGAGTATGCTTACAACAAACAAAAGTTAGAAGCATTATGATCATATGAGATGAGGGTGTTTTACATGTTTCCTACTAATCTAAATATATTAGAAATGGTGGAGAGAAAGTGTGTAAAAAGGTGTTAGAAACAAAAAAGAAATGGTTTGCTATTTATAGGCAAAGAAGCTATGTGATGTCATGCATGATCTCAAAGACATCTTGGGTCATGGGTTATGGTCTTTGGGTCATGGGTCATGGACTTTGGGTAATGGGTCATGGATTTTACCCATTGTGATGTTATGCATGATGTCAAAGACATCTTGGGTCATGGGTCATGGATTTTACCCATTGTGATGTCATGCATGATGTAATGCACATTAATGCACATTTAATGCATGATGTAATTAATGCACATGGGTCTTAGGTTATGGGTTATGGGTCATGGACTTTGGGTCATGGGTACCCAACTAGATACAATGAACCTAGACAATGGGTTATGGGTTATGGATCATGGGTAATGGGTCATGGGTTATGGATAATCCATCATATTTTATTAACCATTTACTTAACTAGTTTTAAGGCCATGTATTTTATAAAAGTGTGAGTAACAAATGTTACTTATATATGTTTTATAAAAATGGTTTTGGCTTTATACAAACTATTTAACTAAACATGTTTAATGGTTTATTAGAGGTTTGATCATAACGCAACAGAACAATCATGTATGAACCTGTGTTGTAGTATACAAGGGTTTGAGACGTCGAGAGATGTTGAAAGTATGTTGAGACAAAATAATATTACGAGTAACTTATACATTTTACGTTATGTATTACAAGTTACATGTCTGTCATCAACAAAACAAACGAGACTGTATAGATTAAATATCGTAATATTTTCACTAACACGTAATACTAGTTCTAATGTCAATACATCTTATATATCTCCTCTTCCTAAGTCTCTATCTATTGCTTTTTCAGGTCCTAACTGACATGCTGCTAAGTGGGATGAATATAATGCTTTAGTTAAAAACTATTCTTTGATGCTTTTCTCGAAACCACCTTATGCTAATGTGGTTGTTTAGACATAAGTATCATGCGGATGGATCTTTAAACAGGTACAAGGATTGGCTTGTTGCCAATGGGCGCACTCAGTAGGTTGGTATTGATTGAAACATGCACCTCGTGCTTGGTTTCAACGCTATGCTAGTTATGCCATGCACATTAGCTTCTCTTCTAGTAGATGTGATTTTTCTTTGTTTATTTATCTCCATGGTACTGAGGTTGCATACTTATTGATATATGTTGATGATATGTACTAACAACATCTTCTACAACTTTACTTCAACATATTATTTCTTATTTACACCAGGAGTTTGAGATGACGGATTTAGGGGCACTTAATTAATTTTTAGGCATTTATGTTACTCGTGATTCTACAGGTACGTTCCTCTCTAATAGAAAATATTCTATGGAGCTTTTAGAGCAAGCACACATGGTTTCTTGTAATCCTACCCGAACCCCTTTTGATACGGAGTCCAAGCTTGGTCCCGACGAGGATCCAGTTTCGGATCCTACATTATACCGGAGCCTTGCAGGTGGTTTGAATGTCTTACATTTATTCATCCCGATATCTCTTATCTGGTTCAGCAAATTTGTATTTATATGCATGACCCCTAAGAGCCTCATTTAGCGGCTATGAGGCGCATTATTTTGTATGTTCGCAGTACTTTAGATTTTGTACTACAGTTATTTGCTTCCTTTATGGTGTCTTATTGCATATTTTGATGCTGATTGGGCGGGTTTCCTATCTATTAGCCTATCTACTTCTGGTTACCATGTATTTTTGGGTGATAATCTCATTTCTTGGTCCTCTAAGCATCACCACACCATATTTCGATTGAGTACTGAGGCTAAATACAGTGGTGTTGCCAATGTTGTAGCTGAGACTGCTTGGATTCACAATCTTCTTCGATAATTACATGCTCCTTTATTGTCTGCCACTCTCGTCTACTGTGATAACGCCAATTCCATTTATTTGACTACTAACCCTCTGCAGCATCAATAGAAGAAGCATACATAGATTGTATTCGTTTTGTTCGTGACATGGTTACTAAAGGTCATGTTCGTGTTCTTCATGTATCATCATGTTAGCTGGAAGCATGCTTAACATATGCAAGTCGGACGGGAAGTGGTGTTTCCAGTGGCGAAAGAGTGAGTAACGCGTAAGAACATGCCCTTGGGAAGAGAACAACAACTGGAAATGGCTGCTAATACCCTGTAGGCTGAGGAGCAAAAGGAGGAATCCGCCTGATGAGTTAGTATGCTGATATTTCACTAAGGGATTGCCTTCCGCTTTGTTTGAGGATTTTTGTACCAGTTTGAGTGTTCAGTCCCTTCCTGCTCTAACTACAGGGGAGTGTTAATCGATATATTATTTAGCAGGGCTTTTTCCATTTATATAGATCTAGCCCATTATAGTTTGTATCTAGAATGCTCTTTCGTAACTATATATAAGAATCACTAATGCAAAGCAGACAAATTACTAAACATACACCTTCATTCCCTCTTTTTAGATAACTAGCAGGGTATCTACATGTAGCACACCGGAAATTTTCAATCTGATTTTTTATAATAAATTGTATTTATTATCTTACAAGATTCACTTTTGAACATTTCCTAAATTTTTAACTTAATTGAACTTGAAAACGAGAACTTTATTGTAAAACGTGAGAATATATACCACCTGGTACAATCGACAATTAATTTGATAGTTTTATAGATTTCAAGAAACGAGTCACGTGAATATTCGTTTTTATTGTAAAAATTATTTTAAACACGATGGTGTGATTTTCGTGTCTTAAATCAAATGTTTGATAGTTTAAACGTGTCCCGAACTGCTAAACTGTAAAAGTTTGCACAAATTACATCTATGGCCCCTGTGATAATGTTTGAAAACACCTTTGAAGTTTCAGATTTTACATAAGTGAGCCTTATCTCAAAAATAAAAGAATAAAAATAACAACTAGGGTTTCACTTTTTTTTACAAACCCTAAAAGCATTTGCAGCCTCCCTCTTCCTCTCCACTTCTCAGCCGACTCCACCAACTGCCGCCGATGTCACCATCATATGCCGCCACTTCCACCCCGGTTGACACAAGATGCAAGCGATTGAAGGATAGAACGGGTCACGCATAGACTCAGTTTGGTGTTTGTGCCCGTGGTTTAATTTGCATTCATGGCTCGCCTTCCTCATCTCCATCTCGTCTATTTTCTTTTATCTTTCTAGTCACCATGGGTAAGTTGACCTAGCAACCTATCTTCTTTGATATCTTTGATTCAACCGATCATTAATAACGATATGTATATTTTCGTGGAATATAGAAAATTTTAAAAAAAATGTTTTTGACAATAGATCCGTGTCGTAACAAAAAACAAGATGGGTGTTTGTTTGGGTTGGTTGCGTATACGGTTCAGTTCGACCCACTTTGACCTCAGGTCACAATAGAAATTGCTTTCCTGGTTTTGTTTGGAATCGAATAATAAGTATTCGCGGGTTGAATCTGGATTTAAGATGAGTTTATAAAATCATCAAGTACTTAATCAGTTTCTTTTTTTTTCCTAGGTGTGGTATCAATCTCAAAATATGTGTTTCGACATTTCTTTGAATTGGGTTGTAAACGAGTCGAATTTGTGGTGTATTTTGATTTAAAATGGCGTTGATACTACTCGGTTATGTACGGGTCGAGTCTCGATTTGGATGGGGATTGCCTATATTGTTTTCGTAGTTGTAAGTTTGTGATCAGATTTTCTTATGTTAGCCTTAACCGAGTCATGGTTCGAGAATTTTATGGGTCTCGGTTGGTGTTTGGTTTTGATCATACGAGTTCATACATTGGTTTCTGAAATGTTAAAGTTGAAAGCGTTTAAGCCTCAATCTATCATCACGAACCAAATGGTGCTTATCCTAGTGTATAAGTCTTGATTTCATTCTAGTGTTGCAGAATGTGTTTGTCTGTCAATAGGGTGCGTTTAGTTGGTAGCAGGCCAAGCCCATTTAGGGGTGTGTGGATTTGTTTTATGGGCCGAAGCCCAATGGGTTTGAGTTGAGGTGTGAGTTATGTTTGGTACCGAAGTCTTGGCTAGCGATTTTTATTTGTTTGATACTTGTGATCATTGGTACATTTCGGGATTTGAACTTGGGATTGTGACTTGGACATGGATACGGATTATTACCTGACATTGGACGTAATCGGAATAATATTATTGAACTTGTATTGATATATATTGGACGTTGGACAAATTGGAATCATTGTACTCGAAACGGACATAATATATTAGACTCATTATGAATTTAATAAGTTTGATTCGTAACATATACAATAAAGAAAAACTGTCTAATAACAAATGAATACTTTTATGAAATTGTTTCAAGGAAATTGATTTATTTTAAGTCACGACGACTTGGGAATGTCTTATGAATGGACGCGTCACGTCGAAATTCATCCAACATACTAAACTTATAGTTTTATTTTAAATCTATTTTGTTTATAAAACCCAACAAGGAACAAAAAGTTTAGTTTTCTTTAATTGTGAAGTGCATATTAATTGAAATAGTAACTTGTGTTGTTATAAACACAAATTGACTTTTCTAAACTATTTGGGATTATTGGGAAAATGCCAAAACTTACCAATTGACTTATTTGTTGTAGTAATTATGTGTTGTTATGGTCTCGACAACCTTTCTCGTCGTCGTCTACTCGAGTTGAGCCTTGGTCAATTCATATTGACTATTCCTCATAATATATTGGATATATATTATGCCTTGGTGTGAGTTACGTTTAGTGCAAGTTACATTTTCATATTATACTTTTGATGTGAGTTGTATTGAGTTTATATTTTCTTACCACCACACGAAACGTTAAAACTAAAATTTTTGAGATATAGCTAATGGACTATTGAAATTAACGATACGAGTATTCCACGAAAACTAATACACGTTGCCTTTCGAAAACTATGTGCTTTACAAGTGATATTCTGAGATAACTATATACTTATTAGGTTGTGTTGATCCCGTACCATTGTACCTATACTTCCGTTACTGTTGTGTTATGCTTCTTGATGCCAGTTGTGACAGTTGTGATTTTTGCGTTACTTTATCTGAGGTGAGTTCATGGCCCCTACTTCACTTATTTTGAAAAACCTTTGGGGGAGAATACATGCTTGTGTTTTTAAATTATGATATTTACAAATGATTTGATTCTTGAAAAAATTGTGTGCTTCGTTAAATAACTTGTTCAGTTATTTCAAGTTTTTAATGTTGTGGTTAAGTGTTTGTTTTATTATATTGGACAAGCTTGTGTGCGGATATAATTGCATTAGGAGCACTAGTGGTTCCTAGTTATTTTGTGTGGTACTTCTTTGTGGTTCTCGTGTCATTGATTTAATCCACTTGACGTGAGAGTACTCATGTTTTAGCTCCAGCTGGTAGGCATACGTGTAGTACATATGAATATGGGTGGCAACCTGACTAGCCAATGAGTATGGGTGGCAACCTGACTAGCCAATGATTATGGGTGGTTACCTGACTAGCCATGTGTTTGATTGTGATATATCAGCTTGCCCTACGCTTTATTATTGTTTGCACACTTGTCCTACTTGTATATCAATGCATAGCAAAACTGATTTACTACTTTATTACAAACCTATGAACTCACCAACCTCGTGTTGACATTTTTAGCATGTATATTCAGGTTTAAGGCGACAACTTACGTTGGAGGCTTTTGGCATGGCATGGCATGGTCATAGGATACTCTATCATATTTGGGACCGTTTTAGTAATATGGGCCTGTATTTCCGCACTATTTTCAAATGATGTAAACATAATACTTTTGATATTGAAGTTTCATATGATAAACTTATTATTCTATACTTTGTGTTGTGATACCAATTCATTAGCATCCCATGACTCGAATGCTTCCGCTGTACCAAATTTGAGGGTGTTACAGTTGTTATCAGAGCCAAGGTTATAGAGAACTGGGTAATTTTCAAAACCTAGACTATAACCATTTTTACGAAAACTTAACATTATGACCGACACGTGCCTGCCTGCCAAGCCGTTGCCTCACTTGCAAATTTGTTTCTGTTACAATTGATGAGATGTATGTCTGACTATTTGATGGCTTATGCCAACTTATCTTTGCTATTTACTATAAGTATCTCTGACATACTTATGCTTACGTATCGTACCTGTTGTAGCGTTACGCCTCTTTCTTTGCATAACCTTCTTGTTCGTCTTCGAGTGTGGACATTTTTTTGGTCTTTTGAAAACATATTTTGGAAGTAAAGGACATGGTGCTAGTGTAACTAAGTCGAGTATATCAAAATTCATTGAACCTCAGGTGAATATAGACTGATCATCAATATTCAGCCAGGGGCAGTGGGACCTATAATGATCACCTATGTCCTACTTAGAGGTGAATTTTGTGATACTTGGAGTAGTTATAATAGTATTATGTCCGGTTGGTTTTTGGTTTGATTTCAGAAAAGGGTAAAGTTTTGGTGTGTGTAAACGAGCATTGAATTATATAAAAGTTTACCTTCACACACGATACACTGGCATCACAATTCTTCTTTATCATGATACTTTTCCTCTTGTATGGAACGCTTTTCGTCACCGTCTGGTCATGATATGACTTCGGATTACTTTTGAAATCGTTGGAACCGTCTGACCTTGTTTCGTATCGCGTCGAGTCAGACCCGATTGGTCACAAGCTTGCATTCGGATTGCGTGAAGTTGTACTAAGCTTATCGAGCTTATTGAAATGTGTGGAATTGGTCTCGGTTACGTTTGAATTTGGATTGATACATTTTGTGACTTTGGGTCTTGTTGAGAATTTGAAATCGCTTATTAGTAGCCCTATTTTGTTTCTAGTCTTGTTACAGACGCCTCTACCTCAAGCCTTGTCTTTGATCAATGTTGGACCATCGATGCTATTCTTTTGATGATATACCGTGCACTCTACCGACGTGTATGCTATTAGCGTAACCATTTGGAATCATCAACGTTCACTTTTATTTAGATCTTGAATTGATATCGTTTGGTAATCGGATCCCTTTTGGAATTATGACCTTGGATTCAAATATTTTACCTTTCCACGTTGAGTACTAAGTACACTGCTGATGCAACTAAATGATTTGCTAGTAGCAATCAACCTCTCCTTCAGAGTTGTACTTCGGACTTGGTAAACTCTCCATTCGGTAGAGGTTCTATGCTTGACAGAACCCTTGAGATTTTTAAGGGGGGCTAACCTAAACCGCAACCTTGGGAACGGACGCCTAATCTTTCGCTCATCATTCGGGAACACCAGTTATCTTTGCTACCCTCTCATATCACAATAAATTGTGTCGAGATTAACATACAAACTATTTTCAATTATCCTACAGAATATTTTGCAATCACCCTACAAAATGTTTTACTAATCAGTCTTGAAATCAAAATTTTTGACAGGTATTGCTATTTTATAAGTAATAAATTTATTTTCCTACTACTCTAAACTGCTTTACGAACCCTTTTATAAACTAATTCCTCCATTGGAAAGTATTTTATGCTACTACCCCATAAAATGAACAACTAATATTTTCTTTTGTAACTAAACCAAACTTTATGAGTGAATCCTACATCTCTGCCTGAAAGTTATTGGTTGCCCGCATCATCACTTTTTCTGAGACACCACACTATCAAATAACTTGATTTGAATCGAGAGGACGCGATTCCTTTTAAGGAGGATAGAGTGTAGCACATCAGAAATTTTTAGTCATATTTTTTTTTATAATAAATTGTATTTATTATCTCATAAGATTCACTTTTGAACATTTCTTAAATTTTTAACTTAATTGAACTTGAAAACGATAACTTTATTGTAAAACGTGAGAATCTATACATAGCGCACCTGGTACAACCGACAATTTAATTTGATCATTTTATTGGTTTCGAGAAACGAGTCACGTAAATATTCGTTTTTATTGTAAAAATTATTTTAAAAACGATGGTGTGATTTTCGTGTCTTAAATCAAATGTTTAATAGTCTAAACGTGTCCCAAACTGCTAAATTGTAAAAGTTTACACAAATTACATCTCTGGCCCCTGTGATAATGTTTGACAACACCCTTGATGTTTCAGATTTTACATAAGTGAGCCTTATCTCAAAAATAAAAGAATAAAAATAACAACTAGGGTTTCATTTTTCTTTACAAACCCTAAAAGCATTTGCAGCCTCCCTCCTCCTCTCCACTTCTCAGCCGACTCCACCAACTGCCGCCGGTGTCACCATCATATGCCGCCACTTCCACCCCGGTTGACACAAGCTGCAAGCGATTGAAGGATAGGACGGGTCACGCATAGGCTCAGTTTGGTGTTTGTGCATGTGGTCTAATTTACGTTCGTGGCTCGCCTTCCTCACCTCCATCTCGTCTATTTTCTTTTATCTTTCTAGTCACCATGGGTAAGTCGACCTAGCAACCTATCTTCTTTGATATCTTTGCTTCAACCGATCATTAATAACGATATGTATATTTTCGAGGAATATAAACAATTTTAAAAAAAACGTTTTTGACAATAGATCCGTGTGGTAACAAATAACAAGATGGGTGTTTGTTTGGGCTGGTTGTGTATACGGGTCGGGTCGACCCACTTTGACCTCAGGTCACGATAGAAATTGCTTTTCTGGTGTTCTTTGGAATCGAATAATAAGTATTCGCGGGTTTAATCTGGATTTAAGATGAGTTTATGAAATCATCAAGTTCTTAATTAGTTTCTTTTTCTTGCGTGTGGTATTAATCTCAAAATCTGTGTTGCGACATTCTTTGAATCAGGTTGTAAACGAGTCGAATCTATGGTGTATTTTGACTTAAAATGTTGTTGATACTACTCGGTTTGGATTGGGATTGCCTATATTGTTGTCGTAGTTGTGTGATCATATTTGCTATGTTAGTCTTAACCAAGTCACGGGTCGAGAAGTTTATGGGTCTCGGTTGGTGTTTGGTTTTGATCATACGAGTTCATACATTGGTTTCTGAAACGATAAAGTTGAATGCGTTTAAGCCTCAATCTATCATCACACATCAAATGGTGCTTACCCTAGTGTATAAGTCTTGATTTCATTCTAGTGTTGCAGAATGTGTTTGTCTGTCAATAGGGTGTGTTTAGTTGGTAGCGGGCCAAGCCCAATTAGGGGTGTGTGGATTTGTTTTTATGGACCGAAGCCCAATGGGTTTGAGTTGAGGTGTGAGTTGTGTTTGGTACTGAAGTGTTGGCTAGCGAGTTTTATTTTTTTGATACTTGTGATCATTGGTACGTTTCGGGAATTGAACTTGGGATTGTGACTTGGATATGGATACGAATTATTACTTGACATTGGACGTAATCAGAATAATATTATTGGACTTGTATTGATATACATTGGACGTTGGACAAATTGGACTTATTGGACTCGAAACAGACACAATATATTAGACTGATTATGAATTTAATATGTTTGATTCGTAACATATACAATAAAGAAAAACTGTCCAATAACCAATGAATAATTTTATGAAATTGAGGAAATTGATTTATTTTAAGTCACGGCGACTTGGGAATGTTTTATGAATGGAAACGTCACGGAACGAAAAGTATAGTTTTACTTAATTGTGAAGTGCTTATTAATTGAAATAGCAACTTGTGTTGTTATAAACACAAATTAACTTTTCTAAACTATTTGGGATTATGGGAAAAATGCCGAAACTTACCAATTGACTTATTTGTTGTAGTAATTATGTGTTGTTATAGTCTCGACAACCTTTCTCGTCGTCGTCTACTCGAGTTGAGTCTTGGTCAATTCATATTGACTATTCCTCATAATATATTGGATATATATTATGCCTTGGTGTGAGTTACGTTTAGTGCGAGTTACATTTCGCTGCATATTATACTTTTGACGTGAGTTGTATTGAGTCTATGTTTTCTTACCACCACACGAAACGTTAAAACTAAATTTTTTGAGATATAGCTAATGGACGTTTGAAATTAACGATACGAGTATTCCACGAAAACTAATACACGCTGCCTTTTGAAAATTATGTGCTTTACAAGTCATA
>BPTQ01000001.1:187715046-187742546 GCA_019973895.1 Chrysanthemum seticuspe | reverse complement strand
AACGTAATGTCATAATTCTTGGTATTGTCTAATGTTTACCTGAATATCCAAACACGAAGCTTAAGTTTCATAAATTCCTTAAGGAGTGGAATAATTGTTGTGGCACTATCATGCCAGCCTCTGAGGATTTCACTGCATGGTTTCGACATTACAACTTCATTGTTAGTAGATAACAGATTTAGAACCAATACGTCACTTAAGCATACACTTGTTTGTTGCAAAGGAGGTAAGCGCCCATAAATCACAACGGGTGGAGATGTGAACATACCTGCATGGTTCCCAATCATGTGTGAGTTTGGTAACATTGGCATGGATAGCCTCTTGAACATCTCGACGATTCATATAAGCGTAGGTGTAGAAGTCACTGCAAGGATCAATATTCTGCCACTGTATGCACCAAGAAAGTTCAATGTGTAAGACAATTTTATCCTATGGAAATAGTGACAAAAGCACGGACAAAATGCTTTAGCAACCTAAAATCAGATGCAAGAAACCAAAAGAATGGGTGCTGCCTAACTTTCAAATTAAAGGAGGCTTAATGACCAACACAAGTGCGCGAAACAATAAAAAGCTTTATCAACCCATGTTTTTGTCAACACGTCATGTCGACATATATAATGATCAAACATGACAGGTTTTTTTGGCTTCTAGTAAGAACATGTTTAGTTAGCTAATGTTGAATAGCAAAATTTCGTACCGAAGTCTCTTTAGGTTTTGCAGTAAGACTTCCATTGAAGCATAAAGGAGCATAGATGTTGTAGATGTCAATAGCCTCAATATTATAATCAGCATCGTTTGTGGCATCAATGCATGTATCTGGCTGGGTGATTGCGTTTGGTGAAAAATCACAATCTTTACGGATGGCAAAAGTTGTTTCATCAGAAATTATAGCATGTGAACCCAAGTAATCATACATGCCAATTGTATCTGTCTCATCGTTGATCACCGCATTTCCAATCTGCGTACATATTCAACAAATTCACAAATAAAATAACATGATTTAGAGGCGCTTATTTGTCGCACAATAGTTAAACTTAACAAAGATATGAATCCAGTGTCTCAATAAAATAAAAGCTCTTGTTTAGGCTACTAGAGATATAATTAACTGGTTGTAAGACTTATACGTGATCATATCATCGAATGATTATGTTTACTCATTTTTAGATAGATATATTCCAATAAGTGACACCGTTACTAGTCTTGAACACCATATACCCTCATTTAGAATTCAATTCAAGAAACAAAAAATGATAGGTAGCCAAGTTGAAGTTGTGAAAGTTCATAACAAAGCTAGCTGCCAGCCATTGTTAGTGACAGTGTGATCGAGAATCTAGCACATGAACATCAAAATACCAATTATTTGAAGGTTATATATGTAGCAGTCAGGTAGTTCTTGAAGCTTGGAAATGTATGTCTAAAACTATGAAACTTTTATTACCAATACACATTATTTTAATTAATGATTCCCACTATAAAGTCTATAAAACTCTTATAAAAAAACTATAAAATAGTTTAAGCTCTTAAGCAAAATAGTAGTGTACAATGATTACATATGCAGCTCTTTAACCATTAGCTAGGACCCTATTCGTTTGTTCCTTTATAAAAAGTATTTTAGCAATCTAAAACAAAAAAATGACCACATAACATGCACCATGGTCCTACCCTATTTTTGTAATTTGGAACCATACAGTAGGTGCGATGTCAACTGCACCAGTGTCGACACTACTTGTATAGTGGTTGTACTTGGAAGTCCCAAGGCCAAAAAAGACATAGATGTTACCTAAAGTTTAATAAAAGTACGTATTTGAAAAAAGACATAGCTAATTGTGTTGCATCCTTTTCAAAAGAGAAGAACAGAAGAAAACTTACAAGGATCCCCTTAAGGTTGATCAGTGTCTTGTTAGCTTTCAAGTTGTGGTAAATGATAGTTTGGGCAAGCTGAGGCACATAATGTCCCGCATAACTCTCTCCCGCCAAATAAAAATCCCTTTGTTTATACTCAGGAAATCGCTCTAGCCAATTCAACAAGAACACATAATTATCGGCAGCCGTTGATTTGTCACCCCCGTTCTTGTAGTCAGAAGATTTGTTGGAATATGAAAATCCTACCCCGGCAGGTGACTCCAAAAATAAAACGTTTGCAGCTGAAAATTACCATATATTCGACGTCAAGCTAAGGAAGCATTTTGTGAGCCAAATTAAATGTGCCTTAACCAAGATAAATTTCTACCTCGATTCCAAGCAAATTTGTTTCGGTAAAGAGTTTTCCCGTCACTATTGACTCGGAATGGTCCAAGTTCCTGCATTGCTCCATAGGCAAGCGACGAACAACCCGGGCCTGAATACAATATGTTACTAATAAATCTATATTCGAGAGAGGACAAATAGTGGATAGTTTATTTCATAATTTTCAATAATTGTATGATTTGTATTATGTTCTAGAAGAATCTAAAACAACATTGCTAAAAAAACTTATTATTTTTGTTCTAATACACAATTTAAGTTGTATAATTTTGTATCTACGATGATCATGTGTATATAAGCATGTGCATGTAGTGTGTAAAATTTTCCATCGCATTTGACAAATATAAAACCATAACATGTAAATGTGCAAGAGTCACAAGCATATCATATGCACATGTGACTCTGTCATTCCACCATGCTTATCAATGATACTAAAAACGTGAGCTGTTTATTCATGTGGGCATTTCTATTTATCCATTACAATGTTTTATTTTAACTTTCTGGGATTGGTTTAGTGACTAGCTAGTGTTGATTTTTTTTAAATTAACTTTGAAAAACTAAGAATTTTTGCTCCTGATAATTTGTATGCACAATTTGTCACCTTTCTCCAAAACGTAGTAATAGTAACTTGCTTACACATGAAATGTAAAGTATCGATCTTACTAAAATTTGATAAAATCGTAGCTGAGCTATAGAAATGGTACACATAATACGAGCATTATAGGTCGACTTATTGTAGCTGCCATTTCGTACTACATTTGGTTAGAAAGAAATATTAGAGTGTATGGCAAAAGTGAAAAACAAGCTGCCAAGGTTTCTGATTCTATATTAGAAGTCATTAGATTAAAATTGGCGTCTCTTCATTTCAAGTCTAATGCTCGAGTCGACAAAATTAGGAAAACTTGGAACCTATTAAGTGTTGAAGCGAATGGTGGATAATATGATTCATGGAAGCTAAAACTTGTTTCTCATATTTTGATGGTTTGCTTAGATGTTTCTTGGTTGTTAGATTAATGCTAGTGGCAATCACATTTTCATAAAAGCAACCTCATCATCTCAGCGTCCTTCAGCTTTCTCTCTCCACAACTCCACCCCAACCACAATTTGCTAATAAGACGACCGCAACCACAACCAAAAACAAATACAAAGAAACTACACACAAATGTTTCAAATATTTCAGTTGGCTGGGCAACCGAAACTTTGAAATGGTTGCTTAACGACGCGTCACTTTAAAGTGGCTAATGAGGCAATGCATTTGCTTTTGTGAGGTTGTGATCAAGATGGCTAATGGGGGCAATGCATTACTGTTGTGTAATTGTGGTCATTGGGCAAACGGCCCATTAGCATTATACTATACTATATACTATTTGTCGGGAGGTTACTGTAGCAAAAGCCCGCATTTATTGCAAAGTTTTCCAACTTGGCAGAAACAGCCCCTGAAGTTCAAGTGTCGCTGCAAAATAAGTCCAAACATTAAATGCAAAGTTTCACAATTTGGCAAAAAAGTCCATGAGGTTTAAGTGTCGTTGCAAAGTAAGTCATTTAGCATTAATTGCTACCTATAGCAATTTGGCAAAAATAGTCCCTAAGGTTTAAGTGTCGCTACAAAGTAAGTCCTTTTAAGCCAATCCCGCTGCATCGCGCGGGTTTCAACACTCGTTAGTCCTATGTTTTGAGCTTCTTCAAAATATAGAGTTTGCTTTTTAGCTTTAAAGTGCTCATAACCATTTTACATGTATTTAACTCATATTATTTCATTAATATATTCATCAAACAATTCTTTAAAATATAAAATTAAAAAATAAAATACAATATAAAAAATAAAATGAAAGATGCATTATTGATAGTAACATGACGGTGGCGTGAGAGTTTGAAGAGAACTAGAGAAGAGTTGTGTGGGTTAGTTTAATAGCGACAATTTGCTTGTAACATTATTATTGTCATCAATATAAACACAAACACAAGGAAAAGCAAAAGATTCCTTTTGATAATACGGACTAGTTAAGAAATACAGAACATAAATTATAGTATTAAATATTACTCTACAATTTTATTCTTATTTTTTTCGCATTAATAATAATAAAATTAATTAATACCAGGATATAGGAAGAAAAACAATTACATATTTATGTAGTTATTTACGGTTTTGTATGGCTACCTCTTGCCTAGTTTCTACATTCTCCGCCTCTTGATCCACTTCTATTTATAGCATTACATAATTTTTTACTAGTTTAAATTTTGTATTTTCTGTCAGATTAATAATTTAAACTTATTAAACTATACGATTTTTTGTTTAGTATTTTCAATTTTATAATTTTATATTATAAACAAATTAAAAGTAAAATAAAATAAAAAATATTGTGGTGTTTTAAGGATACCAATAATCCGACCCTTTACTAATTTCGTCAAAAATGACACTGATTTAAGGCTTTCCACCTCGATCAAAATAAAGTCAAGAAAAACATGACCCACCTATGCTGTGATGTTTAGCCTACGGTAACATATTTTCCTATCTACAGAGATTAATTTACACACATATATTTGTTTAAAAAAATAATACCTGTATTTGCGACAAACATAAACAGCATACAAGAGTATATTTATATAAGAGAAATGATACATGGACCTAAACTTTGGCATAAACTTAGACCTAAAACCACTTGGCATCATCCTGATGGGTTGTAAAATAAGTGAGTCTCTGTCTGCCGCCATCAGGATGCTGACACTTGGTTTTAGGTCTAAGTTTAGGTCCATGTATCATTTCCCTTTATATAATTATATTCACATATCTTTTCACCATTCTCACTGAAATTTTCATCTAGTAGCATGTATATTCAAATATATATATATATATATATATATATATATATATATATATATATATATATTGTATCGTTCTGGCTAAAAGTGCTTGTTAAGTTGTTATCGAATCTTAATTATCTAGTTAACATTACTATATTAGTTATACTAGACGAGTACCCGTGCCTAGCGGCAGCTGTTTTTAGCGTCAGATAATTAATGATTTGTGATATTGTGGTGAGTGTTTTGTGTAGCGTTTAAAATAGAACGTGAACCGATGAAAATGCAATTGCAAACGGTTGTACTATACGATAATTAAAGTCTAGACAAAATTCTTAACATCTATCAAACAACATATAAAATCATTTAATGAAAATGAAAGTAAACATTACATCCGTTATAGAATAAAAACTAACAACACACGTTACTTGTTGCGTAAAAACTAACAAGGATAGGATTAATGGTGACTAAAATTAGCGTGAATATGATTAGCTCAAAATAAAATAAAAATTGGCTAATTTTGGCTATTTTGTAAAAGATTTGGGCACATTTAGCCCCATCTTTTTTTTGAAATGAGCGTATTTAGCATATTGAAAAGTTAAATGTGCACTAACGGGCACATATTTTCTCATAATTGCAAAACATTATAATTGTTTTTGAAGAAAAACTTATAGATAATACATTTATATAGCGACAGATCGTTTTGTGTTAAAAAAAGTTTATGGGTTCTAAACGAAAAATAAAAAAAGTTTGAATATTTGGGGATTAAACATAACGTTTTGAAGCCCGGTTCGACCCGGGTGGTTCAACCGGTTGAACCGTTCCCGTCGAAAAACGGGTCGATTTAAACCGAGTCAATATGACATGTTGGGTCAAAACGGGTCAAATTAAACAGGGTCAACCCACTGGATTTGAAGCGTACTGTGTCAACCCGGTTTTCAATATGTGTTAATAGTTTCAAATTTTTACTTTTTACTTTTTGGTTTTTCCTTTATATATAATATAGCAGGGTACCCGCGCGTTGCGGCGGCGAGTACCCTGTGACTATTAACTGGAGAAATAGATCTCGATGAGACCTGATTCACCAGTTTGTATCGGTTTTAACGGGTCCTCTCTAGTTCGTTTCCGGATGACTGTTATTGGTTAGCCGAACCGATGGCGACACCGGTTTCCGGTTGAACCCGTTGGTCCGGTCCAATTTTTAAAACTATATGTACCATCAACTTGTTAGCTTGTATGAAGCTTTGTGTGTTTTATTAATTTGTATAATGTGTATAATAACATGTACTTTTCATTTTAGGGTGTTTTAAAAATAACATTAATTAGTTTGTTTAATTATTTTATATTTAGAATTATGTTGTAGCTTGTTTAAATTGTACATTGTAAAAATTTCATTGTACTTTTTAATAAGGGGTGTTTTAATTGGTTGTTTTTAATTTGGTAAATATATTTTTAATTGGTTGTACAATGTGAATAAATTATTGTACTTTTAAGTAATGGGGTGTTTTAATAAGAGTATTAATTACACAAATATATTTCTCTCTCATTTGACTATTAAATTTTTTCACTTTTCCACTTTGACTGTTTTTCCATTTTATTTAGTATAGATGTACGAGTTGCTTCTAATGAAAAACAAAAACATATTATTACATGTAATTTATTTTGATAGATGAAATATAATGAAAATTAGACATGGTTAGTTAAACTAGTAGTATACTACTAATGGTGCGTAAATATTATCTAATTTTTCTATAGAATTCTTTTTTTTTAAATGTGACAAAAATAGTACGAGTAACTCGCATAAAATGATTTGCTATTAATAAGAATTGACATGTCATTCCTCTTAAATACACTTGTTCTCGAAAATGCTTTAACTTGGTATGTTACTCATATTATGAAGAAGAAAATTGCATAACTCACCAATGCAACATTATTACTTACTTTTTGATATATAGAAACACTATAATCCAATATATAATAATAATAATAATAATAATATGCATATTTGTTGTACCTTCAAAACAAAAGTACGAGTTTAAAATTGGTTGGTTATCATGGAATTGATTGTCTTACACTTTACTGATTTTTGGTATTGGTCAAGTTTCCTATTGAGTGGGCAGGTTATGCAGATATATCTTATTTAATTAAAAATTATTTATTCCATCATGTTTGACAAGCAATGTGAGAGCATCTCCGGTGCAATAGTTGAAAAGCAAAATAGGTAATGCGCGAGTAAGTAATGTTAAGAATAGGTTGATTATGGATTTTTAGCATTAAAGGTAATGAGTTGAGAACAAGTTAACAACTTCAATTGGTTTTTGGGCTGAAAATAAGTTAGGAATTTCATTAGGGTGGTGGCACTGGTCTTCGGTTTCATTCGGCATGGCTTCAAACCGTATGGGCACACAATTGCCACTGTTGCGGTATGGTTCGGTATTCATGGGAGACGGTATCACATGCCGAATTAGTATGGATGAGATAGCAAAAAAATAAAATAAAAAATTAAGTGAGGTATGAAATCATGGTTGCCACTAGAAAACTATGGTGAGGTATGAGTGAGGTATGAGATAAGGTAGAATCATATTATTGGTGAAATGGTGGGTGGTGAGGTATAGTGAGGCATAAATGCCACCACCCTTAGCTTTTTAGCACTGAAGTTGTGCAAAGTATATACAGAATGTTACTGTTTAAAATTGTTTTCTCGTTTTTACCACAACACATAATGAGTAAAGTAAGATATAGTATTTCTGTTTTTTTTGAACGAAAAACAAATACTATTGACTGATAAAAATATTGCAGCTACTCCACTTGTGTCCAACCTTTTGCACCCGCTGGATAAGGAAAATGATATCACATCACATGTTACTATGCTACACAATTTTATACTCTCAAAGTCTCAAGACTTGAAAAGTTTCTACACTTTTTGGTTCGTTTTTATGTACCATTTTGTTTAGATACCGTTCAAATCATATCCTAAATTTTATGGAATTCATCATTCCTATACTGACACGTGTCTGAAATTAAAAAATTATGCTGGATAGTATATTGGTAATATATTGAAAAAATCACAACCACTAGAAGAACTACAGCATGTGAACTAGGTAAAGAAGCATGAGGATGAAAAATAGTTACCTCCATTGAGCCAGAGGAGAAGTGGCAAAGACTCCTTCGATTTTTCAGCTTCAACAAAGTAGTAATAAAATGCTCGGCCGGCTGACTCGTTTATCGTGACATAGCCACCATATTGGTCGAACTTCACGTAGGGTTGACCAGGGAACTTCTTAATTTTATCATTCTCTTTTAGACCATGTTGAGGAAGAACAACTTTTGCTTTGTGTAAATGTTTGGGTGGCACGAAATGGCTCGTATTTACAGCAGGGTCTTTCGTTAGCTTTGCCTTGTTGAGACGAGCTAGAGCATGGATTTGTTTATTGGCATAGGTTTCATGAACAAATGTTGCAAGGAAGAAAGAAATGAAAAGTGCCAATAGGATTTTCTTCTCCATTGTTGTCTCTCTCTAAAGAGTGTGAGAGAGAAAGAGAGGAGAGAGATAAGTTAATGTGTTTGAGGGTTTGGATCCAATGTATGTGCTGAGTTTATATGGTAAGAGTATGGTTGACGTTTAATTGTGATACGTACATGTTGGTCTCTCAAGTCTCAACTGATTGGAATGATTAAGGAGCAAGTCATGTTTGCTTTCATTATTTAATGTGAGATTTAAACTACAACATTCGTCCATGTTAGAGAGGACTTTTTGGCACCTTTGACTTTTGGCGATGACAAGTTCTCGCTAAAAGTCTTTGATGATGGCTTGTCCTCGCTAAAATATCCTGGCTAATGACTCATCGCTAATAACTTTGGCGTCGACAGTTTGAGGCTTTTGGCGATGACATGTGAGACCTACCTGTTTTCTCGGTCAAAGTTAAGCAACCGGGTTCGTAAGACCTTTGACGAGGAAATGTCCTCGCCAAAACCTAATTACATAATTAGTTAATTAACTAATTGATATAATTAATTAATTAGTTAATTATATTAATAAATTAATTAATTAATTTTTTATAGTTAGCAACCCGGGCCCATCAGACCTTTGTCGAGGACATGTTCTCGCAAAAAAACTTAACACAAAAAACAATATTTGCCCTTTGACAAGGACATGTCCTCGCCAAAGCCACCTGCACATTTTCAGACAACATATTGCTGCATTCCGGTTCATTTCGAGATTTTTTCCAGAATTCTTCAGGAAAAAATCTACCTCTTATAACCCATACCAGAACCTCTTACCCAACACAATTATACCAATGCGCTACAACACCACAAAGTCGCTAAAACATTATATATAAGTAAGAAAGTCCCAAAAATATCCGCCAACACATAAACATCCATCCAAATATCCGCAAACATGACATAATACGCAGAACACAAAAACCATAATCCGCAAACCAACTTCTCATCCCCATCCCCATTACCTTCACCATCATTGTTACCAACATTATTCCCGCTCGATGAAGAAAACACGCGCGCTAATTCAGTGAAACCTGGTTGACTACTCAAGAACGCCAACATTTGTCGAACTTGTTGTTATGTACTCCTGAGTTCCCTTTGTGCGTTCCCGGCCGTTTCTTTAGCTGCCTTAGTTTCCTCTGCCTGTTTCTTTATAAGCTCATCAATTTCTACTTGCGAGTATGATAGCGAAGATTGATGGTGAACTTGTGAACCGAAGATTGATGATGAGCCAACTTGATGCGTGGTTCGGGGTCGAAAGACTTCTTTTTCCGCGAGCAAGCTTTACAACCCACTAGGCAGTGTACCTAATCGTTGCAGTGTAGTATGGGAAGCCCAGGGGGTTGATCGTTCTCTAGGGGAATAGAGATACTAGTAGAGATGTATGACGAAAAGGTGAGGTGAGGAAGATTCTTTTTTATCTTTTTATATTTTTTAAGAAAGCAAGTAAAATCTCGGGGTTTGAAGAGTGGGGGTTAGTAATTCTATCAGTTAAACTACTTAACAATTTAAATTAAAAACTAATTAAACTAACTAAAGGTAAAAGCTATGGATCGTATGAGTTTGTTTCTTATGGTAATTAAAAACGTGTTCACTTAGATTTTTTTACTCCCTAGTTATCTTTTATTGGTCGGTTGAATTGTCACATCATCATTCTAATTGATGCGTTATAATCCGTGTTAGTCATAGGGAGGTGCCTAATTCCCCATTTCTATGAATCGTAACTCTCCTCTAGAACATCCGAGATCGCCAAGTACCGAAGTATCTCCCCCGAATACTCTATTATCCTTAAGCTACAACTCACACAATAAACACAACGATGGCCTAAGTGCACTCTCAAGCTTTTTGCTATTTAGGACGTTCAAGCTAGCAAAAATTAAAGAAGAAGCCAGTTTTCCTTACTCTAGCGTCTACCAATTAAAACAAGAAACAACCTAACAATAATCAATAACTAGGTTTCATTAGATCTAAGCAAACACTTAATTAATTTAGCTACGCATGATAGATAGCAAGAGCACAAACAAACAATTGAATATAGATGAAACATGGTGATAGATTGGATAAACAAACTTATCTTTAATTGTAAAAGAGGGTTTGGAAACCTAAAATATTGCCCAAGTCGAACCTTAAACGAACTATGGTTTGCTCTCCTAAGTTATGCTTAAGACTAGAACACCACTTGAATTCCTAAGCTTAAGGATGTTTAGGTTTGTTGACCTATGATAACATCAAATTATCCTGAATATTAAGTGTCAATTTCCCCCGATAATGCTTGTAATTTATATCATTTATATGGATTTACGCTTGTTTTCCATTATATTCCACTTTCAGGTAAATTACGAGCATTTGAGCTAAAGAGACGCGGAATTGGAGAATTATTAAAGATTTATCATAGTATGCTCACTTTGAAGAAGTTACGGCGTAACTCATCTCTCACATTACGCCGTAACTAAAACGTGACTCAGAAAGCCAACTCATCAGAAGATTACGGCGTAACTCTCCTAAAAGATTACCACGTAACTATATTAGGTCAAATGAGGTTCCGCGCCACTGATAACTACGTCGTAACTCGTGCATAAACTATGGCGTAACCAAGAATTATTGAAGATACGGCGTAACCACTTCTAAGGTTATGCCGTAACCAGCAGATCTAGCGCAATTTATGAAGAAATAAAGGATTACGGCGTAACTATTTTATTAGTTACGCCATAACCCAGATCTGGCCTATAAATACCCTACGATTTCCAGCATTTCAAAGCATCCCATTTCACACACCACAACCAAAGAACGTGGGAAGAAGCCAAAGACAGGTCTAGAGGAGGATACGGAGCTATCTCTAAAGGAGAAATCACTCCCCCACGATAAGCATTAGCATTTTATCTTTTCTTTACTTTCGATTCATGTATCTCGTAACATTAAATATTGAATTGATTTGTATGGTTAATATGAGCGGCTAAGCACCTCTTGGTGTTGGCCTAATTATGATTCCTTAATTGTTTTGTTTGCGTTTATATTACTTCCGTATAATTATTTCTAAGTGTATGCATGCATAGTTTATTGGTAGCTACCCTTGTTTCGGTAGTTTTGAATAGCGGTAGAGGCTAGTTGCTTAGGAGATATGACCAACTGACCCTAAGTGAGTAGACTGAGACGGGAAGGGTAAGGTATGACCAACTTACGACCCTTTCAACTTTTGCGATTTGACCAACTGATCATCTAGCGTTTGGATGAACATAAGAATTAGGGGGTGAGTGTTTAAGTTGCTAACGCCCAGGCACTCACTATTATAAGTCTAGCATGTAGTGGTACTTAATGACTCGGCTTAGGGGACCAGGAACAACTAGACTTATGAGAGGACACCTCACTTCTCCAGTGGTGGCATCTTTGCTGATAGGTTAGGGCGAATTGACCAAATGCTGTCCTCTCGACTTTGACCCCACCTGAAGTAATTGGAAGTAATTAGACATAGACATTACTAGCTAGGATGAATTACTAGGTTAGCACCACTCTCCTCTATTGATTACACATTTGCCTTTACTTGCTTTATTAGTTAATTAATTAAATCATCTTAAAATCTGTGACGCCTAGACTTAGTATTAATCCAACACACATAGCTCTTGGGACGAACTCGGTTTTACCAAATACTACACTACACACGATCGGGTACACTGCCCGTTAGTGCATTAGGGTAGACCATAGGTATAACGAGACATTATAAATATTAAAACCTGGTCAGTAAAACCTGCATCAACCTAATCGAAACGTTCAAGGAGGTGATAAAACATGAAACGTAGCTCGTCACGTACTTCATGTACTAAACCTTCAACATGTTGACAATGATAACAATCTTTGTCATGGCTAGGGAATGGTGGTGGTAGGAATGGAGTGGTTTGAGATGGAAGGTTGGATGGAGGTTCCACAAAAGAAGGAGGGATTTGTGGAGGCATGTTTGATGAAGTTGGAGGTAGTTCAATTAAGGATGAAGGTGGTGGAATATGTGTTGATGATGGTGGTAGAGAGGTATCTACTTCCATGTGATCCGGTTGTTGTTGATTCCTCATAATCCAAAATGGACTATTTGAGGGTGATAGAGAAAAGGATACGGGTGCTAGTGTTGTTTCAACACCAAAGTTTTGTTGTTGAGGTATTTTCTCAATTGAAGAAAATGTTGGCAATGTATGAGCATGTTGGAAACGACGTAAAGACACCATTTACGAAGACGTTAATGAAAAGCAAGTGAAATCACAAATGATCATAACAACAAACAAAGAACAAAGAACCAAGGCACAAGGATGTCAAAGCCAAGAAACTTTAGAAGACCAAAGGACGTCAACGACCTATGATGACCATCCCTTAGGGGGAGATTGTAGGAAAATGATAAAGTGTCGGTCATTTAGTTATTGTAATAGGTCATTTAATTATCGAGCGTATATGTTTATTTAAGGGTCCGCCCATTTAGAAAGCCTATGGGTGGGCCAGCACTCTTGTAAATACTATATATATCCCTTCCTACAATGGTAAGGGTGTTGGTTCTATTTAATACGCTTTCATTTCTTTTAAAACTAGTTCCTCCCACTCTCTCTCTACTCTCTTTCTCTCTCTAAATATATCAACATCTATAGTGTGTAATAATGATGGAATATGTGACCTAACATGTAGTAATCTAGTAACATGTGCAAACAAGCATGCTTGATGATTATGCATAAGTCTTCAATCAAACCGGGTAATTTATGAAACGCCATTTTGACGAAAATACCTAATCGTGAATTATACTTAAGAATCTGTTCTTGCAACTGAGATCATTGTTATTCATCTTATCACTGAGTTATAAAGACTATCCAAGTAATCATATTCGTCTCATATTTGAATTCGACTTTCTAACGCTTTCATTTGCATAATTGCTTAAATTCAATCTAAACCATTCTAAGTAGTTTTCTGTGATAACTAGAATAAAATAGTCCATGTGGATCGACCTGGTCTTACCTATAAACCTTACTACAAAACTAAGGTTATACTTTTACCCATGTGTTTTGAAATTAAGAAAAACGGTAGAACTAGTATTATAAATTTAAAGCTTTCTAGAAACATTAATACCTGTAACGAAAGATCCACATTTGTCGGGTAAGGGGAAAGCTGACTTTCAAAAATCAAGTCAATCCTTAATAGATGGTTGGCACGCTGCTGGCGCTCTGGCGCGTCACCAACTTGTCAGACCCAGTTATGGATTCGTTTGATTTTTGGCTAACGCTTGTGATTTTATGTATTGCGAAGGTTTATTTGTTAACATTAAAATATAAGAGAGACCTTGTTTTTTCCCAACATTGGTTTTTGTTTTTGTTTTTTTGTTTTTTTTTTTTTAAACTATTAGGACTAATCTAAATTAATTTAAACTAATAAAAGACATTATAAACACTTACCTAATTAAAGTTTGAGAAACAATAAAAGACCTTATAAAAAGAATTCTTGCTTAGATAGACTTCACGTGGGTTGGATAATACTCAACATAGTGCAATTGTGCAATTTGGGTTACAAATATGGTTAGACTTTGAGGGTCTTCATCATCTACCCCTAAAAATTATTGGAAAGTGCTACAAGGGTCTTTATAAACAGCATCTCAAATCATGCTTTTAAAATCAATCTTTGATTTCACAAAATATTTCATATTTAGGTTCCAATTACATATAGGGTCATATGTGCGACTAAAAAATGTTCAAACTATTAGTTTACCCCCAACAAATCCCCAATAATCCTTGGTCTAGATTAAAGTTTCCACTAAGCATAAACAATTAGTGAAATACAAATGACTTTCAAAGGAAGTTGGTCTACAAGCTGGTGTAGGTACCATACAACCGTATGGTAAATGAGTGTACGAGCATATGGTGTAATCTTCAAACAATATCTTCAGGTAGTAGTATACGATCGTATGGTGTAAAAGCATACGACCGCATGGTCTCCTGGGCATAAAATTTCTTGAAAATCTTTCGTGCCATCCATCTATGATCCGCGATGATATCCATCTTAAATTCGCTCCGTCCGCATTAGACCATCACACTAACTTTATAAAACAACTTTTAAACATAATTAAGTTCAAATTTCATCAAACAAGAACTAATATTGGCCTAAGTTATGGGTTATTGCCTCGTAAAATAAGAATGATATTCCTGTAGTCGGGGTGACACTAGCATCGACCGGGTACCTTTGTCTCCATCTTGTAGAGAGGATGAAAAGTAGGGTTTATGTGGTACCCCTGTCTTACCTCGTAGGAGAGGGTGAAGAGAAAGATTTATGTGGTAGAGATAATAATGGATGTGGTACCACTATTGGTAGAGATGGTCTCCATGTGTTTTGTAGAGAGAGAGAGAAAGAGGCCATGTGTGGCTGCCTTATACCAGGGCCTTTGAGCCTGTTCATGATATACATACGTCATCAAAGTGAAAAACATGGTAAGATCCGTGTTTCGTCTTTTGAAAACCACTTTATCCAACTAGAAACCAACTTGTAAAATGAAAAATCATATTCCTTTTTTAATTATTAAATCAGTAGTCATGAACAAAAGTTATACAAAGCATATAATAGCATACAAATGATATCAGAAAGAACTATCGCACTTCTAAAAAATTAGCTTGTAGCATTTAAAATATCAAAAGTCATAAACACAAATTATACACATCATATAAAATATTAATTCTGACCACCTATCAGGCTTTCAAAGATACCACAAGGCACTTACGATGACACAATATACAAAGTGTATGAAATCAGCACACATGAACACATCGAAATCCAAAAGATGTCAGAAAGGTTAAACAAACAAAAGCACACAATCCACTAACACCAAAGAAACTCAAAAAATCGAGAGACAATGGATATGAACACAACCTGTAGCATACTATATAAAATCAGAACTCATGAAATCAGCAGCTATCACTTATGAAATCAGTAGCTATCACCATAACGTATACCAAAAAAATAGCTTCCATCACTTACGAAATCAGAAGATATGACAACAACTTATACACAAGATACAAAATTAGAACTTATAACCATATATCAGGGTTTAAAAGGCTATCACAAATCACTTACGACAACAGACTATACAAAGCGTATTAAATCAACATACGTAACCTAATATTAGACTCCAAAATATATCAAAAATTTTAAACCTATTCTTTGAACTGTTGAGCTTCATATAATAATAATAATAATAATAATAATAATAATAATAATAATAATAATAATAATAATAATAATAATAATAATAATAATAATAATAATAATAATAATAATAATAATAATAATAATAATAATAATAATAATAATAATAATAATAATAATAATAATAATAATAATAATAATAATAATAATAATAATAATAATAATAATAATAATATGCAGATTCAGAATTTTTATCTTGTCAATGTTTTATTAGCTTACATTTTCATCATGTTAGGGTTAACTGACTACAATCACTTTAAAAAAAACCCATACAAACTGGAAAAAAAATTGAAAGAAAAACAATGGTAAATAAAATACAACTTGTATAACACAATCTAAAATCAACGGTTATTATCACATATCAAACTTAGCATAAAGCTTAAACTAACACAAATCCAATCAGGTGAGACCCCTGTGTGTACATTTAACTAACCAAGATAAGTTATAGAGAGAGATGAGATCACCGTGTGTATATTTAGAGAGAGAGAGAGAGAGAGATAGAGATGAGGGTTGCATGTATTTTAAAACCATGAGTATCTGATACAAAACCCAAGGTTTAGACACATATGTGTTGAAGAAGACACGCATGTTTACGCCTAGTTTGCAACGAACAAAGAGGTTGGTGAGCTTCCTAGTTTTTAAAGAAAACGAGCCCAAAACTTACATTAAACAATCCAAGTACAACCTAAAACGAAAATAGCCAAATAAACAACCAAACGACATGGCCTAAAGAACAAGACTACATGACATGCAACAAAACGATGTCGTTTCATTTGTTTATCTAGTTATTTATTATTTATTTTTTTCTCTGGCAAAATTAAAATTATATCAGTGTAGATCTAATGGAGTTACAAATTTGTGTTTGTTTATCTAACTTTTTACAAGTTGTTTATTGTTTAATGAGGCAATTTCATATCTCTCATCCTTTTAGTTATAAATTTTAGGGCAAGGATTCAGTGAGAAGAAAACTTAAAATGAGAAGAATGAGAAATAACTATAATCGCATATTTGAGATGCATCGACTTGAATTAGATGCATCTCTATTCATTTAGATGCATCACAATTAGTTTCAAAAGTGATTTTGAAGTGAAATCGATGCGAATTAGTACTAGCAACAAATTTGACCCGCAGATGACGAAAAATACATAGTATTCGTCTAACTTGATGAAATGAATCTAATATATGTATATGCATCTAATTTTTTGCTATAAAATATATTATGATGCATCTAAAAGATTAGGGATGCATCTAATTCAAAATAATGCATCTCTAATGTGTAGTTATATTTATTTCTCATCCTTCTTATTTTAAGGATTCTTCTCATTTGATCCTTAGTCATAAATTATATATATATATATATATATATATATATATATATATATATATATATATATATATATATATATATATATATATCTAAACATGCATTAATGTTGGAATCACTCCTAGACCTAAATCAAGTGTTAGTAATTCATATGTAATAGTTAGCTTAATTATGGCCTTTATGTTTGTTATTAGCCTTAAGCTTATGTAGAAGGCCCATGAGCTTAGGCCCAAGCCCATTAAAGAAAGGATGGGAACTAGGAGTGTTGACCTAGCTTCCCTCCTATAAATACTCTTGTATAACCCTCACTTGAGGTTTGGTTATTCAATTCACTCTCTTTCACTAAGCATACGCATAACCTTTCTCTATTATCATACGCTTAGTATTTGTGTGAGTTGTTCATCCGATCTATCTCTTCTCTATTTCTTTCATTGATGCTTGTGTTGTAAAACTAGTGACCTAACAGTGGTATCAATCGCCTACTAGTTGGGTGAATCGTTATTGCTTTTGAAGTGGGTTTATTGGTCCTACGCGTAGAGCTAACGAGATACTTTGGTTCGCTTAAAAACACGTTTTTTACACTTTTTAATCCAAGATTCTTGTACTTTCAATGTTTTAAGGTGTTAAAATAACTGTTTTTGGCAAAAATTTTCAAACTTTATGCGTGGATCATTGTTTTTAAACTAGTTTTTGTACGAGGGTTTCATCCTACGCGTAACAGTTTTAGAAGTATTGGTTCATCAAGTTTCACACTTTTGTGTTATTTTGGTGATATTGAAGCTATCTCATCACAAAAATCTAGTTTAAAAACATCTTTGGGCAAAATCATTTTTACGAGTAAAGCTACGCGTATCAAAACCCTAGTTCTACGCGTAACTTTATCCGTGGTTTGATCTTCAGTTTTGTGCTTTATTCCGTGGTTTTCTTGCTTGGATAAGCCTGAAAATACGTCGACTTTGGATATCTTTTGCACTGTGATAGTGTAAAAGATCATTTGGGCAAAACCCTAAACTTACGCATAAGCATAAGCTTACGCGTAGAAAATCCTACGCATAAGATTCATCTTATGCCTAAGCCTAGTCTTACGCATAAGGTAATCCTACGCCTAAGTTTCTACGCCTAACTTTGTGTCTACGCATAACTTTAGTGTATTTTCCCTACTTACGTGTTAGGAATTAGAAAATTCCTTAGTGAAGAGTCGGTCACCCCAAATGTTATCTAGCTTAAGTTAGCTCGTAGACTTGTCGTTATTTACGTTATTAAGTTGTTTATTAGTTAGTTTGTAGCATAGTTTAGTTTAGTGCAACACCGTGGAGGAAGGACGGGTCTTTACCCACTGTATCCCTGATCCACAGGCCGATAGGAGGTCATGTATTTGTAAGTATAAATACCCCTTCCATCCATGGAAGGGGTGGTGCTTCTTCTCATTAATCTAATATTCCATACTTTGTGTAAACCTCTAGCAAGAACACCCTCTCTCTCTACTAACTCTCTAACTATGGCAAACATGTATTTTGATCATCCAAGACCACCCGAATCATCAACACAATAAATATTACGATCCTACAATTGGTACCAGAGCCAAGGTTGTTGTGTTTTGATGATTTTTCTTGTGGTTTTGATTTTTGTTTGAAACTGTTGTGTGTATTTGAGTGGTCGGAATATTTTATTTGGGTAAACTGTGGTTATCAAGTATTGTATCTTTTTGTTTGGTCAAATGTTAAAAGTCCTGGTGTCATCTGTATGTCCAAACTGTCCAAACACTGCTAGTTGTATTTTCATTTTTTTTCAGACTTCTTGGTACTATCCGTGAATACAAATGGTCTTTATTTGTGGTCTAAAAAGGTCATCTGATAACTTGTCATGGTCAAAACAGTAAAAAAATTTCATCTTTTATGCAGTTTTTCTGGGTTCGTTATGAATATGGTCGGAATCTTGGTCGGCAAAGACGGCGGAAAACCCATAAATCTTGCTAGCGACTTGTGGTCATTCTTCCTAGCGACTTGTCCTAATATCTGTCCAGATGCAATGTATTCTATGTAGCGACTTGTCACTATATTGATAGCGACTTATGTCAAGAAAAGTTGGCGACTTGGTTATCTCATTGACTTTCTTGAAAGTCAATAGCGAGTTATTTATTAAGATAAGTAGTGACTTGGTACGGAAAATGACCTAGCGACTTGCTTTTGAGCATAGCGAGTTGTGTGACCTATATGATCTAGCGACTTATATTTATAAGTTAGCGAGTTGTTAAACATCTTAGCGAGTTATACTATCAGTAGCGACTTATTAAAGTAGCGAGTTACACTAGCAACTTGACTCTGCTACTGGTTAGTTAACAAGCTTAGCAACTTGACTGAAGATGTGAAGAAGATTTGACCATGACCACTTGACCTCAAAACTTCTTTGACCTCAGTTACAAAACATCATTGGCACCAGACTTATACCTAGCGACTTAGACAGAATGAAGATGAAGAAAGGTTATGTGTAAACGTTAAAGAATCGACCACAAGACCACGAGCACAAGATCTTAAACCACAACACCAATCCTACTTCATCCAGTCATTACTCAACAGCCAACACCTTTCTTACATATCCTTATCCCATAAATCACATTCAACATCAACTCAACTCTCAATCATATCCAAGACTCAAACAGAAACATAACAAGAATGATCTCAGATTGGTTGCGTTTAATTAAGTTTATGATATAAGACCGTCATGGGGTCTCTTACACGCTACCATATCATCACAGATCCATGTCTTTGATATATCCGAACTAAATCGAAAAATACTTATAACAAACTTGTTATTATCCATTCCTAGTTCAATCTCTTTCTCGAAAATAAATTAACAAACTCGTTGGGTTCATTAATTCACACTTGATAATATTCGAAATAAAGGAATGAGTGCAACAATTATGTTAACTCATTTCCTGGGCTCGATTATGACTCATTTACAACAATGGAACAAGATTAAACCTACCTTAAGTTTTTGGATGGGTCACTTTACCTTAAGTACGAGCCATCCCTGTGGCGTTAACTATTGAACTCGAGCCATCCCTGTGGCAAGTTCACGTGGCGTCTGGTCTTTGGGAAAGAGTTTGATAACAGCGGAATATTTGTGTGTTGGTAACTAGGGTTTGGTGGTGATAAGAAGCTAAATATGTGATGGTGGGCGTTGTGTTTGAGAATAATTTGGATGTGGTTGGCGTTTTTTTTTTTGAAGAGAGGTGTTTAGGATTTGGTAACTGAGATGAGGGGGCGGATAGTTGGAGATAATTTAGGGTTTCAGGAAGCTTTAGGGTTGTTATGTGTCATGTGAGTCCTTTTATAATATCCGAAAGATTGGGGGGTTTAACATGGGCTTGATTGGCTGTTCGGATTGCTAGATGGGCCACATATTATTATTCGTATATGGGCCGAATTATTAAGTGATTGGATTTGAGCTATATGTTATTAGTATGTCCGGTTTTGTAAAGCTAGGATATCATCATTCTTATAATCAGGCTTCATAATTGGATTTGGCTTCGTGGGTCTTTAACGAATAGACTGGGATAACTTTATGTGATTTGATTTTGAGACATTACATTTTGAGTGTTGGTATGTGATATATTAGATGGACCGACACACATGTGGGCTGATGGATTTCGTGTGATGGGCCATGTTCGGCTGCATTATTTGGATTTTGCCTTGATTGATTGGACGGTGTGCTAACTTTTTGAAATGAACTTGTGTTAAGAAATTTTGTTATCCGAAATTTCTCACATAAATTGTTGGATACAATTATTTATTCAAGGTTGATTTTAAGAGTTGGTACTTTGGTCTGACAAGTTTCACGGAGGATTCCAATTCACGGCTTGAGCTAATATTAGATAAAAATGACTTCGAGTTTCTTGACCGGTATTACTTTGGTAAATGAAGTGACGGTTCAAACAATTTTATTTGAACATTGGACTTGGATAATGGGATTGATTTTCATAAACCGAGTCTTGATTCTTGCAAGTAACCAAGTTTGGGTCGTGCACATGATTGGGTCGAATGGGCTTCTCATGAACTGGATGTTATCTAATATTCTATCACGGCTTGAATTGATATTTGAACGGTTGACTACGGGGTTGTTTGGACGATATCTCTTATTTGAATCTGAAGTGAGGTTTTTCGTGCGCGTTTTTCTTATTTCGTCTTCTTTCTTTCTACCCTCCCGTGAAGATGACTTGTTTGGGCATTTATGGAGTGTGATAAAGGCTTGGCTATTTAGTTACGTGTATGATTCTTTCTCGGATAACACACTACGTAGCTATCACTTCGGTGTCTCACTCAGTTGAGAATGTCAAGAGGTTTTGTACATTGGGTACACCGTTTCTTCTTCACAAGGATTAGTACAAGTTTACGTAACAAATCTTGGGGAAGTTCACTTCATGATCAAGTTTGACATATCGGGTTTACTTCACTAAGTGGTCACAGCAACAGCCGACATAATACGTGAATAATGTGTGTACGAAAGTGTTGATTGGATGGTTGATGATGTTGGATTTTGAACCGTTGATGAACTGATGCATGTTTCCCTAAAACAGATATTCACCGAAACCAAAGTTGTCATTACACATTCAAGCTAACATTGTTTACGGTTTTGTCTTGATTTTGTAAAATCCCGCGAAAGAACCTACTTCTCGGTTTAAATCATAGACTTGTAAAATCCCGTAACAATGGAAACATCCTGGTAATTGTAAAGTGCATATCCGGAACTATCATACGGTTTATTCTTGGTTTTGTAAAATCCCGCGAAAGATACTATTTCTCGGTTTAAGCTATAGAATTGTAAAATCCCGTGATGATGAAACCATCTTGGAGAAAGGAAAGCGTATCTCGGGGTCTTCTGATACTGGTGTTACGGGTTCTGTCTCGAAGAAAGGATAAAAGGGTGTATTTCATGAACTGGATGTGTGTTTGGATTATCGTCATGGCAGTTTGGTTATTTCATAGTTTTGCCGGGTTATGTGCTTTTAACCATGGTCGGGATGAAACCATTATCAAAGTTCACTTAAATGTCAAAGAAGGCTAGATTTGAGCAGTTTAGAAGATGTGACAATGGCGTTAATTCAGTATTATTTATTTGAGGTTGAAGTGAAACATCACGGGCAAGTGTACTTAGTATCTGAAGGTATCGGGGATGGATGGATGAAGATTCTTCAAGATCCTTGTTCGAGCTTATTATCAAAAACGAAGACTTGGAAATCTAGTTGGGTGACTTTTACCTCTTCTTTTACCACTTGGGGGAATTGGGCTCTTATCACCTCAAAATAACTATCACTTAAAGGAGTTACGTTGTAGTGCTCAGTGTCACATTCAATTGTGGATTTTCAAGAGGTAATGTACGTCTATTGCTTGATGGTTGGTTGGTTGAAGAGTATAGAGTACTTAGAGATTCAAAGGGGCATGAATTCTCGACACCGCTCTTTGTTACATATGTGCAAGTTTAAGTCACGAGTTCGGGTTAGTTTACTTCAGGGTCAAATTCATCATATTGGGTTTTCTCCGTCAGTTGTCACTACAAAGAGCCTACTGAATGATAATGGGGTTAATTACATGTTTTGCTAAGAGAGCTGAAAAGAGAGAGATTATGACGTCTGTTCACTTCTGTTCAGGCCTTGTACTCTAAAGAAAAGAAAAGTGTACGTCTCAGTGCGCTTTATCTTTGAAAGAAGAGAAATCTTCTTATGACGTATGAACACAACAGTTCATGCCTCGTTCTCCAAAGAAAAGAAATGTGTACGTTTCAGTGCGCATTATCTTCAAAAGAAGAGAAATCTTCTTATGACGTTTGAATACTTCAGTTCAAGCCTCGTACTTCAAAGAAAAGAAAGGTGTACGTGTCAGTGCGCTTTATCTTCTGAAGAAGAGAAATCTTCTCTATCATGACCATTTTCATCAACATGCTTCATACTTTTTCCATGCGCTTCAGTTATCAAGTGAACCGGACTACCGATGATTGTTTTCTTATTCCACTTGCTCAACTATAATGACGATGGCGACATCCTGTGCTAATTTTGCGGGGGAGAAGTGTGAATTGACTACATTTTAAAGATAATCACTTGTCTAATCAAGAATGGCATCTTCATATGCAATTCTTGAGGGGGAGAAGAAGTATGATAATTCTGCATGGTTGATCGATATCTGAGAATAAATGGTCAAACGGCTCCAAACATATGTAAGAACCGAGCTTCTTCTTATCGGGTCATCTTTACATGGTGTTTCTTCTAAGAGCCGTTAGTTGACATCTTCACAAGCTGATATGAGTTTATTGACAAAGTGCTTCCGGTTAATGCTTCACGTGCACATCAACATGATGATTCCGAACAACCTTCTGTTCTTCTTTGATGTGATTGTTTGCTTGGTGTTACCATTTCGTGTGCTCGCTGCGGGCTGATTGCTGATTTCCTTGATGAACATCTTTCTGTTCTTGTTTGATTGGGAGGGATCTTAATTAAGGGGATTTGCAAGATGTAAGTTAATTGGGAAGCTTTTTGGTGATGTTCTTGTGTTTTGGTGAGTCGAAGATGTTAACTATCTATTCCCCAACTGGACAATCTTGAAGAAGGTTGAGTCTACAGTCGGTTCTACATTTTCTGCTACATGTTAGAAGACTAAAGACGCTTTGCATTTGATTATCTGAAGACTTCTTCTTAATCTGAGCATTTATCAAACAGATTGTCAGTTTAGGGGAGAGCACTAATTGGGGGAGAGTGAAATGTCGAATTTAATACCCAATTAGACTTGCTCATATTCTTCAGCAAGTTGATTCCTACAAGATTACAAGTGTTCTTCTCATAAAGATTTCAAGTATTTGGGCTTATAATATGTTGCTGATTCTGAAGTGTCAAAACCAGCAAGGGGGAAGGAGACACGTATCTAAACGCGAGTAAACTTGATGAACTTAATACTTCTAAGTAATTGAAGATATCCCGGGAAGACAAATGTTATTACCGCAGAGAAACTCAAGGTTTGACTCATGGCGAGTAAACTTGATGGACTTAATACTTCTAAGTGATTGAAGTTATCCCGGGAAAACAAATGTCATGACCGCAGAGAAACTCAAGGTTTTACTCATCAAAGCGTTTAGTGTTCTTATTCCAACGTCGTGGGGGAAGTGATGTAAATGAAAGTTTCTGAAGATAAAAGAGGTACACTGGTGTGTGATGATCTCGATGTTATCGCAATCATCAGGGGAGAGAGAATTGTGTACATTGGGGGCGCTCAACTATTTCACTTGAGGGTTTAATCAGTGATTCAGAGATATAATCACTTATTCCGGAGTTGATATCCGCAGAGATTGTCATCCGCAGAGATAATCAATGATTCGGCCTGCTTCTTCAATGTTATCGGTTTTTATCTCTTTGGGGAATGTGTGTACTTCGGGTCCTTGAGCTTCATACACGATCATCAGGGAAGAAAGCCATTGTTTACCACAAACATTGGGGAGGTGTTTTCCTTCCGGGCATGATGTGTATTCGGGAGAGTTCTTGGATATTGGTGTACTTCGGGTTCTTGAGCTTCATACACATTCATCAGGGACGAAAGATGTGAACATTGGGGAGTTGTTCTTCATTACCCTCATGATGTGTATTCGGGAGAGTTCTTGAGCATTATACAAAGAGACTGACTGCATCAATTCAACTACTTGGGGGGAATTGTTCTCTTGACACCTTTTGGAATGGATCGCTTCAGACGTCAGTTGAAAGGAAATTTGAGAAGTGTTATTTATGTGTGGGATGATATGTTGCTGTTCTTTTGGATGATATAACCTCGAACGAAGAATCACGGTGATTATTCTTAAAAGGAGCAGCAAGTTCGATGATAATGGTGTGCTTCTTTGTGCACCTGGCTAAGAGAAGCTTGAAAGAAAGCTTTGAATCTGCTCAGCTAAAGGATTTTCGGTTTGGGGGGAAGCTGCCAAAGTCTCACTTTCAGATGGTTCAATTTCTTTCTTCGATTCAAGAGCCATGGAAGCTTTGGTGGTGAATGTTTAAGAGTTGATGACTTCTATCTTCTACGACGTGCTGCTCGATATCCTTATCTCGGTACTCGCATCATCATCTTCTTTAACTATATCATCTACTCTATCCTTGTATATATTTATCAGAAAACAAAATACAAAAATATAAAACCAACAAAAAGAAAATAAAAAAACATAAAACCATCAAAACAAAATAGAAAAATATAAAACCTTCAAAAATCCATAAAAATCAGAAAACTTAAAAATACCAAAAATATTGTTTTATCAAGACATGTCTTCTGGTACCGATAACATCTACGGTCTTAGAAATGTCATTCAATAATGGCACGGGACCATAGATGAAGTTCGAGCAGGAGGTGTAAATATTTCTTTCAAAACATGTCACAAATCAAATGGCTTACAGTTATTTCAGACTGTAACCCGGGCTTCAAACAATGGCTTACAGTTAATTCATACTGTAACCCGCTCTTCAAAATTATGGTTTGCTATTATTTCAGATAGCAACCCGTTTTTCAAAAAAAAAAAAGGAAAGTGCTGCGCTTAAACATTTTTCAAATATTTCGTGCACTTATCCTAAATCATAATGAGGAAAGTATGTCGAAGGACTGCTGTTCCTACACAAATGTTTTTCCGTCTAAAATTCTTCAAAAAAATATTTGTTGTGTTTTCAAAAATGGTGGAAAATGAGTTGCTTAAAATCAATCAGATTCAGTGTTTTTATAAAATTTGGAAACTCAATCAATGACTTCAGCACTTTTAAAATCTTTTATAAAATGAGTTATTGGTTGAGGGGGAAAAATGTTTTCAAATCTATATCTTCTAACGAGCTTTCTTAATTATCCTAATATGCTTAATTAAAAATGATGTTAACCTATGTTGAAGGACTAGGTGCCAAGGATATGATTGTTAGGATTAGATATTTAGAGTTTGATGAACACATTTTTCCCATACATTTATATGATCTGATTGATATGTTACATTGACTTTTATTAGTCGATTGCTGTTTGGGTGATGTCGACCACCATATATCTGTGTGTGTTCACTAACGTATGCAGATATCATGGATATAAGAATGTTCCCGATCCGGATCCCACTAATGAAGATGATTTGATGCCTAAAGGAAAGGGTAACTGTTTCTTGGGTTGACAAATGAAGAAACGGAACTTAATTGGACTTCAATGGAGAGTTGGCATAAATGCAACGTAAGAGGTCTCACTGCTTCAGCAGATGGTTTTCTTCTAAGTGATTGAAGAAACGGAGCTTAATTTGACCTCAGTTGGCATTCAAAATGCAACGTAAAAAGAAGTCTCACTGCATCAGCAGATGGTTTTTCTTCCAAACCCTACAGCAACAAAAACATAAGCTTCTCATCCACCTAATGTATCTTTGTGCAGGGATTATAGTGATGATACCATTTTTCTAAAACTTTGAATAATATTGTTTTTGAAAATGGAAAAATATTGTTTTGAAAATAAATTGGACTAAATTTTGAAAATCACCGGACTTCTTTTTATCAAAATCTAAGTCACTCAATTATCGACTTCGGTCATCGATTGAGGGGGAGAGTGATTTAAAATAAATTATTTTCAAACAATATTGCTTCATAAAAGTCCGGATTGTACAATATAAGTGGTGATCTAAAGATTTAATGTTATGTCATGGTATGATTTTTTTTCTTTAGAATCAAGGTCTTTCAAAATGAAATTTTTTTCTGTTCTTGTTTGATTGTGAAATTATTTTGTTTTACTTAAAAGATCTCTTAAAAACTATCATACCTGACACTAACAATCTTTAATGTCTTAAAATGGTTCTTATCTGTCATCTTTCAAAGTTAAATCTTGCCACGTCTTTCACCAAAATTCTCTAAATTATTTAAATCTTTTGGGATCACTAATCTCAAATGGTTTGAAATCTTTGATCGGGTGAGAGATCGTGATTTAAATCTCAAATCTGTTTTAATGGAATTGGTTTTAGTCCTTCAAAGGCACTCCTGCCTCCATGTGCCAAACGATTTCAAATACACAATGCACATGTTGAGGAGGAGGATTTATCCAAAAACCAGATGAGTATTTAAACAAGGCCACATTTTCTCCAATGTTTTCTAAACCTAATTAAATCACTTGGGATCCAAAATCTCAAAGGGTTTGATATTTTTGATCGGGGGAGAATTTGTGATTTAATAATGAAATTTGATAAAAGGTGATCATTTTTTATTTAATTGTGCAGGCTGCTCTCTCATATGTGCTAAACGCTTTCGAATCTCGAAGCACATTTTGAGGAGGAGCATAACTATCGAGGTACAAAAGCTTTTTAAAGTTATTTATAAAGTACCTTGATTGAGTTATCAAATGGTTTTCTTAATGGCTTTTGTAATCGTGGATGTGCTTCAAAAGAGATGTGT
>BPTQ01000001.1:187702869-187714874 GCA_019973895.1 Chrysanthemum seticuspe | reverse complement strand
CGTGGTCAGCACTAAAGAAGTTTAATTCACACCTACGACACTCGTACGCCGTAACCTAACTGAGGAGTTAAAACTAGTCGACGTTGGCAGGTTTACATGGACGTTTGTTGTCAATCGTTATTTCGCGTGCTTTCACAGAAACTGGTGAAAGCAACTTAACTCCATGTGCCGGGTGCCAAGGGGCAACTAGTCATGTTCATGACGGACACTAGTCCATCCTAAGGATTCTTAGAGGAACTGTCCCAAAGCGTCGACAAGATCAACAAGAGTTTGGCCTTGCAGAGTTTATTCTGTTGTGCCTCACTCACTTGGTCGCTTAACTCTAAGTGACTAACTATTTTTAACTAAACTTTTTGTTAGCGCATAACGAACTTCTTTCTCAAAACGTAATGCTGCTTCCAAAATACTCTTTCTAGTTAAAAGTTGTTTTATGAAAAACATAATCTCTTACTCATGTGTAAGCTGCACGATCGCTTTTCTTCTCTAAGCGTGTAGCTTGCCAAAAAGATTTTCATAAAAAGTTAGTCTCTATGAAAAACTTAAAACTTTTGTATTCATGTGTAAGCTGCACGATCTCTTTTCTTCTAAACGTGTAGCTTGCCAAAAAGGTTTTCATAAGCAGTTAAGGCAAGGACCTGGTTCCAACTAAGTTCTGACTTAGCGGGGTAACAAAGATAGGTCAACAGTGTTCAAACTAGAATGCTCTTCTAGAGTGTACAGTGGGTGGTTCTCGAACAAACTACAACCGAGATCTTCCTAAAGGTAGAAGTAGCACTTATAAAAGTATAGTGAGCCTACAAGACCGTTATGGTGTTCCTATTACGCATCCTGAGAATTATACATGAATGAAAGGTGTAACACACTTTGTCGTTCAGAAGTTATTAAATCACAGGATTACTCTATAACACCTACTAGAGAACCGAGATCTGAGTTATCACGAGTAAACCAAGGACACGGCCTGAATTGACGAATACTTTTGGAAAAACCGTTCGATGTGCAAATCTTCTTTTCTCTAGCACGTCGAATGTGTACTTATGTTTTCAAAATTCAAAAAGTATCTCTGATTGAAAAATACTTTTAGAAAAACCGTTCGATGTGCGAATCTCTTCTTTTCGCTAGCACGTCGAATGTGTACTCATTCTCTAATACAAAAAGTATTTTGTTGAAAATTGATCTTTCTCATAAAACCTTCGTCGTAATGCAAAACTCTTTCTTCAAGCAATACGCGATTGTTTTTCAAATCAATTTTTATCAATCAGTGAATCTCAATTCGCTGGTTCACTCACTCCGTGTTGTCTTATTTGAGACGTTCCGGTTTGAGAACAACTAGAACAGCTGCGAAACCCTGTCAAGGAGATTCTTAGGAATCCTACCTGATCACAGGCAGTACTTGTACTGATCAACGGGGAACCGTGGGCCGTGTACCTCAATTCAACGAAAGTGGTCAAAGACACTTTCGTGCGCTTTATTGCTAACTGTTGTTTGCAGGTACATTTGGACGGTTGCAGCTGATCAAAATTGAGGAGTCAATCCAATGCCGCATGCTCACAGCATCCACACTTAATTTGAAGAAATCACGACTGGTGCATATCTACATAACCTGGCTCTGATATTTCATACTATGCTTCTGCTTCGCTGCTGCAAATATCATGAACCAGTAAGGCTTCCGCTACTCTGATGGAAAGATGTCATGATTCAAAAGTGTGAGCATGTCGGTCCGAAAGTCACAACTTCACATGATGGCAACACAATAAAGGGTGATCCAGAGATTTACTGTGGCTGATGATCTCAAAGAAAGCTCGAAGATCATCAAAGATGTGGATCAGATCGAAGACCTCCACTCAAAGTACAAAACTATGCGGACGTTGAAGAATCGCTACAAAAGCACAAAGATTGCGGAAATGAAGAATTCAAGTCTACGAGCTCAAGAACAAAGTCAAGAATAGAATGCTAGAATTCGAAATGTAAAACATGGGGTGGCCTCCCTTAGGGGGAGATTGTTAGGAATTAGAAAATTCCTTAGTGAAGAGTCGGTCACCCCAAATGTTATCTAGCTTAAGTTAGCTCGTAGACTTTTCGTTATTTACGTTATTAAGTTGTTTATTAGTTAGTTTGTAGCATAGTTTAGTTTAGTGCAACACCGTGGAGGAAGGACGGGTCTTTACCCACTGTATCCCTGATCCACAGGCCGATAGGAGGTCGTGTATTTGTAAGTATAAATACCCCTTCCATCCATGGAAGGGGTGGTGCTTCTTCTCATTAATCTAATATTCCGTACTTTGTGTAAACCTCTAGCAAGAACACCCTCTCTCTCTACTAACTCTCTAACTAGGGCAAACATGTATTTTGATCATCCAAGACCACCCGAATCATCAACACAATAAATATTACGATCCTACATTACGCGTAAGCTAAACCTACGCGTAACTCTTGATTGTTACGCGTAACTTTGGTGTTTTTACGCATAAGTGCTACTTGGTTTATTGTGATTTCTACGCCTAAGGATACTTCATCAACAAAGGTTCATTCGACTACAAAGATCCATTATTACCAACACAAGTTTTCAACATCTCGCAACCACCATACTCTAACTATTTCCCTTACACTTATTCTCAACGACAACAACAACTAAGTCCACAACATCAACAATGGAATCAACATCAAGCAATTTATCAACAACAATTTAATCAACAACATACTCCACAACTTGGAGCAATTCCTCCACCACAAATGGTTCAAACACCACCAAGTCTTCAAGTTCAACCATACACAAACGATTTCAATCAACATCCATCAAGGAACACTGTAACACCCCCAAATTTTGTTTAGCGGAAGCATACGTGTTATTCGGGAGCGTTACGGGATTGGTGAATCGTAACACAAGTAATAAAGAACGGAATACATACTCCGTTTAACTTCATAAAATATTTTAAAACATTATCTTACAACATTGTTTAGATAAATGGGCACATCCCATAATTTTTAGTGGTCCCAAAGTAAAAACATCATTTTTGTGTAAAAACACTTCTTTAAAAATTACTACGACCATTTCTCCGCCTCTTGCCTTGCATCCAAGATTTCAACTAAACACCTGAGAAAATATGCTAAAAAGGTCAGCTAAAAGCTGGTGAGTTCATAGGTTTAAGTAAAAAAAAAGTAAGTTTGGACCATAAGCAAAGTCATATAATCATTACAACGAATATAATGATATATGGATGAAAGTATATTACGTTAGCTCTAAGTTCATGCAACCGATACTACGACAGTTTCTGTATGCTAAAAGATGTCATACAATATGGGGCCCATAGCGAGTGTTTTGTCCCTCAACACTCAGTTCCGACATGGTATACGTTTCGCCTTGGCCTAAGCATGGCCAACCGAATGGAGGAGTCACCCTCAATAGATCTATTTATAACATTCGCGTTTCCCAATGGGGAATTGATGGTTCATGAAAAAGGGCATTCTCTAGGGACATAAGGGCTTAGGCTAAACCACGTAATAGTAATCATGTAATAGTTTTGGTCCATAAAAGGTTTTGCACATTTCTCACCCCAAAGTGTATAAAACAGTTTATCAAGTAAAAGTGGGGCTATGAAAACTCACCTTAGCAATTTGTGAAATCCAAATGTGGGATCTAGTGAATGTTGGGATGCGGCACCGACACGCGACCTAGATAAGGAGGGCAATGTTTTAGTTCATTGTTTTAAGTATCACTTACTTAAATTGGTTCAATATATTTGTATTAATACTAAACGTAAGTTTGTACAAATTGTTAATATGGTTTTACTAGTAAGTATACAAAGTGTATATACTTTTTATATTGACGTTAATAGAGTTTTTAAAATCCAAGTTTGATATGAATAATAACTACAACATTCCACTAGCAAGTATATAAATGTGTATATACTTATTTAAGTTGACACAAAATGGTATTGTCAAAATTTATAACTAATTGATTTATTTTCTAATTACCTTTAGAAAATGTTTAAGTTAAGTTTGAAAACTTAAATTTTAATATGTGATGAAATGACATTGTGGTCTTTAGTTATTTATCAAAACTTGTCTTATATATATATAGTTCTAAACGTGACGTTTACTTGACGTACATTAGTTTACACATTAATTGCTCATGTCAGACCTTTGTATATTATTTCATTAAGTTACTACTAGTGTACACGATTGGCGTTAAGACGATGCATGCGAAGTGAAAAGAATGTATTGACGAAGACGGGTTTTAGTGTTTGTTGTCCGATAAGTTTCTCCGGGTATCACCTTATTCGATTCTCTAACAGTCGCCATATGAAGACCATGGGCTGCGGCCCAATTTAAATTTCAACATGGTATCAAGGTGTTGGGACTGGCCCGTTGGGGTTGGTGTAACGAGAAAGAAAGAAAAGAAAAGCATAGGCCCAAAGTTTATTGTTAATACTTGTTATGATAACAGAAACATTTAGAACAATATTTTTCCAGGTTTTACTTCAAGTTCACAAGTTGTCTTTTAAGTTTAACGTGGGTACCATAGTTCGAGTCGTTTGTTTCGAACAAGATTGGCTAACATCAAAGACTAGAAAGGTGAGCAAGTGAGTGATGAGATCATGTATAAGTTGAGTACTACTTCAACTTGGTCTCAATCTCGTCAACTCTTATGGACTTCGACACAACCAAGGACTACTCGACAATATTTTAGAAACCATGCACATTCGACTTAAGTTCTCCTAGGCGTACATAGAAGCTTAGACACAAGGTTCACTTCTAAGATTTGATTCAACAAGACAATGAGACACTAGCATGTTTCTCATGTTTAAACAAGGTAAAAATCATGGTTAGACATACTTTAAAATGACAGAAAGGTCGACTTGAAAATGTGAGCATCGACATGGGTTACTAGTAGGCTTCGCAACTTAACTCATATGCCTTATTTTCGTTCCCTAGTCTCGATAGAAAACCAAACTGACTCTAGTGCAAGTGACCACACAAGTTCATGTTATCAAGATTGTTTACTTAACACAAAGAGTAATACTTGCAAAAACTCAATCTATCAAATCTTGATTATGCAACTCGACAAGACTCAAGATCATCATAACAATATCAAAAGACTCAACTTCTAATTCTTCTTGTTTCATACTCTCGACAAAAACCCAACACACACCCAAGTGACAAATTATTTTCGACATGAAATAATTAAAAGAACTAAACACGGCAACTTTATAATATCATTTTGGTACAAGTTATTAACTTAACAACATAACAACAACAAAAAGAACATTACAACAAGGAAAGTTCATAACCTCAACTCAAGGGTGATGCGTGAGAACGAGAATGGCTTCGTGGTTTCGGACCAAACGAGACTTGAATCAGCTCTTACACACCTCCAATTGCAAAACCCCCAAATCAATTTTTGAAAACCCTACTTTCACAAACCCTAGTTTTTGGTAAAATTTGACTTTGAAACTGAGTTTGGGGCTTTTGCAATTCGATTAGAGATATAGGTGTATATTGGGGAGGAGTTTGGTTATCTTTCCTTCCTTTGGTCTTGGTTTGAAGCCAAATTCGGCTAGCTTCCAAAAGCTAAGAACCTCTTGGACTTTTGGCTCAAGCTAAATATGTGTGAAGATATGATTCCCTTGGATGATTTTGCTTTGATTTCCTTTGGATTCGTACGTGTAGTAGCAGGAGTATCAAAGGGAGATTTGTGAAACAAGAACTTTCATGAATTTGGTAAGAGAGATGAGGATATGAAGGATTAAGCATGTTGGATTATCTCTTTTGGGAAGATTCGACTTGCTAGGTAGGTACAAGTCTAGAGGTTGAAGATGGATTTGATATCTTCTCCTGGTTCTCTTGTTTTGTCGTGAATGGGAGAGAAAGACAAAATCTCACTTTTTATTTTATGTATTTATTTGTTTATTGTGTAAGTAAATAGGTGTATTTACTTATTGTGTAAATTTGGAAAGGTAAGCATATACATTATACTTATATGTAAGTTGTATTTGAGTCTTGTAAAAGTTATTGCTCAAGTGAAAGTGTGTTAAATATTTTGTGTCCCGCGATATTAAATTGTGACCGAAGCATCATTGTTTGATAACTTTTATGACGTAGTATCTTATGGTTACTTATCGGAGATATTATTATTTTTGTAATATTTTTCATTACGGGAGTTTGTCATTTGTTTTATCAAGTCCTTATCATAGTGTCGGTACGCGTGCAGTGTCGGTCACTAGGGTAAACGAGATAACCTCTCGTCTTACAATTTAAATCATAAGACAAAATGAAATATTCATGAAATGATATGAATGCAAGAGTGGTGAAATTATCTATTGTACGCGAGTTATCTACTCAAATGATCAGGCAAAACTTATGCATGCTTCATGACTCATGCTTAGTAATACTAAATTACTAATTATCAGTTAAATTTTTGTGAAAATTTACCGTGTGTCACATCTTCCCCGCCTTGGAAGAGAAAACCGTCCTCGGTTTTTAGTTAGAATTGTTTGCTGAAGTAGAGAAAAGATGTGGGTATTTACGTTTGAATTGGTCTTCACGTTCCCACGTGTATTCTGGGCCTCTTTGAGAGTTCCAGCGGACCTTGACGATAGGAATGCGGCTTTGCTTAAGTCGCTTGATCTCTCTATCCATAATTTCGATAGGTTCCTCGACAAAATTTAATCTTTTGTCAACTTGGATTTCTTCCAAGGGAATAGCAAGAGTTTCGCCAGAAAGACATTTCTTCAAGTTGCATACGTGAAACACGTTGTGCACTGAGCTGAGTTCTTGTGGTAATTCGAGTCGGTATGCTACCGGTCCAATTCTTGCTAGAATTTTGAAAGGTCCAATGTAACGAGGATTTAACTTCCCACGTTTTCCGAAACGGATTACGCCCTTCCATGGCGCAACTTTGAGCATAACTTTATCTCCCACTTGAAACTCAAGTGGTTTCCTTCTTTTATCTGCATAGCTCTTTTGACGGTCACGAGCTGCTTGTAGTCGGTTTTTGATTTGTACAATCTTCTCGGTAGTTTCTTGAATTAACTCTGGACCAGTAAGTTGACTTTCTCCAACTTCGGCCCAACACACATGTGATCTACACTTCCGACCATAGAGTGCTTCATATGGCGCGGCTTTGATGCTTGTGTGATAGCTGTTATTGTAAGAAAACTCGGCTAATGGCAAGTGTTTATCCCAGCCATTTCCAAAGTCTATCACACATGCTCTTAGCATATCCTCTAGTGTTTGGATTGTTCTTTCGCTTTGTCCTTCGGTCTGAGGATGGTAAGCGGTGCTCATGTCGAGGTTAGATCCTAAAGCATCTTGAAGCGATTTCCAGAAATTCGAGGTGAAACGGCTATCTCTGTCTGAGATGATGGAGATTGGTACGCCATGGCGTGCGATGATTTCCTTCAGGTATAGTTGTGCAAGCTTGTCCATTCCGTCACTTTCTTTCATCGGTAGAAAATGTGCTGACTTGGTGAGACGGTCAACTATTACCCAAATAGTGTCGTAGCCTTTAGAGGTTTTAGGTAACTTAGTGATAAAGTCCATTGTTATACGTTCCCATTTCCACTCGGGGATTTCAGGTTGTACTAGTAGACCTGAGGGTCTCTGATGTTCAGCTTTAATCTTTGAACAGGTTAAACATCGGCTGACATATGTTGCAATGTCGGCTTTCATGTTTGGCCACCAGTACAATGTCTTCAAATCGAGATACATTTTGTCGGACCCTGGGTGGATGGAGTATTTAGACTTGTGGGATTCGTGCATAATAATGTCGCGAATTCCTCCGTAGAGTGGTATCCAACTTCGCTCTTTGAAACACAAAATTCCATCCGACCTTTTTACGAATCCATTTTCGCTTTCTGGCATTCCGTAAAGGTTCTCATTCGGACGATTTTCCTCCTTGAGTGCTTCCAATTGAGCCTCAAAAATCTTGGTTGGAAGAGGTGAACTAATTGCCATACCCAAGGATCTGACTCTAAGAGGTTTTGGTCGCTCTTTCTTACTAAGAGCATCAGCAACTACATTCGCTTTACCCGGATGGTAACGAATCTCGCAGTCGTAATCACTGAGTAATTCGAACCATCGACGTTGTCTCATGTTCAGTTCTTTTTGATCCAAAATGTGTTGTAGGCTCTTGTGATCGGTGTATACGACACACTTTGTGCCATATAAATAATGTCTCCAAATTCTGAGTGCGAACACAACTGATCCTAACTCCAAATCGTGAGTCGTGTAGTTCTTCTCATGTGTCTTTAGCTGGCGAGAGGCGTATGCTATCACCTTCTCTCTTTGCATTAATACCGCTCCTAGCCCCTTATGGGAAGCGTCGCAATAAACAACAAAGTCTTCACTACCTTCAGGTAAGGCCAGAATAGGTGCACTACACAACTTTTCTTTAAGGAGTTGAAAAGCTTCTTCTTCTTTTTCTCCCCAGTCAAACTTGGTGTTTTTCTGGGTTAGCTTGGTTAAAGATTTGGCAATCTTTGAGAAACCTTCAATGAATCTTCTGTAGTATCCAGCGAGTCCTAAGAATTGGCATATTTCTGTAGGAGTTGTGGGTGTCGCCCAATCCTTTATTGACTCGATCTTGGCGGGATCTACATGAATACCCTGACTGTCAATTACATGACCTAGGAATTGTACAGTCGATATCCAAAACTCACACTTCGAGAACTTTGCATACAGTTCTTCCTTCTTTAACAATTCCAAGATCAATCTAAGATGCTCTTCGTGTTCTTTTACACTCTTGGAATAAATCAGGATATCGTCAATGAATACGATCACAAATTTATCCAAGTAGGGTTTACACACTCGGTTCATGAGGTCCATGAACACAGCTGGTGCGTTGGTTAACCCAAAAGGCATGACTTGGAACTCATAATGTCCATAACGAGTTCTGAAGGCAGTTTTGGGAATGTCTTCTTCCCGAACTCTCAGTTGATGGTACCCGGACCTTAAGTCAATTTTTGAATAAACGCTTGAACCTTGAAGTTGATCGAATAAGTCATCGATCCTCGGTAGTGGGTAACGGTTCTTAATAGTTAGTTTATTCAACTCACGATAGTCGATGCACATTCTGAAAGTTCCGTCCTTCTTCTTGACGAATAGGACTGGTGCTCCCCATGGTGATGAGCTCGGTCTAATGAACCCTTTTTCCGCAAGTTCCGACAATTGGTTTGATAACTCCTGGAGTTCTGTTGGAGCTAATCGATAAGGTGTTCTTGCCACTGGTGCGGCGCCAGGCACTAAATCGATCTGAAATTCAACCTGTCGGGTTGGCGAGAGTCCTGGCAAGTCTTCAGGAGAGACTTCAGGAAATTCTCTCGCTATTGGTACGTCTTCTAGACGTTTTTCTTCCTTTTCTTTCTCGTCCTTTCTGGTGACCTGTGCTAGGAAGATGTGACATCCTTCCTCAATACACCTTAACACCTTGGTACAAGAAATGACATGCAGTCTTGAAGCGTTTCTTCTATCACTCCGGTTTCCTTCTATGGTTAGGCTTTCATTTCCATAGGGTAATCGGACGAGCTTCTCGTCACAAATGATGGCAGCATGATATTTTGCTAACCAGTCCATTCCGACGATGACATCGAAACTACCCAATGCTATTGGTATCAAGTCGATATTGAATGGGTGGTTTAACAGATTAAGGGTGCAACCTCTTATGATGATATCTACCCTTTCCACGTTACCGTTAGCTAGTTCCACATTGTATGCATTTCCTAATGCAGTTGGGGCAATATCGAGTAGTGGACTAAATGCATTAGAAACAAAACTCTTATCGGCTCCCGTATCAAACAATATGGATGCATAACGGTTATTTATAAGGAACGTACCCGTCACAACATTCAGGTCTTCCTGAGCTTCCACTTTGGTTACAGCATAGACTCTCCCACGAGCTCCTTCGCCATTTCCCTGATTACTCGGCTGTCCAACATTACCCTGAATCCTGCCATTCCCATGGCTTCCTGGATTTCCTCGGTTTCCTTGGTTCTGGTCTTTCGGCATTCGTTCTTATAATGCCCCTTTTCACCACAACCAAAGCAAGTTATACCAGCTTTTGGGTCCTGAGCTGGGGCTGTTTGAACTGTCGCCAGTGACTTGGGCCTGCAGTTCCTGGTTAAGTGTCCGATTTTCTGACAGTTACGGCACTTGACTGTACACTGTCCCTTGTGATGCAGAGTGCATCGGTTACACAGTGGTGCAGTCCCTGCGTACGGTTTCCTTTCCTCAATCCCAGCTGCATATGCTCAAGTAACATTTTGCCTTTTTTTTTATTGTTGTTGTGGTTTCCATTGTTGCTGCCATGGTACCCATTGTTGTTGTAACTTCGGGAGTGGTCATCCCATTTCCTCTTATCCATGGAATCCTCAATCACTTGGTCCATGAGTTTGTTGGCTGCTTCGATGGTTTCATGAAGATCAGCAGCCTTAGAAGTGGTGACATTGCCCTTAATAGGTTGGGATAGTCCTCCGATGTATCTCTCTAACAATCGGGTCTCAGTGGGAACCATTTCAGGAAACAACAAGGCTAGTTCTTGAAATCGCTGATTATAAGCAGCCATATTGGTGCCTTGAACTTTGAGGTTCCAAAACTCATGCTCAAGCTTCTTGATCTCATTACGAGGACAATACTTTCGGAGTACCATTTCCTTGAAGTTCTCCCATGGCATGGCATAGGCAACATCGATACTAGCAGATTTCAGAAAATTGTTCCACCAGGTCAAGGCAGCATCTGTGAAAGTGAATGACGCGTACTTAACCTTAGACTCTTCCTCACAATTGCAAATTCTGAACACAGTCTCGAGCTTTTCGATCCATCTAGTCAGACCGACAGCTCCTTCGGTTCCACTAAAACCTCCAGTCATGATCTTACGAAAGTCCTGGTAAGTACAAGTGCGACTGTGGGTGGGTGGTCTCGAAGTTCCAGCATTAGTAGACGAGTGGTTTACTGCAGCTAAAGCGGCGTTCACTCGATCATTGACTAGTTGGTCTATCATAGCTTGATTCATGGTAGGTTGGATTGGAGTAGCCCTAACAGGAGTAGTGGCTTCAGCAGTCTGATCGCGTGTGACTCTGTTTGGAATAGCAGCGTTTGCAGCTTGGTTGCGAGTGACTCTCGCTGGAATTGGAGTATTGGAAGCTCCACCAGGGTTGGTACGTTTTGATCTTCGTTTTGGCGGCATTTCTGCAGTAAGAAGGTGATGAGATAAATAACCTTTTAGTCAAGGTAAGTGCCAAGTAATAGTGTGGTTATCGTAGATAGATCATATGAGCAATCTATAAAAGAAAAGACAATTGGATAGGAGAATAAGTATGTCATAGATGGAATTTCGGTTACAAGGTTCCTAAAGTACATGATGAGATACTAGATGGGATACAACGGAAATACAGACTGAAGTACAAGAGTAATAGCTAACTGATGAGTGTCTAAATACTCATCATTTTTGTACTATCTAGACTGCAAAAACATCTGAAAACACTCAAAAATGCATCAAAATGATGAAAATATCACAAACAAGTGTTTTATGTGTTTTAAATGCAAAAATACCAAAACCTGGTGAAAAACGTATCAAGTTTGCATTATTGGCAGTTTTAGTCCCCCAAGTTTGAAAGTGTGTCAAAAATAGTCCCTGGTCATTCCAAAACTTGTAAAATATCACAAAAGATCCTTAGGGATTCATAAGTTGTCAAAACAAACCCTTGAAATGTAAAATTGCAAAATTACAACTTTGGTCCCTCAAGTTTTGAAAATGTCAAATATAGTCCTTGGATTTAAAAAAAATGGAATTTTATGCAAATGATCCTTGTACTATTCAAGATTGGCAAGAATGGTCCTTGTTTGATGTTTGGGAAAGCTACAGGTTCAATCCCTCAAGTTTGGAGAAGTTGCAAATATGGTCCTTGTACTTAACTAAAGCCATTTAGACCCTTTTTGTATTTAGAACCCCTGCCAAAACAAAAAGAACCCTGCCATGCCCTGTGACCCCTCTATTTTGGACCCCCCCCCCC